>CAWVNZ010000774.1:0-319509 GCA_963930735.1 Dioctria linearis
TTATTCAAAAAATAATTTTCTACTGTCGCAAATTTTAATTGCGCCAGGGATTGCCTTTTCTATAGTAAATTATTCAAAAAATAATTTTTTACTGTCGCAAATTTTAATTACGACAAGGATTGCCTTTTCTATAGTAAATTATTCAAAAAATAATTTTTCACTGTCGCAAATTTTAATTGCGCCAGGGATTGCCTTTCTACAGTAAATTTTTCAAAAAATAATTTTTTACTGTCGCAAATTGTAATTGCGCCAGGGATTGCCTTTTCTATAGTAAATTTTTCAAAAAATAATTTTTTACTATCGCAAGTTTTAATTACGCCAGGGATTGCCTTTTATATAGTAAATTATTCAAAAAATAATTTTTTACTGTCGCAAATTTTAATTGCGCCAGGGATTGCCTTTTCTATAGTAAATTATTCAAAAAATAATTTTCTACTCTCGCAAATTGTAATTACGCCAGGGATTGCCTTTTCTATAGTAAATTATTCAAAAAATAATTTTTTACTGTCGCAAGTTTTAATTACGCCAGGGATTGCCATTTCTATAGTAAATTTTTCAAAAAATAATTTTCTACTGTCGCAAATTTTAATTGCGCCAGGGATTGCCTTTTCTATAGTAAATTATTCAAGAAATAATTTTCTACTGTCGCAAATTTTAATTACGCCAGGGATTGCCTTTTCTATAGTAAATTATTCAAAAAATAATTTTTTACTGTCGCAAATTTTAAATACGCCAGGGATTGCCTTTTCTATAGTAAATTTTTCAAAAAATAATTTTTTACTGTCGCAAATTTTAATTGCGCCAGGGATTGCCTTTCTACAGTAAATTTTTCAAAAAATAATTTTTTACTGTCGCAAATTGTAATTGCGCCAGGGATTGCCTTTTCTATAGTAAATTTTTCAAAAAATAATTTTTTACTATCGCAAGTTTTAATTACGACAGGGATTGCCTTTTCTATAGTAAATTATTCAAAAAATAATTTTTTACTGTCGCAAATTTTAATTGCGCCAGGGATTGCCTTTTATATAGTAAATTATTCAAAAAATAATTTTTTACTGTCGCAAATTTTAAATACGCCAGGGATTGCCTTTTCTATAGTAAATTTTTCAAAAAATAATTTTTTACTGTCGCAAATTTTAATTGCGCCAGGGATTGCCTTTCTACAGTAAATTTTTCAAAAAATAATTTTTTACTGTCGCAAATTTTAATTTCGCCAGGGATTGCCTTTTATATAGTAAATTTTTCAAAAAATAATTTTATACTGTCGCAAATTTTAATTACGCCAGGGATTGCCTTTTCTATAGTAAATTATTCAAAAAATAATTTTTTACTGTCGCAAATTTTAATTACGCCAGGGATTGCCTTTTCTATAGTAAATTATTCAAAAAATAATTTTTTACTGTCGCAAATTTTAAATACGCCAGGGATTGCCTTTTCTATAGTAAATTTTTCAAAAAATAATTTTTTACTGTCGCAAATTTTAATTGCGCCAGGGATTGCCTTTCTACAGTAAATTTTTCAAAAAATAATTTTTTACTGTCGCAAATTGTAATTGCGCCAGGGATTGCCTTTTCTATAGTAAATTTTTCAAAAAATAATTTTTTACTATCGCAAGTTTTAATTACGACAGGGATTGCCTTTTCTATAGTAAATTATTCAAAAAATAATTTTTTACTGTCGCAAATTTTAATTGCGCCAGGGATTGCCTTTTATATAGTAAATTATTCAAAAAATAATTTTCTGCTGTCGCAAATTTTAAGTGCGCCAGGGATTGCCTTTTCTATAGTAAATTTTGCAAAAAATATTTCTTTACTGTCGCAAATTTTAATTGCGCCAGGGATTGCCTTTTCTATAGTAAATTATTCAAAAAATAATTTTTTACTGTCGCAAATTTTAATAACGCCAGGGATTGCCTTTTCTATAGTAAATTATTCAAAAAATAATTTTTTACTGTCGCAAATTTTAAATACGCCAGGGATTGCCTTTTCTATAGTAAATTAGTCAAAAAATAATTTTCTCCTGTCGCAAATTTTAATTACGCCAGGGATTGCCTTTTCTATAGTAAATTATTCAAAAAATAATTTTTTACTGTCGCAAAATTTAATTATGCCAGGGATTGCCTTTTCTATAGTAAATTATTCAAAAAATAATTTTCTACTGTCGCAAATTTTAATTACGCCAGGGATTGCCTTTTCTATAGTAAATTATTTAAAAAATAATTTTTTACTGTCGCAAATTTTAATTACGCCAGGGATTGCCTTTTATATAGTAAATTTTTCAAAAATTAATTTTATACTGTCGCAAATTTTAAATACGCCAGGGATTGCCTTTTCTATAGTAAATTATTCAAAAAATAATTTTCTACTGTCGCAAATTTTAATTACGCCAGGGATTGCCTTTTCTATAGTAAATTATTCAAAAAATAATTTTATACTGTCGCAAATTTTAATTGCGCCAGGGATTGCCTTTTCTATAGTAAATTATTCAAAAATTATTTTCTACTGTCGCAAATTTTAATTGCGCCAGTGATTGCCTTTTCTATAGTAAATTATTCAAAAAATAATTTTATACTGTCGCAAATTTTAATTACGCCAGGGATTGCCCTTTCTATAGTAAATTATTCAAAAAATAATTTTCTACTGTCGCAAATTTTAAGTGCGCCAGGGATTGCCTTTTCTATAGTAAATTTTGCAAAAAATAATTTTTTACTGTCGCAAATTTTAATTGCGCCAGGGATTGCCTTTTCAATATTAAATTATTCAAAAAATAATTTTTTACTGTCGCATATTTTAATTGCGCCAGGGATTGCCTTTTCTATAATAAATTATTCAAAAAATAATTTTCTACTGTTGCAAATTTTAATTACGCCAGGGATTGCCTTTTCTATAGTAAATTATTCAAAAAATAATTTTATACTGTCGCAAATTTTAATTGCGCCAGGGATTGCCTTTTCTATAGTAAATTATTCAAAAAATAATTTTATACTGTCGCAAATTTTAATTACGCCAGGGATTGCCTTTTCTATAGTAAATTATTCAAAAAATAATTTTCTACTGTCGCAAATTTTAAGTGCGCCAGGGATTGCCTTTTCTATAGTAAATTATTCAAAAAATAATTTTCTACTGTCGCAAATTTTAATTACGGCAGGGATTGCCTTTTCTATAGTAAATTATTCAAAAAATAATTTTTTACTGTCGCAAATTTTAACTACGCCAGGGATTGCCTTTTCTATAGTAAATTATTCAAAAAATAATTTTCTACTGTCGCAAATTTTAATTACGCCAGGGATTGCCTTTTCTATAATAAATTATTCAAAAAATAATTTTTTACTGTCGCAAATTTCAAATCCGCCAGGGATTGCCTTTTCTATAGTAAATTATTCAAAAAATATTTTTTTACTATCGCAAGTTTTAATTGCGCCAGGGATTGCCTTTTCTACGGTAAATTTTCCAAAAAATAATTTTTTACTGTCGCAAATTTTAATTACGCCAGGGATTGCCTTTTCTATAGTAAATTATTCAAAAAATAATTTTTTACTGTCCCAAATTTTAAATACGCCAGGGATTGCCTTTTCTATAGTAAATTATTCAAAAAATAATTTTCTACTGTCGCAAATTTTAATTACGCCAGGGATTGCCTTTTCTATAGTAAATTATTCAAAAAATAATTTTTTACTGTCGCAAATTTCAAATCCGCCAGGGATTGCCTTTTCTATAGTAAATTATTCAAAAAATATTTTTTTACTATCGCAAGTTTTAAATGCGCCAGGGATTGCCTTTTCTACAGTAAATTTTCAAAAAATAATTTTTTACTGTCGCAAATTTTAATTACGCCAGGGATTGCCTTTTCTATAGTAAATTATTCAAAAAATAATTTTTTACTCTCGCAAATTTCAATTTCGCCAGGTAAATTTTTCAAAAAATAATTTTCTACTGTCGCAAATTTTAATTACGCCAGGGATTGCCTTTTCTATAGTAAATTATTCAAAAAATAATTTTCTACTGTCGCAAATTTTAATTTCGCCAGGGTTTGCCTTTTCTATAGTAAATTATTCAAAAAATAATTTTTTACTCTCGCAAATTTCAATTTCGCCAGGTAAATTTTTCAAAAAATAATTTTCTACTGTCGCAAATTTTAATTACGCCAGGGACTGCCTTTTCTATAGTAAATTATTCAAAAAATAATGTTTTACTGTCGCAAATTTTAATTGCGCCAGGGATTGCCTTTTCTATAGTAAATTATTCAAAAAATAATTTTGTACTGTCGCAAATTTTAATTACGCCAGGGATTGCCTTTACTATAGTAAATTATTCAAAAAATAATTTTCTACTTTCGCAAATTTTAAGTGCGCCAGGGATTGCCTTTTCTATAGTAAATTATTCAAAAAATAATTTTATACTGTCGCAAATTTTAAATACGCCAGGGATTGCCTTTTCTATAGTAAATTATTCAAAAAATAATTTTCTACTTTCGCAAATTTTAATTACGCCAGGGATTGCCTTTTCTATAGTAAATTATTCAAAAAATAATTTTCTACTGTCGCAAATTTTAATTACGCCAGGGATTGCCTTTTCCATAGTAAATTATTCAAAAAATAATTTTCAACTGTCGCAAATTTTAATTGCGCCAGGGATTGCCTTTTCTATAGTAAATTTTGCAAAAAATAATTTTATACTGTCGCAAATTTTAATTGCGCCAGGGATTGCCTTTTCTATAGTAAATTATTCAAAAAAATAATTTTACACTGTCGCAAATTTTAATTACGCCAGGGATTGCCTTTTCTATAGTAAATTATTCAAAAAATAATTTTTTACTCTCGCAAATTTCAATTTCGCCAGGTAAATTTTTCAAAAAATAATTTTCTACTGTCGCAAATTTTAATTACGCCAGGGATTGCCTTTTCTATAGTAAATTATTCAAAAAATAATTTTCTACTGTCGCAAATTTTAATTTCGCCAGGGTTTGCCTTTTCTATAGTAAATTATTCAAAAAATAATTTTTTACTCTCGCAAATTTCAATTTCGCCAGGTAAATTTTTCAAAAAATAATTTTCTACTGTCGCAAATTTTAATTACGCCAGGGACTGCCTTTTCTATAGTAAATTATTCAAAAAATAATTTTTTACTGTCGCAAATTTTAATTGCGCCAGGGATTGCCTTTTCTATAGTAAATTATTCAAAAAATAATTTTGTACTGTCGCAAATTTTAATTACGCCAGGGATTGCCTTTACTATAGTAAATTATTCAAAAAATAATTTTCTACTTTCGCAAATTTTAAGTGCGCCAGGGATTGCCTTTTCTATAGTAAATTATTCAAAAAAATAATTTTATACTGTCGCAAATTTTAAATACGCCAGGTATTGCCTTTTCTATAGTAAATTATTCAAAAAATAATTTTCTACTTTCGCAAATTTTAATTACGCCAGGGATTGCCTTTTCTATAGTAAATTATTCAAAAAATAATTTTCTACTGTCGCAAATTTTAATTACGCCAGGATTGCCTTTTCCATAGTAAATTATTCAAAAAATAATTTTCAACTGTCGCAAATTTTAATTGCGCCAGGGATTGCCTTTTCTATAGTAAATTTTGCAAAAAATAATTTTATACTGTCGCAAATTTTGATTGCGCCAGGGATTGCCTTTTCTATAGTAAATTATTCAAAAAATAATTTTACACTGTCGCAAATTTTAATTACGCCAGGGATTGCCTTTTCTATAGTAAATTATTCAAAAAATAATTTTCAACGGTCGCAAATTTTAATTACGCCAGGGATTGCCTTTTCTATAGTAAATTATTCAAAAAATAATTTTCTATTGTCGCAAATTTTAATTACGCCAGGGATTGCCTTTTTCTATAGTAAATTATTCAAAAAATAATTTTCAACTGTCGCAAATTTTAATTACGCCAGGGATTGCCTTTTCTATAGTAAATTATTCAAAAAATAATTTTTTACTATCGCAAGTTTTAATTACGCCAGGGATTGCCTTTTCTACAGTAAATTATTCAAAAAATAATTTTTTTACTGTCGCAAATTTTAATTTCGCCAGGGATTGCTTTTATATAGTAAATTTTTCAAAAAATAATTTTATACTGTCGCAAATTTTAATTACGCCAGGGATTGCCTTTTCTATAGTAAATTATTCAAAAAAAATTTTTTACTGTCGCAAATTTTAATTACGCCAGGGATTGCCTTTTCTATAGTAAATTATTCAAAAAATAATTTTTTACTGTCGCAAATTTTAAATACGCCAGGGATTGCCTTTTCTATAGTAAATTTTTCAAAAAATAATTTTTTTACTGTCGCAAATTTTAATTGCGCCAGGGATTGCCTTTCTACAGTAAATTTTTCAAAAAATAATTTTTTACTGTCGCAAATTGTAATTGCGCCAGAGATTGCCTTTTCTATAGTAAATTTTTCAAAAATAATTTTTTACTATCGCAAGTTTTAATTACGCCAGGGATTGCCTTTTCTATAGTAAATTATTCAAAAAATAATTTTTTACTGTCGCAAATTTTAATTGCGCCAGGGATTGCCTTTTCTATAGTAAATTATTCAAAAAATAATTTTTCTACTGTCGCAAATTTTAATTACGCCAGGGATTGCCTCTTCTATAGTAAATTATTCAAAAATAATTTTTTACTATCGCAAATTTTAAGTGCGCCAGGGATTGCCTTTTCTATAGTAAATTTTGCAAAAAATAATTTTTTACTGTCGCAAATTTTAATTGCGCCAGGTATTGCCTTTTCTATAGTAAATTATTCAAAAAATAATTTTTTACTGTCGCAAATTTTAATAACGCCAGGGACTGCCTTTTCTATAGTAAATTATTCAAAAAATAATTTTTTATTGTCGCAAATTTTATATACGCCGGGGATTGCCTTTTCTATAGTAAATTATTCAAAAAATAATTTTTCTACTGTCGCAAATTTTAATTACGCCAGGGATTGCCTTTTCTATAGTAAATTATTCAAAAAATAATTTTTTACTGTCGCAAATTTTAATTATGCCAGGGATTGCCTTTTCTATAGTAAATTATTCAAAAAATAATTTTCTACTGTCGCAAATTTTAATTACGCAGGGATTGCGTTTTCTATAGTAAATTATTCAAAAAATAATTTTTTACTGTCGCAAATTTTAATTACGCCAGGGATTGCCTTTTATATAGTAAACTTTTCAAAAATTAATTTTATAATGTCGCAAATTTTAAATACGCCAGGGATTGCCTTTTCTATAGTAAATTATTCAAAAAACAAATTTCTACTGTCGCAAATTTTAATTACGCCAGGGATTGCCTTTTTCTATAGTAAATTATTCAAAAAATAATTTTATACTGTCGCAAATTTTAATTTGCGCCAGGGATTGCCTTTTCTATAGTAAATTATTCAAAAAATAATTTTCTACTGTCGCAAATTTTAATTGCGCCAGGGATTGCCTTTTCTATAGTAAATTATTCAAAAAATAATTTTATACTGTCGCAAATTTTAATTACGCCAGGGATTGCCTTTTCTATAGTAAATTATTCAAAAAATAATTTTCTACTGTCGCAAATTTTAAGTGCGCCAGGATTGCCTTTTCTATAGTAAATTTTGCAAAAAATAATTTTTTACTGTCGCAAATTTTAATTGCGCCAGGGATTGCCCTTTCTATAGTAAATTTTGCAAAAAATAATTTTTTACTGTCGCAAATTTTAATTGCGCCAGGGATTGCCTTTTCTATAGTAAACTATTCAAAAAATAATTTTCTACTGTCGCAAATTTTAATTACGCCAGGGATTGCCTTTTCTATAGTAAATTATTCAAAAAATAATTTTATACTGTCGCAAATTTTAATTACGCCAAGGATTGCCTTTTCTATAGTAAATTATTCAAAAAATAATTTTATACTGTCGCAAATTTTAAATACGCCAGGGATTGCCTTTTCTATAGTAAATTATTCAAAAAATAATTTTCTACTGTCGCAAATTTTAATTACGCCCAGGGATTGCCTTTTCTATAGTAAATTATTCAAAAAATAATTTTTTACTGTCGCAAATTTTAAATACGCCAGGGATTGCCTTTTCTATAGTAAATTATTCAAAAAATAATTTTCTACTGTCGCAATTTTAATTACGCCAGGGACTGCCTTTTCTATAGTAAATTATTCAAAAAATAATTTTTTACTGTCGCAAATTTCAAATCCGCCAGGGATTGCCTTTTCTATAGTAAATTATTCAAAAAATATTTTTTTTACTATCGCAAGTTTTAATTGCGCCAGGGATTGCCTTTTCTACAGTAAATTTTGCAAAAAATAATTTTTTACTGTCGCATATTCTAATTACGCCAGGGATTGCCTTTTCTATAGTAAATTATTCAAAAAATAATTTTTTACTCTCGCAAATTTCAATTTCGCCAGTTAAATTTTTCAAAAAATAATTTTCTACTGTCGCAAATTTTAATTACGCCAGGGATTGCCTTTTCTATAGTAAATTATTCAAAAAATAATTTTCTACTGTCGCAAATTTTAATTACGCCAGGGTTTGCCTTTTCTATAGTAAATTATTCAAAAAATAACTTTCAACTGTCGCAAATTTTAATTGCGCCAGGGATTGCCTTTTCTATAGTAAATTATTCAAAAAATAATTTTTTACTATCGCAATTTTTAATTTCGCCAGGTAAATTTTTCACAAATTAATTTTCTACTGCCGCAAATTTTAATTACGCCAGGGATTGCCTTTTCTATAGTAAATTATTCAAAAAATAATTTTTTACTGTCGCAAATTTTAAATGCGCCAGGGATTGCCTTTTCTATAGTAAATTATTCAAAAAATAATTTTCTACTGTCGCAAATTTTAATTACGCCAAGGATTGCCTTTTATATAGTAAATTATTCAAAAAACAAATTTCTACTGTCGCAAATTTTAATTACGCCAGGGATTGCCTTTTCTATAGTAAATTATTCAAAAAATAATTTTTTACTGTCGCAAATTTTAATTATGCCAGGGATTGCCTTTTCTATAGTAAATTATTCAAAAAATAATTTTCTACTGCCGCAAATTTTAATTACGCCAGGGATTGCGTTTTCTATAGTAAATTATTCAAAAAATAATTTTTTACTGTCGCAGATTTTAATTACGCCAAGGATTGCCTTTTATATAGTAAATTATTCAAAAAACAAATTTCTACTGTCGCAAATTTTAATTACGCCAAGGATTGCCTTTTCTATAGTAAATTATTCAAAAAATAATTTTATACTGTCGCAAATTTTAATTGCGCCAGGGATTGCCTTTTCTATAGTAGATTATTCAAAAAATAATTTTCTACTGTCGCAAATTTTAATTGCGCCAGGGATTGCCTTTTCTATAGTAAATTATTCAAAAAATAATTTTTTACTGTCGCAAATTTTAATAACGCCAGGGATTGCCTTTTCTATAGTAAATTATTCAAAAAATAATTTTTTACTGTCGCAAATTTTATATACGCCAGGGATTGCCTTTTCTATAGTAAATTATTCAAAAAATAATTTTCTACTGTCGCAAATTTTAATTACGCCAGGGATTGCGTTTTCTATAGTAAATTATTCAAAAAATAATTTTTTACTGTCGCAAATTTTAATTACGCCAGGGATTGCCTTTTATATAGTAAACTTTTCAAAAATTAATTTTATAATGCCGCAAATTTTAAATACGCCAGGGATTGCCTTTTCTATAGTAAATTATTCAAAAAACAAATTTCTACTGTCGCAAATTTTAATTACGCCAGGGATTGCCTTCTCTATAGTAAATTATTCAAAAAATAATTTTATACTGTCGCAAATTTTAATTGCGCCAGGGATTGCCTTTTCTATAGTAAATTATTCAAAAAATAATTTTCTACTGTCGCAAATTTTAATTGCGCCAGGGATTGCCTTTTCTATAGTAAATTATTCAAAAAATAATTTTATACTGCCGCAAATTTTAATTACGCCATGGATTGCCTTTTCTATAGTAAATTATTCAAAAAATAATTTTCTACTGTCGCAAATTTTAAGTGCGCAAGGGATTGCCTTTTCTATAGTAAATTTTGCAAAAAATAATTTTTTACTGTCGCAAATTTTAATTGCGCCAGGGATTGCCTTTTCTATAGTAAATTATTCAAAAAATAATTTTTTACTGTCGCAAATTTTAATTGCGCCAGGGATTGCCTTTTCTATAGTAAATTATTCAAAAAATAATTTTCTACTGTCCCAAATTTTAATTACGCCAGGGATTGCCTTTTCTATAGTAAATAATTCAAAAAATAATTTTATACTGTCGGAAATTTTAATTGCACCAGGGATTGCCTTTTCTATAGTAAATTATTCAAAAAATAATTTTATACTGTCGCAAATTTTAATTACGCCAGGGATTGCCTTTTCTATAGTAAATTATTTAAAAAATAATTTTCTACTGTCGCAAATTTTAAGTGCGCCAGGGATTACCTTTTCTATAGTAAATTATTCAAAAAATAATTTTTTACTGTCGAAGATTTTAATTACGCCAGGGATTGGCTTTTCTATAGTAAATTATTCAAAAAATAATTTTCAACTGTCGCAAATTTTAATTACGCCAGGGATTGCCTTTTCTATAGTAAATTTCGCACAAAATAATTTTCAACTGTCGCAAATTTTAATTACGCCAGGGATTGCCTTTTCTATAGTAAATTATTCAAAAAATAATTTTATACTGTCGCAAATTTTAATTACGCCAGGGATTGCCTTTTCTATAGTAAATTATTCAAAAAATAATTTTCAACTGTCGCAAATTTTAATTACGCCAGGGATTGCCTTTTCTATAGTAAATTATTCAAAAAATAATTTTTTACTGTCGCAAATTTCAAATCCGCCAGGGATTGCCTTTTCTATAGTAAATTATTCAAAAAATATTTTTTTACTATCGCAAGTTTTAATTGCGCCAGGGATTGCCTTTTCTACAGTAAATTTTGCAAAAAATAATTTTTTACTGTCGCATATTCTAATTACGCCAGGGATTGCCTTTTCTATAGTAAATTATTCAAAAAATAATTTTTTACTCTCGCAAATTTCAATTTCGCCAGTTAAATTTTTCAAAAAATAATTTTCTACTGTCGCAAATTTTAATTACGCCAGGGATTGCCTTTTCTATAGTAAATTATTCAAAAAATAATTTTCTACTGTCGCAAATTTTAATTACGCCAGGGTTTGCCTTTTCTATAGTAAATTATTCAAAAAATAACTTTCAACTGTCGCAAATTTTAATTGCGCCAGGGATTGCCTTTTCTATAGTAAATTATTCAAAAAATAATTTTTTACTATCGCAATTTTTAATTTCGCCAGGTAAATTTTTCACAAATTAATTTTCTACTGTCGCAAATTTTAATTACGCCAGGGATTGCCTTTTCTATAGTAAATTATTCAAAAAATAATTTTTTACTGTCGCAAATTTTAAATGCGCCAGGGATTGCCTTTTCTATAGTAAATTATTCAAAAAATAATTTTCTACTGTCGCAAATTTTAATTACGCCAAGGATTGCCTTTTATATAGTAAATTATTCAAAAAACAAATTTCTACTGTCGCAAATTTTAATTACGCCAGGGATTGCCTTTTCTATAGTAAATTATTCAAAAAATAATTTTTTACTGTCGCAAATTTTAATTATGCCAGGGATTGCCTTTTCTATAGTAAATTATTCAAAAAATAATTTTCTACTGCCGCAAATTTTAATTACGCCAGGGATTGCGTTTTCTATAGTAAATTATTCAAAAAATAATTTTTTACTGTCGCAAATTTTAATTACGCCAAGGATTGCCTTTTATATAGTAAATTATTCAAAAAACAAATTTCTACTGTCGCAAATTTTAATTACGCCAAGGATTGCCTTTTCTATAGTAAATTATTCAAAAAATAATTTTATACTGTCGCAAATTTTAATTGCGCCAGGGATTGCCTTTTCTATAGTAGATTATTCAAAAAATAATTTTCTACTGTCGCAAATTTTAATTGCGCCAGGGATTGCCTTTTCTATAGTAAATTATTCAAAAAATAATTTTTTACTGTCGCAAATTTTAATAACGCCAGGGATTGCCTTTTCTATAGTAAATTATTCAAAAAATAATTTTTTATTGTCGCAAATTTTATATACGCCAGGGATTGCCTTTTCTATAGTAAATTATTCAAAAAATAATTTTCTACTGTCGCAAATTTTAATTACGCCAGGGATTGCCTTGTCTATAGTAAATTATTCAAAAAATAATTTTTTACTGTCGCAAATTTTAATTATGCCAGGGATTGCCTTTTCTATAGTAAATTATTCAAAAAATAATTTTCTACTGTCGCAAATTTTAATTACGCCAGGGATTGCGTTTTCTATAGTAAATTATTCAAAAAATAATTTTTTACTGTCGCAAATTTTAATTACGCCAGGGATTGCCTTTTATATAGTAAACTTTTCAAAAATTAATTTTATAATGCCGCAAATTTTAAATACGCCAGGGATTGCCTTTTCTATAGTAAATTATTCAAAAAACAAATTTCTACTGTCGCAAATTTTAATTACGCCAGGGATTGCCTTCTCTATAGTAAATTATTCAAAAAATAATTTTATACTGTCGCAAATTTTAATTGCGCCAGGGATTGCCTTTTCTATAGTAAATTATTCAAAAAATAATTTTCTACTGTCGCAAATTTTAATTGCGCCAGGGATTGCCTTTTCTATAGTAAATTATTCAAAAAATAATTTTATACTGCCGCAAATTTTAATTACGCCATGGATTGCCTTTTCTATAGTAAATTATTCAAAAAATAATTTTCTACTGTCGCAAATTTTAAGTGCGCAAGGGATTGCCTTTTCTATAGTAAATTTTGCAAAAAATAATTTTTTACTGTCGCAAATTTTAATTGCGCCAGGGATTGCCTTTTCTATAGTAAATTATTCAAAAAATAATTTTTTACT
This sequence comes from Dioctria linearis, assembly GCA_963930735.1. NCBI lineage: Eukaryota > Metazoa > Arthropoda > Insecta > Diptera > Asilidae > Dioctria > Dioctria linearis. The sequence continues at coordinate 12,926 of CAWVNZ010000774.1, forward strand.
GTCGCAAATTTTAATTGCGCCAGGGATTGCCTTTTCTATAGTAAATTATTCAAAAAATAATTTTCTACTGTCGCAAATTTTAATTACGCCAGGGATTGCCTTTTCTATAGTAAATAATTCAAAAAATAATTTTATACTGTCGGAAATTTTAATTGCACCAGGGATTGCCTTTTCTATAGTAAATTATTCAAAAAATAATTTTATACTGTCGCAAATTTTAATTACGCCAGGGATTGCCTTTTCTATAGTAAATTATTTAAAAAATAATTTTCTACTGTCGCAAATTTTAAGTGCGCCAGGGATTACCTTTTCTATAGTAAATTATTCAAAAAATAATTTTTTACTGTCGAAGATTTTAATTACGCCAGGGATTGGCTTTTCTATAGTAAATTATTCAAAAAATAATTTTCAACTGTCGCAAATTTTAATTACGCCAGGGATTGCCTTTTCTATAGTAAATTTCGCACAAAATAATTTTCAACTGTCGCAAATTTTAATTACGCCAGGGATTGCCTTTTCTATAGTAAATTATTCAAAAAATAATTTTATACTGTCGCAAATTTTAATTACGCCAGGGATTGCCTTTTCTATAGTAAATTATTCAAAAAATAATTTTCAACTGTCGCAAATTTTAATTACGCCAGGGATTGCCTTTTCTATAGTAAATTATTCAAAAAATAATTTTTTACTGTCGCAAATTTCAAATCCGCCAGGGATTGCCTTTTCTATAGTAAATTATTCAAAAAATATTTTTTTACTATCGCAAGTTTTAATTGCGCCAGGGATTGCCTTTTCTACAGTAAATTTTGCAAAAAATAATTTTTTACTGTCGCATATTCTAATTACGCCAGGGATTGCCTTTTCTATAGTAAATTATTCAAAAAAATAATTTTTTTACTCTCGCAAATTTCAATTTCGCCAGTTAAATTTTTCAAAAAATAATTTTCTACTGTCGCACAATTTTAATTACGCCAGGGATTGCCTTTTCTATAGTAAATTATTCAAAAAATAATTTTCTACTGTCGCAAATTTTAATTACGCCAGGGTTTGCCTTTTCTATAGTAAATTATTCAAAAAATAACTTTCAACTGTCGCAAATTTTAATTGCGCCAGGGATTGCCTTTTCTATAGTAAATTATTCAAAAAATAATTTTTTACTATCGCAATTTTTAATTTCGCCAGGTAAATTTTTCACAAATTAATTTTCTACTGTCGCAAATTTTAATTACGCCAGGGATTGCCTTTTCTATAGTAAATTATTCAAAAAATAATTTTTTACTGTCGCAAATTTTAAATGCGCCAGGGATTGCCTTTTCTATAGTAAATTATTCAAAAAATAATTTTCTACTGTCGCAAATTTTAATTACGCCAAGGATTGCTTTTATATAGTAAATTATTCAAAAAACAAATTTCTACTGTCGCAAATTTAATTACGCCAGGGATTGCCTTTTCTATAGTAAATTATTCAAAAAATAATTTTTTACTGTCGCAAATTTTAATTATGCCAGGGATTGCCTTTTCTATAGTAAATTATTCAAAAAAATAATTTTCTACTGCCGCAAATTTTAATTACGCCAGGGATTGCGTTTTCTATAGTAAATTATTCAAAAAATAATTTTTTACTGTCGCAAATTTTAATTACGCAAGGATTGCCTTTTATATAGTAAATTATTCAAAAAACAAATTTCTACTGTCGCAAATTTTAATTACGCCAAGGATTGCCTTTTCTATAGTAAATTATTCAAAAAAATAATTTTATACTGTCGCAAATTTTAATTGCGCCAGGGATTGCCTTTTTCTATAGTAGATTATTCAAAAAATAATTTTCTACTGTCGCAAATTTTAATTGCGCCAGGGATTGCCTTTTCTATAGTAAATTATTCAAAAAATAATTTTTTACTGTCGCAAATTTAATAACGCCAGGGATTGCCTTTTCTATAGTAAATTATTCAAAAAATAATTTTTTATTGTCGCAAATTTTATATACGCCAGGGATTGCCTTTTCTATAGTAAATTATTCAAAAAATAATTTTCTACTGTCGCAAATTTTAATTACGCCAGGGATTGCCTTGTCTATAGTAAATTATTCAAAAAATAATTTTTTACTGTCGCAAATTTTAATTATGCCAGGGATTGCCTTTTTCTATAGTAAATTATTCAAAAAATAATTTTCTACTGTCGCAAATTTTAATTACGCCAGGGATTGCGTTTTCTATAGTAAATTATTCAAAAAATAATTTTTTACTGTCGCAAATTTTAATTACGCCCAGGGATTGCCTTTTATATAGTAAACTTTTCAAAAATTAATTTTATAATGCCGCAAATTTTAAATACGCCAGGGATTGCCTTTTCTATAGTAAATTATTCAAAAAACAAATTTCTACTGTCGCAAATTTTAATTACGCCAGGGATTGCCTTCTCTATAGTAAATTATTCAAAAAATAATTTTATACTGTCGCAAATTTTAATTGCGCCAGGGATTGCCTTTTCTATAGTAAATTATTCAAAAAATAATTTTCTACTGTCGCAAATTTTAATTGCGCCAGGGATTGCCTTTTCTATAGTAAATTATTCAAAAAATAATTTTATACTGCCGCAAATTTTAATTACGCCATGGATTGCCTTTTCTATAGTAAATTATTCAAAAAATAATTTTCTACTGTCGCAAATTTTAAGTGCGCAAGGGATTGCCTTTTCTATAGTAAATTTTGCAAAAAATAATTTTTTACTGTCGCAAATTTTAATTGCGCCAGGGATTGCCTTTTCTATAGTAAATTATTCAAAAAATAATTTTTTACTGTCGCAAATTTTAATTGCGCCAGGGATTGCCTTTTCTATAGTAAATTATTCAAAAAATAATTTTCTACTGTCGCAAATTTTAATTACGCCAGGGATTGCCTTTTTTCTATATAATTCAAAAAATAATTTTATACTGTCGGAAATTTTAATTGCACCAGGGATTGCCTTTTCTATAGTAAATTATTCAAAAAATAATTTTATACTGTCGCAAATTTTAATTACGCCAGGGATTGCCTTTTCTATAGTAAATTATTTAAAAAATAATTTTCTACTGTCGCAAATTTTAAGTGCGCCAGGGATTACCTTTTCTATAGTAAATTATTCAAAAAATAATTTTTTACTGTCGAAGATTTTAATTACGCCAGGGATTGGCTTTTCTATAGTAAATTATTCAAAAAATAATTTTCAACTGTCGCAAATTTTAATTACGCCAGGGATTGCCTTTTCTATAGTAAATTTCGCACAAAATAATTTTCAACTGTCGCAAATTTTAATTACGCCAGGGATTGCCTTTTCTATAGTAAATTATTCAAAAAATAATTTTATACTGTCGCAAATTTTAATTACGCCAGGGATTGCCTTTTCTATAGTAAATTATTCAAAAAATAATTTTCAACTGTCGCAAATTTTAATTACGCCAGGGATTGCCTTTTCTATAGTAAATTATTCAAAAAATAATTTTCAACTGTCGCAAATTTTAATTACGCCAGGAATTGCCTTTTCTATAGTAAATTATTCAAAAAATAATTTTATACTGTCGCAAATTTTAAGTGCGCCAGGGATTGCCTTTTCTATAGTAAATTATTCAAAAAATAATTTTTTACTGTCGCAAATTTTAATTACGCCAGGGATTGCCTTTTCTATAGTAAATAATTCAAAAAATAATTTTCAACTGTCGCAAATTTTAAATATCCCAGGGATTGCCTTTTCTATAGTAAATTATTCAAAAAATAATTTTCTACTGTCGCAAATTTTAAGTGCGCCAGGGATTGCCTTTTCTATAGTAAATTATTCAAAAAATAATTTTCTACTGTCGCAAATTTCAAATCCGCCAGGGATTGCCTTTTCTATAGTAAATTATTCAAAAAATAATTTTCAACTGTCGCAAATTTTAATTACGCCAGGGATTGCCTTTTCTATAGTAAATTATTCAAAAAATAATTTTTTACTGTCGCAAATTTTAATTACGCCATGGATTGCCTTTTCTATAGTAAATTATTCAAAAAATAATTTTTTACTGTCGCAAATTTTAATTACGCCAGGGATTGCCTTTTCTATAGTAAATTATTCAAAAAATAATTTTATACTGTCGCAAATTTTAATTGCGCCAGGGATTGCCTTTTCTATAGTAAATTATTCAAAAAATAATTTTATACTGTCGCAAATTTTAATTACGCCAGGGATTGCCTTTTCTATAGTAAATTATTCAAAAAATAATTTTCTACTGTCGCAAATTTAATTCCGCCAGGGATTGCCTTTTCTATAGTAAATTCTGCAAAAAAATAATTTTATACTGTCGCAAATTTTAATTGCGCCAGGGATTGCCTTTTCTATAGTAAATTATTCAAAAAATAATTTTATACTGTCGCAAATTTTAATTGCGCCAGGGATTGCCTTTTCTATAGTAAATTATTCAAAAAATAATTTTATACTGTCGCAAATTTTAATTACGCCAGGGATTGCCTTTTCTATAGTAAATTATTCAAAAAATAATTTTCTACTGTCGCAAATTTTAATTGCGCCAGGGATTGCCTTTTCTATAGTAAATTCTGCAAAAAATAATTTTATACTGTCGCAAATTTTAATTACGCCAGGGATTGACCTTTTCTATAGTAAATTATTCAAAAAATAATTTTCTACTGTCGCAAATTTTAATTTCGCCAGGGTTTGCCTTTTCTATAGTAAATTATTCAAAAAATAATTTTTTACTCTCGCAAATTTCAATTTCGCCAGGTAAATTTTTCAAAAAATAATTTTCTACTGTCGCAAATTTTAATTACGCCAGGGACTGCCTTTTCTATAGTAAATTATTCAAAAAATAATTTTTTACTGTCGCAAATTTTAATTGCGCCAGGGATTGCCTTTTCTATAGTAAATTATTCAAAAAATAATTTTGTACTGTCGCAAATTTTAATTACGCCAGGGATTGCCTTTACTATAGTAAATTATTCAAAAAATAATTTTCTACTTTCGCAAATTTTAAGTGCGCCAGGGATTGCCTTTTCTATAGTAAATTATTCAAAAAATTATTTTATACTGTCGCAAATTTTAAATACGCCAGGGATTGCCTTTTCTATAGTAAATTATTCAAAAATAATTTTCTACTTTCGCAAATTTTAATTACGCCCAGGGATTGCCTTTTCTATAGTAAATTATTCAAAAAAATAATTTTCTACTGTCGCAAATTTTAATTACGCCAGGGATTGCCTTTTCCATAGTAAATTATTCAAAAAATAATTTTCAACTTTCGCAAATTTTAATTGCGCCAGGGATTGCCTTTTCTATAGTAAATTTTGCAAAAAATAATTTTATACTGTCGCAAATTTTAATTGCGCCAGGGATTGCCTTTTCTATAGTAAATTATTCAAAAAATAATTTTACACTGTCGCAAATTTTAATTACGCCAGGGATTGCCTTTTCTATAGTAAATTATTCAAAAAATAATTTTCAACGGTCGCAAATTTTAATTACGCCAGGGATTGCCTTTTCTATAGTAAATTATTCAAAAATAATTTCTACTGTCGCAAATTTTAATTACGCCAGGGATTGCCTTTTCTATAGTAAATTATTCAAAAAATAATTTTCAACTGTCGCAAATTTTAATTACGCCAGGGATTGCCTTTTCTATAGTAAATTATTCAAAAAATAATTTTTTACTATCGCAAGTTTTAATTACGCCAGGGATTGCCTTTTTCTACAGTAAATTATTCAAAAAATAATTTTTTACTGTCGCAAATTTTAATTTCGCCAGGGATTGCTTTTATATAGTAAATTTTTCAAAAAATAATTTTATACTGTCGCAAATTTTAATTACGCCAGGGATTGCCTTTTCTATAGTAAATTATTCAAAAAAAATTTTTTACTGTCGCAAATTTTAATTACGCCAGGGATTGCCTTTTCTATAGTAAATTATTCAAAAAATAATTTTTTACTGTCGCAAATTTTAAATACGCCAGGGATTGCCTTTTCTATAGTAAATTTTTCAAAAAATAATTTTTTACTGTCGCAAATTTTAATTGCGCCAGGGATTGCCTTTCTACAGTAAATTTATCAAAAAATAATTTTTTACTGTCGCAAATTGTAATTGCGCCAGAGATTGCCTTTTCTATAGTAAATTTTTCAAAAAAATAATTTTTTACTATCGCAAGTTTTAATTACGCCAGGGATTGCCTTTTCTATAGTAAATTATTCAAAAAATAATTTTTTACTGTCGCAAATTTTAATTACGCCAGGATTGCCTTTTCTATAGTAAATTTTGCAAAAAATAATTTTTTACTGTCGCAAATTTTAATTGCGCCAGGTATTGCCATTTCTATAGTAAATTATTCAAAAAATAATTTTTTACTGTCGCAAATTTTAATAACGCCAGGGACTGCCTTTTCTATAGTAAATTATTCAAAAAATAATTTTTTATTGTCGCAAATTTTATATACGCAGGGATTGCCTTTTCTATAGTAAATTATTCAAAAAATAATTTTCTACTGTCGCAAATTTTAATTACGCCAGGGATTGCCTTTTCTATAGTAAATTATTCAAAAAATAATTTTTTTACTGTCGCAAATTTTAATTATGCCAGGGATTGCCTTTTCTATAGTAAATTATTCAAAAAATAATTTTCTACTGTCGCAAATTTTAATTACGCCAGGGATTGCGTTTTCTATAGTAAATTATTCAAAAAATAATTTTTTACTGTCGCAAATTTTAATTACGCCAGGGATTGCCTTTTATATAGTAAACTTTTCAAAAATTAATTTTATAATGTCGCAAATTTTAAATACGCCAGGGATTGCCTTTTCTATAGTAAATTATTCAAAAAACAAATTTCTACTGTCGCAAATTTTAATTACGCCAGGGATTGCCTTTTCTATAGTAAATTATTCAAAAAATAATTTTATACTGTCGCAAATTTTAATTGCGCCAGGATTGCCTTTTCTATAGTAAATTATTCAAAAATAATTTTCTACTGTCGCAAATTTTAATTGCGCCAGGGATTGCCTTTTCTATAGTAAATTATTCAAAAAATAATTTTATACTGTCGCAAATTTTAATTACGCCAGGGATTGCCTTTTCTATAGTAAATTATTCAAAAAATAATTTTCTACTGTCGCAAATTTTAAGTGCGCCAGGGATTGCCTTTTCTATAGTAAATTTTGCAAAAAATAATTTTTTACTGTCGCAAATTTTAATTGCGCTAGGGATTGCCTTTTCTATAGTAAATTATTCAAAAAATAATTTTTTACTGTCGCAAATTTTAATTGCGCCAGGGATTGCCTTTTCTATAGTAAATTATTAAAAAAATAATTTTCTACTGTCGCAAATTTTAATTACGCCAGGGATTGCCTTTTCTATAGTAAATTATTCAAAAAATAATTTTATACTGTCGCAAATTTTAATTGCACCAGGGATTGCCTTTTCTATAGTAAATTATTCAAAAAATAATTTTATACTGTCGCAAATTTTAATTACGCCAGGGATTGCCTTTTCTATAGTAAATTATTCAAAAAATAATTTTCTACTGTCGCAAATTTTAAGTGCGCCAGGGATTGCCCTTTCTATAGTAAATTTTGCAAAAAATAATTTTTTACTGTCGCAAATTTTAATTGCGCCAGGGATTGCCTTTTCTATAGTAAATTATTCAAAAAATAATTTTCTTCTGTCGCAAATTTTAATTACGCCAGGGATTGCCTTTTCTATAGTAAATTATTCAAAAAATAATTTTATACTGTCGCAAATTTTAATTACGCCAAGGATTGCCTTTTCTATAGTAAATTATTCAAAAAATAATTTTATACTGTCGCAAATTTTAAATACGCCAGGGATTGCCTTTTCTATAGTAAATTATTCAAAAAATAATTTTCTACTGTCGCAAATTTTAATTACGCCAGGGATTGCCTTTTCTATAGTAAATTATTCAAAAAATAATTTTTTACTGTCGCAAATTTTAAATACGCCAGGGATTGCCTTTTCTATAGTAAATTATTCAAAAAATAATTTTCTACTGTCGCAAATTTTAATTACGCCAGGGACTGCCTTTTCTACAGTAAATTATTCAAAAAATAATTTTTTACTGTCGCAAATTTCAAATCCGCCAGGGATTGCCTTTTCTATAGTAAATTATTCAAAAAATATTTTTTTACTATCGCAAGTTTTAATTGCGCCAGGGATTGCCTTTTCTACAGTAAATTTTGCAAAAAATAATTTTTTACTGTCGCATATTTTAATTACGCCAGGGATTGCCTTTTCTATAGTAAATTATTCAAAAAATAATTTTTTACTCTCGCAAATTTCAATTTCGCCAGTTAAATTTTTCAAAAAATAATTTTCTACTGTCGCAAATTTTAATTACGCCAGGGATTGCCTTTTCTATAGTAAATTATTCAAAAAATAATTTTCTACTGTCGCAAATTTTAATTACGCCAGGGTTTGCCTTTTCTATAGTAAATTATTCAAAAAATAACTTTCAACTGTCGCAAATTTTAATTGCGCCAGGGATTGCCTTTTCTATAGTAAATTACTCAAAAAATAATTTTTTACTATCGCAATTTTTAATTTCGCCAGGTAAATTTTTCACAAATTAATTTTCTACTGTCGCAAATTTTAATTACGCCAGGGATTGCCTTTTCTATAGTAAATTATTCAAAAAATAATTTTTTACTGTCGCAAATTTTAAATGCGCCTGGGATTGCCTTTTCTATAGTAAATTATTCAAAAAATAATTTTCTACTGTCGCCAATTTTAATTACGCCAGGGATTGCCTTTTCTATAGTAAATTATTCAAAAAATAATTTTTTACTGTCGCAAATTTTAATTATGCCAGGGATTGCCTTTTCTATAGTAAATTATTCAAAAAATAATTTTCTACTGTCGCAAATTTTAATTACGCCAGGAATTGCGTTTTCTATAGTAAATTATTCAAAAAATAATTTTTTACTGTCGCAAATTTTAATTACGCCAAGGATTGCCTTTTATATAGTAAATTATTCAAAAAACAAATTTCTACTGTCGCAAATTTTAATTACGCCAGGGATTGCCTTTTCTATAGTAAATTATTCAAAAAATAATTTTATACTGTCGCAAATTTTAATTGCGCCAGGGATTGCCTTTTCTATAGTAGATTATTCAAAAAATAATTTTCTACTGTCGCAAATTTTAATTGCGCCAGGGATTGCCTTTTCTATAGTAAATTATTCAAAAAATAATTTTTTACTGTCGCAAATTTTAATAACGCCAGGGATTGCCTTTTCTATAGTAATTTATTCAAAAAATAATTTTTTATTGTCGCAAATTTTATATACGCCAGGGATTGCCTTTTCTATAGTAAATTATTCAAAAAATAATTTTCTACTGTCGCAAATTTTAATTACGCCAGGGGATTGCCTTTTCTATAGTAAATTATTCAAAAATAATTTTTACTGTCGCAAATTTTAATTATGCCAGGGATTGCCTTTTCTATAGTAAATTATTCAAAAAATAATTTTCTACTGTCGCAAATTTTAATTACGCCAGGGATTGCGTTTTCTATAGTAAATTATTCAAAAAATAATTTTTTACTGTCGCAAATTTTAATTACGCCAGGGATTGCCTTTTATATAGTAAACTTTTCAAAAATTAATTTTATAATGTCGCAAATTTTAAATACGCCAGGGATGCCTTTTCTATAGTAAATTATTCAAAAAACAAATTTCTACTGTCGCAAATTTTAATTACGCCAGGGATTGCCTTTTCTATAGTAAATTATTCAAAAAATAATTTTATACTGTCGCAAATTTTAATTGCGCCAGGATTGCCTTTTCTATAGTAAATTATTCAAAAATAATTTTCTACTGTCGCAAATTTTAATTGCGCCAGGGATTGCCTTTTCTATAGTAAATTATTCAAAAAATAATTTTATACTGTCGCAAATTTTAATTACGCCATGGATTGCCTTTTCTATAGTAAATTATTCAAAAAATAATTTTCTACTGTCGCAAATTTTAAGTGCGCCAGGGATTGCTTTTCTATAGTAAATTTTGCAAAAAATAATTTTTACTGTCGCAAATTTTAATTGCGCCAGGGATTGCCTTTTCTATAGTAAATTATTCAAAAAATAATTTTTTACTGTCGCAAATTTTAATTGCGCCAGGGATTGCCTTTTCTATAGTAAATTATTCAAAAAATAATTTTCTACTGTCGCAAATTTTAATTACGCCAGGGATTGCCTTTTCTATAGTAAATTATTCAAAAAATAGTTTTATACTGTCGCAAATTTTAATTGCACCAGGGATTGCCTTTTCTATAGTAAATTATTCAAAAAATAATTTTATACTGTCGCAAATTTTAATTACGCCAGGGATTGCCTTTTCTATAGTAAATTATTCAAAAAATAATTTTCTACTGTCGCAAATTTTAAGTGCGCCAGGGATTGCCTTTCTAAAGTAAATTTTGCAAAAAATAATTTTTTATTGTCGCAAATTTTAATTGCGCCAGGGATTGCCTTTTCTATAGTAAATTATTCAAAAAATAATTTTCTACTGTCGCAAATTTTAATTACGCCAGGGATTGCCTTTTCTATAGTAAATTATTCAAAAAATAATTTTATACTGTCGCAAATTTTAATTACGCCAAGGATTGCCTTTTCTATAGTAAATTATTCAAAAAATAATTTTATACTGTCGCAAATTTTAAATACGCCAGGGATTGCCTTTTCTATAGTAAATTATTCAAAAAATAATTTTCTACTGTCGCAAATTTTAATTACGCCAGGGATTGCGTTTTCTATAGTAAATTATTCAAAAAATAATTTTTTACTGTCGCAAATTTTAAATACGCCAGGGATTGCCTTTTCTATAGTAAATTATTCAAAAAATAATTTTCTACTGTCGCAAATTTTAATTACGCCAGGGACTGCCTTTTCTATAGTAAATTATTCAAAAAATAATTTTTTACTGTCGCAAATTTCAAATCCGCCAGGGATTGCCTTTTCTATAGTAAATTATTCAAAAAATATTTTTTTACTATCGCAAGTTTTAATTGCGCCAGGGATTGCCTTTTCTACAGTAAATTTTGCAAAAAATAATATTTTACTGTCGCATATTTTAATTACGCCAGGGATTGCCTTTTCTATAGTAAATTATTCAAAACATAATTTTTTACTCTCGCAAATTTCAATTTCGCCAGGTAAATTTTTCAAAAAATAATTTTCTACTGTCGCAAATTTTAATTACGCCAGGGATTGCCTTTTCTATAGTAAATTATTCAAAAAATAATTTTCTACTGTCGCAAATTTTAATTACGCCAGGGTTTGCCTTTTCTATAGTAAATTATTCAAAAAATAATTTTCAACTGTCGCAAATTTTAATTGCGCCAGGGATTGCCTTTTCTATAGTAAATTATTCAAAAAATAATTTTTTACTATCGCAAGTTTTAATTTCGCCAGGTAAATTTTTCACAAATTAATTTTCTACTGTCGCAAATTTTAATTACGCCAGGGATTGCCTTTTCTATAGTAAATTATTCAAAAAATAATTTTTTACTGTCGCAAATTTTAAATGCGCCAGGGATTGCCTTTTCTATAGTAAATTATTCAAAAAATAATTTTTTACTGTCGCAAATTTTAAGTGCGCCAGGGATTGCCTTTTCTATAGTAAATTTTGCAAAAAATAATTTTTTACTGTCGCAAATTTTAATTGCGCCAGGGATTGCCTTTTCTATTGTAAATTATTCAAAAAATAATTTTCAACTGTCGCAAATTGTAATTGCGCCAGGGATTGCCTTTTATATAGTAAATTATTCAAAAAATAATTTTATACTGTCGCAAATTTTAATTACGCCAGGGATTTCCTTTTCTATAGTAAATTATTCAAAAAACAATTTTTTACTGTCGCAAATTTTAAGTGCGCCAGGGATTTCCTTTTCTATAGTAAATTATTCAAAAAATAATTTTTTACTGTCGCAAATTTTAATTACGACAGGGATTGCTTTTTCTATAGTAAATTATTCAAAAAATAATTTTCAAATGTCGCAAATTTTAAATATCCCAGGGATTGCCTTTTCTATAGTAAATTATTCAAAAAATAATTTTCAACTGTCGCAAATTTTATATATCCCAGGGATTGCGTTTTCTATAGTAAATTATTCAAAAAATAATTTTTTACTGTCGCAAATTTTAATTACGCCAGGGATTGCCTTTTCTATAGTAAATTATTCAAAAAATAATTTTCTACTGTCGCAAATTTTAAATACGCCAGGGATTGCCTTTTCTATAGTAAATTATTCAATAAATAATTTTCTACTGTCGCAAATTTTAATTACGCCAGAGATTGCCTTTTATATAGTAAATTTTTCAAAAATTAATTTTATATTGTCGCAAATTTTAATTACGCCAGGGATTGCCTTTTCTATAGTAAATTATTCAAAAAATAATTTTTTACTGTCGCAAATTTTAATTGCGCCAGGGATTGCCTTTTCTATAGTAAATTATTCAAAAAATAATTTTTTACTGTCGCAAATTTTAAATGCGCCAGGGATTGCCTTTTCTATAGTAAATTATTCAAAAAATAATTTTTTACTGTCGCAAATTTTAAGTGCGCCAGGGATTACCTTTTATATAGTAAATTATTCAAAAAATAATTTTATACTGTCGCAAATTTTAATTACGCCAGGGATTGCCATTTCTATAGTAAATTATTCAAAAAATAATTTTCTACTGTCGCAAATTTTAAATACGCCAGGGATTGCCTTTTCTATAGTAAATTATTCAAAAAATAATTTTCTACTGTCGCAAATTTTAATTACGCCAGAGATTGCCTTTTATATAGAAAATTTTTCAAAAATTAATTTTATATTGTCGCAAATTTTAATTACGCCAGGGATTGCCTTTTCTATAGTAAATTATTCAAAAAATAATTTTTTACTGTCGCAAATTTTAATTGCGCCAGGGATTGCCTTTTCTATAGTAAATTATTCAAAAAATAATTTTATACTGTCGCAAATTTTAATTACGCCAGGGATTGCCTTTTCTATAGTAAATTATTCAAAAAATAATTTTTTACTGTCGCAAATTTTAAATGCGCCAGGGATTGCCTTTTCTATAGTAAATTATTCAAAAAATAATTTTTTACTGTCGCAAATTTTAATTATGCCAGGGATTGCCTTTTCTATAGTAAATTATTCAAAAAATAATTTTCTACTGTCGCAAATTTTAATTACGCCAGGGATTGCGTTTTCTATAGTAAATTATTCAAAAAATAATTTTTTACTGTCGCAAATTTTAATTACGCCAGGGATTGCCTTTTATATAGTAAACTTTTCAAAAATTAATTTTATAATGTCGCAAATTTTAAATACGCCAGGGATTGCCTTTTCTATAGTAAATTATTCAAAAAACAAATTTCTACTGTCGCAAATTTTAATTACGCCAGGGATTGCCTTTTCTATAGTAAATTATTCAAAAAATAATTTTATACTGTCGCAAATTTTAATTGCGCCAGGGATTGCCTTTTCTATAGTAAATTATTCAAAAAATAATTTTCTACTGTCGCAAATTTTAATTGCGCCAGGGATTGCCTTTTCTATAGTAAATTATTCAAAAAATAATTTTATACTGTCGCAAATTTTAATTACGCCATGGATTGCCTTTTCTATAGTAAATTATTCAAAAAATAATTTTCTACTGTCGCAAATTTTAAGTGCGCCAGGGATTGCCTTTTCTATAGTAAATTTTGCAAAAAATAATTTTTTACTGTCGCAAATTTTAATTGCGCCAGGGATTGCCTTTTCTATAGTAAATTATTCAAAAAATAATTTTTTACTGTCGCAAATTTTAATTGCGCCAGGGATTGCCTTTTCTATAGTAAATTATTCAAAAAATAATTTTCTATTGTCGCAAATTTTAATTACGCCAGGGATTGCCTTTTCTATAGTAAATTATTCAAAAAATAGTTTTATACTGTCGCAAATTTTAATTGCACCAGGGATTGCCTTTTCTATAGTAAATTATTCAAAAAATAATTTTATACTGTCGCAAATTTTAATTACGCCAGGGATTGCCTTTTCTATAGTAAATTATTCAAAAAATAATTTTCTACTGTCGCAAATTTTAAGTGCGCCAGGGATTGCCTTTCTAAAGTAAATTTTGCAAAAAATAATTTTTTACTGTCGCAAATTTTAATTGCGCCAGGGATTGCCTTTTCTATAGTAAATTATTCAAAAAATAATTTTCTACTGTCGCAAATTTTAATTACGCCAGGGATTGCCTTTTCTATAGTAAATTATTCAAAAAATAATTTTATACTGTCGCAAATTTTAATTACGCCAAGGATTGCCTTTTCTATAGTAAATTATTCAAAAAATAATTTTATACTGTCGCAAATTTTAAATACGCCAGGGATTGCCTTTTCTATAGTAAATTATTCAAAAAATAATTTTCTACTGTCGCAAATTTTAATTACGCCAGGGATTGCGTTTTCTATAGTAAATTATTCAAAAAATAATTTTTTACTGTCGCAAATTTTAAATACGCCAGGGATTGCCTTTTCTATAGTAAATTATTCAAAAAATAATTTTCTACTGTCGCAAATTTTAATTACGCCAGGGACTGCCTTTTCTATAGTAAATTATTCAAAAAATAATTTTTTACTGTCGCAAATTTCAAATCCGCCAGGGATTGCCTTTTCTATAGTAAATTATTCAAAAAATATTTTTTTACTATCGCAAGTTTTAATTGCGCCAGGGATTGCCTTTTCTACAGTAAATTTTGCAAAAAATAATATTTTACTGTCGCATATTTTAATTACGCCAGGGATTGCCTTTTCTATAGTAAATTATTCAAAACATAATTTTTTACTCTCGCAAATTTCAATTTCGCCAGGTAAATTTTTCAAAAAATAATTTTCTACTGTCGCAAATTTTAATTACGCCAGGGATTGCCTTTTCTATAGTAAATTATTCAAAAAATAATTTTCTACTGTCGCAAATTTTAATTACGCCAGGGTTTGCCTTTTCTATAGTAAATTATTCAAAAAATAATTTTCAACTGTCGCAAATTTTAATTGCGCCAGGGATTGCCTTTTCTATAGTAAATTATTCAAAAAATAATTTTTTACTATCGCAAGTTTTAATTTCGCCAGGTAAATTTTTCACAAATTAATTTTCTACTGTCGCAAATTTTAATTACGCCAGGGATTACCTTTTCTATAGTAAATTATTCAAAAAATAATTTTTTACTGTCGCAAATTTTAAATGCGCCAGGGATTGCCTTTTCTATAGTAAATTATTCAAAAAATAATTTTTTACTGTCGCAAATTTTAAGTGCGCCAGGGATTGCCTTTTCTATAGTAAATTTTGCAAAAAATAATTTTATACTGTCGCAAATTTTAATTGCGCCAGGGATTGCCTTTTCTATTGTAAATTATTCAAAAAATAATTTTCAACTGTCGCAAATTGTAATTGCGCCAGGGATTGCCTTTTATATAGTAAATTATTCAAAAAATAATTTTATACTGTCGCAAATTTTAATTACGCCAGGGATTTCCTTTTCTATAGTAAATTATTCAAAAAACAATTTTTTACTGTCGCAAATTTTAAGTGCGCCAGGGATTTCCTTTTCTATAGTAAATTATTCAAAAAATAATTTTTTACTGTCGCAAATTTTAATTACGACAGGGATTGCTTTTTCTATAGTAAATTATTCAAAAAATAATTTTCAAATGTCGCAAATTTTAAATATCCCAGGGATTGCCTTTTCTATAGTAAATTATTCAAAAAATAATTTTCAACTGTCGCAAATTTTATATATCCCAGGGATTGCGTTTTCTATAGTAAATTATTCAAAAAATAATTTTTTACTGTCGCAAATTTTAATTACGCCAGGGATTGCCTTTTCTATAGTAAATTATTCAAAAAATAATTTTCTTGTCGCAAATTTTAAATACGCCAGCGATTGCCTTTTCTATAGTAAATTATTCAATAAATAATTTTCTACTGTCGCAAATTTTAATTACGCCAGAGATTGCCTTTTATATAGTAAATTTTTCAAAAATTAATTTTATATTGTCGCAAATTTTAATTACGCCAGGGATTGCCTTTTCTATAGTAAATTATTCAAAAAATAATTTTTTACTGTCGCAAATTTTAATTGCGCCAGGGATTGCCTTTTCTATAGTAAATTATTCAAAAAATAATTTTTTACTGTCGCAAATTTTAAATGCGCCAGGGATTGCCTTTTCTATAGTAAATTATTCAAAAAATAATTTTTTTACTGTCGCAAATTTTAAGTGCGCCAGGGATTGCCTTTTCTATAGTAAATTTTGCAAAAAATAATTTTTTACTGTCGCAAATTTTAATTGCGCCAGGGATTGCCTTTTCTATAGTAAATTATTCAAAAAATAATTTTCAACTGTCGCAAATTGTAATTGCGCCAGGGATTGCCTTTTATATAGTAAATTATTCAAAAAATAATTTTCAACTGTCGCAAATTTTAATTACGCCAGGGATTGCCATTTCTATAGTAAATTATTCAAAAAATAATTTTCTACTGTCGCAAATTTTAATTACGCCAGGGATTGCCATTTCTATAGTAAATTATTCAAAAAATAATTTTTTACTGTCGCAAATTTTAATTGCGCCAGGGATTGCCTTTTCTATAGTAAATTTTTCAAAAATTAATTTTATATTGTCGCAAATTTTAATTACGCCAGGGATTGCCTTTTCTATAGTAAATTATTCAAAAAATAATTTTTTACTGTCGCAAATTTTAATTACGACAGGGATTGCTTTTTCTATAGTAAATTATTCAAAAAATAATTTTCAAATGTCGCAAATTTTAAATATCCCAGGGATTGCCTTTTCTATAGTAAATTATTCAAAAAATAATTTTCAACTGTCGCAAATTTTATATATCCCAGGGATTGCGTTTTCTATAGTAAATTATTCAAAAAATAATTTTTTACTGTCGCAAATTTTAATTACGCCAGGGATTGCCTTTTCTATAGTAAATTATTCAAAAAATAATTTTCTACTGTCGCAAATTTTAAATACGCCAGGGATTGCCTTTTCTATAGTAAATTATTCAATAAATAATTTTCTACTGTCGCAAATTTTAATTACGCCAGAGATTGCCTTTTATATAGTAAATTTTCAAAAATTAATTTTATATTGTCGCAAATTTTAATTACGCCAGGGAATTGCCTTTTCTATAGTAAATTATTCAAAAAATAATTTTTTACTGTCGCAAATTTTAATTGCGCCAGGGATTGCCTTTTCTATAGTAAATTATTCAAAAAATAATTTTATACTGTCGCAAATTTTAATTACGCCAGGGATTGCCTTTTCTATAGTAAATTATTCAAAAAATAATTTTTTACTGTCGCAAATTTTAAATGCGCCAGGGATTGCCTTTTCTATAGTAAATTATTCAAAAATAATTTTTTACTGTCGCAAATTTTAAGTGCGCCAGGTATTGCCTTTTCTATAGTAAATTTCGCAAAAAATAATTTTTTACTGTCGCAAATTTTAATTGCGCCAGGGATTGCCTTTTCTATAGTAAATTATTCAAAAAATAATTTTCAACTGTCGCAAATTGTAATTGCGCCAGGGATTGCCTTTTATATAGTAAATTATTCAAAAAATAATTTTATACTGTCGCAAATTTTAATTACGCCAGGGATTGCCTTTTCTATAGTAAATTATTCAAAAAATAATTTTTTACTGTCGCAAATTTTAAGTGCGCCAGGGATTTCCTTTTCTATAGTAAATTATTCAAAAAATAATTTTTTACTGTCGCAAATTTTAATTACGCCAGGGATTGCCTTTTCTATAGTAAATTATTCAAAAAATAATTTTCAAATGTCGCAAATTTTAAATATCCCAGGGATTGCCTTTTCTATAGTAAATTATTCAAAAAATAATTTTCAACTGTCGCAAATTTTATATATCCCAGGGATTGCCTTTTCTATAGTAAATTATTCAAAAAATAATTTTTTACTGTCGCAAATTTTAATTACGCCAGGGATTGCCTTTTCTATAGTAAATTATTCAAAAAATAATTTTATACTGTCGCAAATTTTAATTACGCCAGGGATTGCCTTTTCTATAGTAAATTATTCAAAAATAATTTTCTACTGTCGCAAATTTTAAGTGCGCCAGGGTTTGCCTTTTCTATAGTAAATTATTCAAAAATAATTTTCTACTGTCGCAAATTTCAAATCCGCCAGGGATTGCCTTTTCTATAGTAAATTATTCAAAAATAATTTTCAACTGTCGCAAATTTTAATTACGCCAGGGATTGCCTTTTCTATAGTAAATTATTCAAAAAATAATTTTCTACTGTCGCAAATTTTAATTACGCCAGGGATTGCCTTTTCTATAGTAAATTATTCAAAAAATAATTTTCAACTCTCGCAAATTTTAATTGCGCCAGGGATTGCCTTTTCTATAGTAAATTATTCAAAAAATAATTTTATACTGTCGCAAATTTTAAGTGCGCCAGGGATTGCCTTTTCTATAGTAAATTATTCAAAAAATAATTTTCTACTGTCGCAAATTTTAATTACGCCAGGGATTGCCTTCTCTATAGTAAATTATTCAAAAAATAATTTTCTACTGTCGCAAATTTTAATTGCGCCAGGGATTGCCTTTTCTATAGTAAAGTTTTCAAAAAATAATTTTCAACTGTCGCAAATTTTAATTACGCCAGGATTGCCTTTTCTATAGTAAATTATTCAAAAAATAATTTTCTACTGTCGCAAATTTTAATTACGTCAGGGATTGCCTTTTCTATAGTAAATTATTCAAAAAATAATTTTATACTGTCGCAAATTTTAAGTGCGCCAGGGATTGCCTTTTTATCAGTAAATTATTCAAAAAATAATTTTATACTGTCGCAAATTTTAACTAAGCCAGGGATTGCCTTTTCTATAGTAAATTTTTCAAAAAATAATTTTTTACTATCGCAAGCTTTAATTACGCCAGGGATTGCCTTTTCTATAGTAAATTATTCAAAAAATATTTTTTTACTGTCGAAAATTTTAAATATCCCAGGGATTGCCTTTTCTATAGTAAATTATTCAAAAAATAATTTTTTACTGTCGCAAATTTTAAATATCCCAGGGATTGCCTTTTCTATAGTAAATTATTCAAAAAATAATTCTCAACTGTCGCAAATTTTAATTGCGCCAGGGATTGCCTTTTCTATAGTAAATTATTCAAAAAATAATTTTTTACTATCGCAAGTTTTAATTTCGCCAGGTAAATTTTTCACAAATTAATTTTCTACTGTCGCAAATTTTAATTACGCCAGGGATTACCTTTTCTATAGTAAATTATTCAAAAATAATTTTTTTCTGTCGCAAATTTCAAATCCGCCAGGGATTGCCTTTTCTATAGTAAATTATTCAAAAAATAATTTTTTACTATCGCAAGTTTTAATTGCGCCAGGGATTGCCTTTTCTATAGTAAATTATTCAAAAAATAATTTTTTACTGTCGCAAATTTTAATTGCGCCAGGGATTGCCTTTTCTATAGTAAATTATTCAAAAAATAATTTTTTACTGTCGCAAATTTTAATTACGCCAGGGATTGCCTTTTCTATAGAAAATTATTCAAAAAATAATTTTCTACTGTCGCAAATTTCAAATCCGCCAGGGATTGCCTTTTCTATAGTAAATTATTCAAAAAATAATTTTTTACTATCGCAAGTTTTAATTGCGCCAGGGATTGCCTTTTCTATAGTAAATTATTCAAAAAATAATTTTTTACTATCGCAAGTTTTAATTTCGCCAGGTAAATTTTTCACAAATTAATTTTCTACTGTCGCAAATTTTAATTACGCCAGGGATTGCCTTTTCTATAGTAAATTATTAAAAAAATAATTTTTTACTGTCGCAAATTTTAAATGCGCCAGGGATTGCCTTTTCTATAGTAAATTATTCAAAAAAAAATTTTTTACTGTCGCAAATTTTAATTACGCCAGGGATTGCCTTTTCTATAGTAAATTATTCAAAAAATAATTTTCAAATGACGCAAATTTTAAATATCCCAGGGATTGCCTTTTCTATAGTAAATTATTCAAAAAATAATTTTCAACTGTCGCAAATTTTATATATCCCAGGGATTGCCTTTTCTAGAGTAAATTATTCAAAAAATAATTTTTTACTGTCGCAAATTTTAATTACGCCAGGGATTGCGTTTTCTATAGTAAATTATTCAAAAAATCATTTTTTACTGTCGCAAATTTTAATTACGCCAAGGATTGCCTTTTATATAGTAAATTATTCAAAAAACAAATTTCTACTGTCGCAAATTTTAATTACGCCAGGGATTGCCTTTTCTATAGTAAATTATTTTATACTGTCGCAAATTTTAATTGCGCCAGGGATTGCCTTTTCTATAGTAGATTATTCAAAAAATAATTTTCTACTGTCGCAAATTTTAATTGCGCCAGGGATTGCCTTTTCTATAGTAAATTATTCAAAAAAATAATTTTTTACTGTCGCAAATTTTAATAACGCCAGGGATTGCCTTTTCTATAGTAAATTATTCAAAAAATAATTTTTTATTGTCGCAAATTTTATATACGCCAGGGATTGCCTTTTCTATAGTAAATTATTCAAAAAATAATTTTCTACTGTCGCAAATTTTAATTACGCCAGGGATTGCCTTTTCTATAGTAAATTATTCAAAAAATAATTTTTTACTGTCGCAAATTTTAATTATGCCAGGGATTGCCTTTTCTATAGTAAATTATTCAAAAAATAATTTTCTACTGTCGCAAATTTTAATTACGCCAGGGATTGCGTTTTCTATAGTAAATTATTCAAAAAATAATTTTTTACTGTCGCAAATTTTAATTACGCCAGGGATTGCCTTTTATATAGTAAACTTTTCAAAAATTAATTTTATAATGTCGCAAATTTTAAATACGCCAGGGATTGCCTTTTCTATAGTAAATTATTCAAAAAACAAATTTCTACTGTCGCAAATTTTAATTACGCCAGGGATTGCCTTTTCTATAGTAAATTATTCAAAAAATAATTTTATACTGTCGCAAATTTTAATTGCGCCAGGGATTGCCTTTTCTATAGTAAATTATTCAAAAAATAATTTTATACTGTCGCAAATTTTAATTGCGCCAGGGATTGCCTTTTCTATAGTAGATTATTCAAAAAATAATTTTCTACTGTCGCAAATTTTAATTAGGCCATGGATTGCCTTTTCTATAGTAAATTATTCAAAAAATAATTTTCTACTGTCGCAAATTTTAAGTGCGCCAGGGATTGCCTTTTCTATAGTAAATTTTGCAAAAAATAATTTTTTACTGTCGCAAATTTTAATTGCGCCAGGGATTGCCTTTTCTATAGTAGATTATTCAAAAAATAATTTTTTACTGTCGCAAATTTTAATTGCGCCAGGGATTGCCTTTTCTATAGTAAATTATTCAAAAAATAATTTTCTACTGTCGCAAATTTTAATTACGCCAGGGATTGCCTTTTCTATAGTAAATTATTCAAAAAATAATTTTATACTGTCGCAAATTTTAATTGCACCAGGGATTGCCTTTTCTATAGTAAATTATTCAAAAAATAATTTTATACAGTCGCAAATTTTAATTACGCCAGGGATTGCCTTTTCTATAGTAAATTATTCAAAAAATAATTTTCTACTGTCGCAAATTTTAAGTGCGCCAGGGATTGCCTTTTCTAAAGTAAATTTTGCAAAAAATAATTTTTTACTGTCGCAAATTTTAATTGCGCCAGGGATTGCCTTTTCTATAGTAAATTATTCAAAAAATAATTTTCTACTGTCGCAAATTTTAATTACGCCAGGGATTGCCTTTTCTATAGTAAATTATTCAAAAAATAATTTTATACTGTCGCAAATTTTAATTACGCCAAGGATTGCCTTTTCTATAGTAAATTATTCAAAAAATAATTTTATACTGTCGCAAATTTTAAATACGCCAGGGATTGCCTTTTCTATAGTAAATTATTCAAAAAATAATTTTCTACTGTCGCAAATTTTAATTACGCCAGGGATTGCGTTTTCTATAGTAAATTATTCAAAAAATAATTTTTTACTGTCGCAAATTTTAAATACGCCAGGGATTGCCTTTTCTATAGTAAATTATTCAAAAAATAAAAAAAAAAATTATTCAAAAAATAATTTTCTACTGTCGCAAATTTTAATTACGCCAGGGACTGCCTTTTCTATAGTAAATTATTCAAAAAATAATTTTTTACTGTCGCAAATTTCAAATCCGCCAGGGATTGCCTTTTCTATAGTAAATTATTCAAAAAATATTTTTTTACTATCGCAAGGGATTGCCTTTTCTACAGTAAATTTTGCAAAAAATAATTTTTTACTGTCGCAAATTTTAATTGCGCCAGGGATTGCCTTTTCTATAGTAGATTATTCAAAAAATAATTTTTTACTGTCGCAAATTTTAATTGCGCCAGGGATTGCCTTTTCTATAGTAAATTATTCAAAAAATAATTTTCTACTGTCGCAAATTTTAATTACGCCAGGGATTGCCTTTTCTATAGTAAATTATTCAAAAAATAATTTTATACTGTCGCAAATTTTAATTGCACCAGGGATTGCCTTTTCTATAGTAAATTATTCAAAAAATAATTTTATACAGTCGCAAATTTTAATTACGCCAGGGATTGCCTTTTCTATAGTAAATTATTCAAAAAATAATTTTCTACTGTCGCAAATTTTAAGTGCGCCAGGGATTGCCTTTTATAAAGTAAATTATTCAAAAAATAATTTTCTACTGTCGCAAATTTTAATTACGCCAGGGATTGCCTTTTCTATAGTAAATTATTCAAAAAATAATTTTATACTGTCGCAAATTTTAATTACGCCAAGGATTGCCTTTTCTATAGTAAATTATTCAAAAAATAATTTTATACTGTCGCAAATTTTAAATACGCCAGGGATTGCCTTTTCTATAGTAAATTATTCAAAAAATAATTTTCTACTGTCGCAAATTTTAATTACGCCAGGGATTGCGTTTTCTATAGTAAATTATTCAAAAAATAATTTTTTACTGTCGCAAATTTTAAATACGCCAGGGATTGCCTTTTCTATAGTAAATTATTCAAAAAATAATTTTCTACTGTCGCAAATTTTAATTACGCCAGGGACTGCCTTTTCTATAGTAAATTATTCAAAAAATAATTTTTTACTGTCGCAAATTTCAAATCCGCCAGGGATTGCCTTTTCTATAGTAAATTATTCAAAAATATTTTTTTACTATCGCAAGTTTTAACTGCGCCAGGGATTGCCTTTTCTGCAGTAATTTTTGCAAAAAATAATTTTTTACTGTCGCATATTTTAATTACGCCAGGGATTGCCTTTTCTATAGTAAATTATTCAAAACATAATTTTTTACTCCCGCAAATTTCAATTTCGCCAGGTAATTTTTTCAAAAAATAATTTTCTACTGTCGCAAATTTTAATTACGCCAGGGATTGCCTTTTCTATAGTAAATTATTCAAAAAATAATTTTCTACTGTCGCAAATTTTAATTACGCCAGGGTTTGCCTTTTCTATAGTAAATTATTCAAAAAATAATTTTCAACTGTCGCAAATTTTAATTGCGCCAGGGATTGCCTTTTCTATAGTAAATTATTCAAAAAATAATTTTTTACTATCGCAAGTTTTAATTTCGCCAGGTAAATTTTTCACAAATTAATTTTCTACTGTCGCAAATTTTAATTACGCCAGGGATTGCCTTTTCTATAGTAAATTATTCAAAAAATAATTTTTTACTGTCGCAAATTTTAAATGCGCCAGGGATTGCCTTTTCTATAGTAAATTATTCAAAAAATAATTTTTTACTGTCGCAAATTTTAAGTGCGCCAGGGATTGCCTTTTCTATAGTAAATTTTGCAAAAAATAATTTTTTACTGTCGCAAATTTTAATTGCGCCATGGATTGCCTTTTCTATAGTAAATTATTCAAAAAATAATTTTCAACTGTCGCAAATTGTAATTGCGCCATGGATTGCCTTTTATATAGTAAATTATTCAAAAAATAATTTTATACTGTCGCAAATTTTAATTACGCCAGGGATTTCCTTTTCTATAGTAAATTATTCAAAAAATAATTTTTTACTGCCGCAAATTTTAAGTGCGCCAGGGATTTCCTTTTCTATAGTATATTATTCAAAAAATAATTTTTTACTGTCGCAAATTTTAATTACGACAGGGATTGCTTTTTCTATAGTAAATTATTCAAAAAATAATTTTCAAATGTCGCAAATTTTAAATATCCCAGGGATTGCCTTTTCTATAGTAAATTATTCAAAAAATAATTTTCAACTGTCGCAAATTTTATATATCCCAGGGATTGCGTTTTCTATAGTAAATTATTCAAAAAATAATTTTTTACTGTCGCAAATTTTAATTACGCCAGGGATTGCCTTTTCTATAGTAAATTATTCAAAAAATAATTTTCTACTGTCGCAAATTTTAAATACGCCAGGGATTGCCTTTTCTATAGTAAATTATTCAAAAAATAATTTTCTACTGTCGCAAATTTTAATTACGCCAGAGATTGCCTTTTATATAGTAAATTTTTCAAAAATTAATTTTATATTGTCGCAAATTTTAATTACGCCAGGGATTGCCTTTTCCATAGCAAATTATTCAAAAAATAATTTTTTACTGTCGCAAATTTTAATTGCGCCAGGGATTGCCTTTTCTATAGTAAATTATTCAAAAAATAATTTTTTACTGTCGCAAATTTTAAATGCGCCAGGGATTGCCTTTTCTATAGTAAATTATTCAAAAAATAATTTTTTACTGTCGCAAATTTTAAGTGCGCCAGGGATTGCCTTTTCTATAGTAAATTTTTCAAAAAATAATTTTTTACTGTCGCAAATTTTAATTGCGCCAGGGATTGCCTTTTCTATAGTAAATTATTCAAAAAATAATTTTCAACTGTCGCAAATTGTAATTGCGCCAGGGATTGCCTTTTATATAGTAAATTATTCAAAAAATAATTTTATACTGTCGCAAATTTTAATTACGCCAGGGATTGCCTTTTCTATAGTAAATTATTCAAAAAATAATTTTTTACTGTCGCAAATTTTAATTACGCCAGGGATTGCCATTTCTATAGTAAATTATTCAAAAAATAATTTTCTACTGTCGCAAATTTTAAATACGCCAGGGATTGCCTTTTCTATAGTAAATTATTCAAAAAATAATTTTCTACTGTCGCAAATTTTAATTACGCCAGAGATTGCCTTTTATATAGTAAATTTTTCAAAAATTAATTTTATATTGTCGCAAATTTTAATTACGCCAGGGATTGCCTTTTCTATAGTAAATTATTCAAAAAATAATTTTTTACTGTCGCAAATTTTAATTGCGCCAGGGATTGCCTTTTCTATAGTAAATTATTCAAAAAATAATTTTATACTGTCGCAAATTTTAATTACGCCAGGGATTGCCTTTTCTATAGTAAATTATTCAAAAAATAATTTTTTACTGTCGCAAATTTTAAATGCGCCAGGGATTGCCTTTTCTATAGTAAATTATTCAAAAAATAATTTTTTACTGTCGCAAATTTTAAGTGCGCCAGGTATTGCCTTTTCTATAGTAAATTTTGCAAAAAATAATTTTTTTCTGTCGCAAATTTTAATTGCGCCAGGGATTGCCTTTTCTATAGTAAATTATTCAAAAAATAATTTTCAACTGTCGCAAATTGTAATTGCGCCAGGGATTGCCTTTTATATAGTAAATTATTCAAAAAATAATTTTATACTGTCGCAAATTTTAATTACGCCAGGGATTGCCTTTTCTATAGTAAATTATTCAAAAAATAATTTTTTACTGTCGCAAATTTTAAGTGCGCCAGGTATTTCCTTTTCTATAGTAAATTATTCAAAAAATAATTTTTTACTGTCGCAAATTTTAATTACGCCAGGGATTGCCTTTTCTATAGTAAATTATTCAAAAAATAATTTTCAAATGTCGCAAATTTTAAATATCCCAGGGATTGCCTTTTCTATAGTAAATTATTCAAAAAATAATTTTCAACTGTCGCAAATTTTATATATCCCAGGGATTGCCTTTTCTATAGTAAATTATTTAAAAAATAATTTTTTACTGTCGCAAATTTTAATTACGCCAGGGATTGCCTTTTCTATAGTAAATTATTCAAAAAATAATTTTATACTGTCGCAAATTTTAATTTCGCCAGGGATTGCCTTTTCTATAGTAAATTATTCAAAAAATAATTTTCTACTGTCGCAAATTTTAAGTGCGCCAGGGTTTGCCTTTTCTATAGTAAATTATTCAAAAAATAATTTTCTACTGTCGCAAATTTCAAATCCGCCAGGGATTGCCTTTTCTATAGTAAATTATTCAAAAAATAATTTTCAACTGTCGCAAATTTTAATTACGCCAGGGATTGCCTTTTCTATAGTAAATTATTCAAAAATAATTTTCTACTGTCGCAAATTTTAATTACGCCTGGGATTGCCTTTTCTATAGTAAATTATTCAAAAAATAATTTTATACTGTCGCAAATTTTAAGTGCGCCAGGGATTGCCTTTTTATCAGTAAATTATTCAAAAAATAATTTTATACTGTCGCAAATTTTAACTAAGCCAGGGATTGCCTTTTCTATAGTAAATTTTTCAAAAAATAATTTTTTACTATCGCAAGCTTTAATTACGCCAGGGATTGCCTTTTCTATAGTAAATTATTCAAAAAATAATTTTTTACTGTCGCAAATTTTAAATATCCCAGGGATTGCCTTTTCTATAGTAAATTATTCAAAAAATAATTTTTTACTGTCGCAAATTTTAAATATCCCAGGGATTGCCTTTTCTATAGTAAATTATTCAAAAAATAATTCTCAACTGTCGCAAATTTTAATTGCGCCAGGGATTGCCTTTTCTATAGTAAATTATTCAAAAAATAATTTTTTACTATCGCAAGTTTTAATTTCGCCAGGTAAGTTTTTCACAAATTAATTTTCTACTGTCGCAAATTTTAATTACGCCAGGGATTACCTTTTCTATAGTAAATTATTCAAAAAATAATTTTCTACTGTCGCAAATTTCAAATCCGCCAGGGATTGCCTTTTCTATAGTAAATTATTCAAAAAATAATTTTTTACTATCGCAAGTTTTAATTGCGCCAGGGATTGCCTTTTCTATAGTAAATTATTCAAAAAATAATTTTCAAATGTCGCAAATTTTAAATATCCCAGGGATTGCCTTTTCTATAGTAAATTATTCAAAAAATAATTTTCAACTGTCGCAAATTTTATATATCCCAGGGATTGCCTTTTCTATAGTAAATTATTCAAAAAATAATTTTTTACTGTCGCAAATTTTAAATATCCCAGGGATTGCCTTTTCTATAGTAAATTATTCAAAAAATAATTCTCAACTGTCGCAAATTTTAATTGCGCCAGGGATTGCCTTTTCTATAGTAAATTATTCAAAAAATAATTTTTTACTATCGCAAGTTTTAATTTCGCCAGGTAAGTTTTTCACAAATTAATTTTCTACTGTCGCAAATTTTAATTACGCCAGGGATTACCTTTTCTATAGTAAATTATTCAAAAAATAATTTTCTACTGTCGCAAATTTTAAATGCGCCAGGGATTGCCTTTTCTATAGTAAATTATTCAAAAAATAATTTTTTACTGTCGCAAATTTTAAGTGCGCCAGGTATTGCCTTTTCTATAGTAAATTTTGCAAAAAATAATTTTTTACTGTCGCAAATTTTAATTGCGCCAGGGATTGCCTTTTCTATAGTAAATTATTCAAAAAATAATTTTCAACTGTCGCAAATTGTAATTGCGCCAGGGATTGCCTTTTATATAGTAAATTATTCAAAAATAATTTTATACTGTCGCAAATTTTAATTACGCCAGGGATTGCCTTTTCTATAGTAAATTATTCAAAAAATAATTTTTTACTGTCGCAAATTTTAAGTGCGCCAGGGATTTCCTTTTCTATAGTAAATTATTCAAAAAATAATTTTTTACTGTCGCAAATTTTAATTACGCCAGGGATTGCCTTTTCTATAGTAAATTATTCAAAAAATAATTTTCAAATGTCGCAAATTTTAAATATCCCAGGGATTGCCTTTTCTATAGTAAATTATTCAAAAAATAATTTTCAACTGTCGCAAATTTTATATATCCCAGGGATTGCCTTTTCTATAGTAAATTATTCAAAAAATAATTTTTTACTGTCGCAAATTTTAATTACGCCAGGGATTGCCTTTTCTATAGTAAATTATTCAAAAAATAATTTTATACTGTCGCAAATTTTAATTACGCCAGGGATTGCCTTTTCTATAGTAAATTATTCAAAAAATAATTTTCTACTGTCGCAAATTTTAAGTGCGCCAGGGTTTGCCTTTTCTATAGTAAATTATTCAAAAAATAATTTTCTACTGTCGCAAATTTCAAATCCGCCAGGGATTGCCTTTTCTATAGTAAATTATTCAAAAAATAATTTTCTACTGTCGCAAATTTTAAGTGCGCCAGGGTTTGCCTTTTCTATAGTAAATTATTCAAAAAATAATTTTCTACTGTCGCAAATTTCAAATCCGCCAGGGATTGCCTTTTCTATAGTAAATTATTCAAAAAATAATTTTCAACTGTCGCAAATTTTAATTACGCCAGGGATTGCCTTTTCTATAGTAAATTATTCAAAAAATAATTTTCTACTGTCGCAAATTTTAATTACGCCAGGGATTGCCTTTTCTATAGTAAATTATTCAAAAAATAATTTTATACTGTCGCAAATTTTAAGTGCGCCAGGGATTGCCTTTTTATCAGTAAATTATTCAAAAAATAATTTTATACTGTCGCAAATTTTAACTAAGCCAGGGATTGCCTTTTCTATAGTAAATTTTTCAAAAAATAATTTTTTACTATCGCAAGCTTTAATTACGCCAGGGATTGCCTTTTCTATAGTAAATTATTCAAAAAATAATTTTTTACTGTCGCAAATTTTAAATATCCCAGGGATTGCCTTTTCTATAGTAAATTATTCAAAAAATAATTTTTTACTGTCGCAAATTTTAAATATCCCAGGGATTGCCTTTTCTATAGTAAATTATTCAAAAAATAATTCTCAACTGTCGCAAATTTTAATTGCGCCAGGGATTGCCTTTTCTATAGTAAATTATTCAAAAAATAATTTTTTACTATCGCAAGTTTTAATTTCGCCAGGTAAGTTTTTCACAAATTAATTTTCTACTGTCGCAAATTTTAATTACGCCAGGGATTACCTTTTCTATAGTAAATTATTCAAAAAATAATTTTCTACTGTCGCAAATTTCAAATCCGCCAGGGATTGCCTTTTCTATAGTAAATTATTCAAAAAATAATTTTTTACTATCGCAAGTTTTAATTGCGCCGGGATTGCCTTTTCTATAGTAAATTATTCAAAAAATAATTTTCAAATGTCGCAAATTTTAAATATCCCAGGGATTGCCTTTTCTATAGTAAATTATTCAAAAAATAATTTTCAACTGTCGCAAATTTTATATATCCCAGGGATTGCCTTTTCTATAGTAAATTATTCAAAAAATAATTTTTTACTGTCGCAAATTTTAAATATCCCAGGGATTGCCTTTTCTATAGTAAATTATTCAAAAAATAATTCTCAACTGTCGCAAATTTTAATTGCGCCAGGGATTGCCTTTTCTATAGTAAATTATTCAAAAAATAATTTTTTACTATCGCAAGTTTTAATTTCGCCAGGTAAGTTTTTCACAAATTAATTTTCTACTGTCGCAAATTTTAATTACGCCAGGGATTACCTTTTCTATAGTAAATTATTCAAAAAATAATTTTCTACTGTCGCAAATTTTAAATGCGCCAGGGATTGCCTTTTCTATAGTAAATTATTCAAAAAATAATTTTTTACTGTCGCAAATTTTAAGTGCGCCAGGTATTGCCTTTTCTATAGTAAATTTTGCAAAAAATAATTTTTTACTGTCGCAAATTTTAATTGCGCCAGGGATTGCCTTTTCTATAGTAAATTATTCAAAAAATAATTTTCAACTGTCGCAAATTGTAATTGCGCCAGGGATTGCCTTTTATATAGTAAATTATTCAAAAAATAATTTTATACTGTCGCAAATTTTAATTACGCCAGGGATTGCCTTTTCTATAGTAAATTATTCAAAAAAATAATTTTTTACTGTCGCAAATTTTAAGTGCGCCAGGGATTTCCTTTTCTATAGTAAATTATTCAAAAAATAATTTTTTACTGTCGCAAATTTTAATTACGCCAGGGATTGCCTTTTCTATAGTAAATTATTCAAAAAATAATTTTCAAATGTCGCAAATTTTAAATATCCCAGGGATTGCCTTTTCTATAGTAAATTATTCAAAAAATAATTTTCAACTGTCGCAAATTTTATATATCCCAGGGATTGCCTTTTCTATAGTAAATTATTCAAAAAATAATTTTTTACTGTCGCAAATTTTAATTACGCCAGGGATTGCCTTTTCTATAGTAAATTATTCAAAAATAATTTTATACTGTCGCAAATTTTAATTACGCCAGGGATTGCCTTTTCTATAGTAAATTATTCAAAAAATAATTTTCTACTGTCGCAAATTTTAAGTGCGCCAGGGTTTGCCTTTTCTATAGTAAATTATTCAAAAAATAATTTTCTACTGTATCAAATTTCAAATCCGCCAGGGATTGCCTTTTCTATAGTAAATTATTCAAAAAATAATTTTCAACTGTCGCAAATTTTAATTACGCCAGGGATTGCCTTTTCTATAGTAAATTATTCAAAAAATAATTTTCTACTGTCGCAAATTTTTAATTACGCCAGGGATTGCCTTTTCTATAGTAAATTATTCAAAAATAATTTTCAACTCTCGCAAATTTTAATTGCGCCAGGGATTGCCTTTTCTATAGTAAATTATTCAAAAAATAATTTTATACTGTCGCAAATTTTAAGTGCGCCAGGGATTGCCTTTTCTATAGTAAATTATTCAAAAAATAATTTTCTACTGTCGCAAATTTTAATTACGCCAGGATTGCCTTCTCTATAGTAAATTATTCAAAAAATAATTTTCTACTGTCGCAAATTTTAATTGCGCCAGGGATTGCCTTTTCTATAGTAAAGTTTTCAAAAAATAATTTTCAACTGTCGCAAATTTTAATTACGCCAGGGATTGCCTTTTCTATAGTAAATTATTCAAAAAATAATTTTCTATTCTACTGTCGCAAATTTTAATTACGTCAGGGATTGCCTTTTCTATAGTAAATTATTCAAAAAATAATTTTATACTGTCGCAAATTTTAAGTGCGCCAGGGATTGCCTTTTTATCAGTAAATTATTCAAAAAATAATTTTATACTGTCGCAAATTTTAACTAAGCCAGGGATTGCCTTTTCTATAGTAAATTTTTCAAAAAATAATTTTTTACTATCGCAAGCTTTAATTACGCCAGGGATTGCCTTTTCTATAGTAAATTATTCAAAAAATATTGTTTTACTGTCGAAAATTTTAAATATCCCAGGGATTGCCTTTTCTATAGTAAATTATTCAAAAAATAATTTTTTACTGTCGCAAATTTTAAATATCCCAGGGATTGCCTTTTCTATAGTAAATTATTCAAAAAATAATTCTCAACTGTCGCAAATTTTAATTGCGCCAGGGATTGCCTTTTCTATAGTAAATTATTCAAAAAATAATTTTTTACTATCGCAAGTTTTAATTTCGCCAGGTAAATTTTTCACAAATTAATTTTCTACTGTCGCAAATTTTAATTACGCCAGGGATTACCTTTTCTATAGTAAATTATTCAAAAAATAATTTTTTTCTGTCGCAAATTTCAAATCCGCCAGGGATTGCCTTTTCTATAGTAAATTATTCAAAAAATAATTTTTTACTATCGCAAGTTTTAATTGCGCCAGGGATTGCCTTTTCTATAGTAAATTATTCAAAAAATAATTTTTTACTGTCGCAAATTTTAATTGCGCCAGGGATTGCCTTTTCTATAGTAAATTATTCAAAAAATAATTTTTTACTGTCGCAAATTTTAATTACGCCAGGGATTGCCTTTTCTATAGAAAATTATTCAAAAAATAATTTTCTACTGTCGCAAATTTCAAATCCGCCAGGGATTGCCTTTTCTATAGTAAATTATTCAAAAAATAATTTTTTACTATCGCAAGTTTTAATTGCGCCAGGGATTGCCTTTTCTATAGTAAATTATTCAAAAAATAATTTTTTACTATCGCAAGTTTTAATTTCGCCAGGTAAATTTTTCACAAATTAATTTTCTACTGTCGCAAATTTTAATTACGCCAGGGATTGCCTTTTCTATAGTAAATTATTAAAAAAATAATTTTTTACTGTCGCAAATTTTAAATGCGCCAGGGATTGCCTTTTCTATAGTAAATTATTCAAAAAAAAAATTTTTTACTGTCGCAAATTTTAATTACGCCAGGGATTGCCTTTTCTATAGTAAATTATTCAAAAAATAATTTTCAAATGACGCAAATTTTAAATATCCCAGGGATTGCCTTTTCTATAGTAAATTATTCAAAAAATAATTTTCAACTGTCGCAAATTTTATATATCCCAGGGATTGCCTTTTCTAGAGTAAATTATTCAAAAAATAATTTTTTACTGTCGCAAATTTTAATTACGCCAGGGATTGCGTTTTCTATAGTAAATTATTCAAAAAATCATTTTTTACTGTCGCAAATTTTAATTACGCCAAGGATTGCCTTTTATATAGTAAATTATTCAAAAACCAAATTTCTACTGTCGCAAATTTTAATTACGCCAGGGATTGCCTTTTCTATAGTAAATTATTCAAAAAATAATTTTATACTGTCGCAAATTTTAATTGCGCCAGGGATTGCCTTTTCTATAGTAGATTATTCAAAAAATAATTTTCTACTGTCGCAAATTTTAATTGCGCCAGGGATTGCCTTTTCTATAGTAAATTATTCAAAAAATAATTTTTTACTGTCGCAAATTTTAATAACGCCAGGGATTGCCTTTTCTATAGTAAATTATTCAAAAAATAATTTTTTATTGTCGCAAATTTTATATACGCCAGGGATTGCCTTTTCTATAGTAAATTATTCAAAAAATAATTTTCTACTGTCGCAAATTTTAATTACGCCAGGGATTGCCTTTTCTATAGTAAATTATTCAAAAAATAATTTTTTACTGTCGCAAATTTTAATTATGCCAGGGATTGCCTTTTCTATAGTAAATTATTCAAAAAATAATTTTCTACTGTCGCAAATTTTAATTACGCCAGGGATTGCGTTTTCTATAGTAAATTATTCAAAAAATAATTTTTTACTGTCGCAAATTTTAATTACGCCAGGGATTGCCTTTTATATAGTAAACTTTTCAAAAATTAATTTTATAATGTCGCAAATTTTAAATACGCCAGGGATTGCCTTTTCTATAGTAAATTATTCAAAAAACAAATTTCTACTGTCGCAAATTTTAATTACGCCAGGGATTGCCTTTTCTATAGTAAATTATTCAAAAAATAATTTTATACTGTCGCAAATTTTAATTGCGCCAGGGATTGCCTTTTCTATAGTAAATTATTCAAAAAATAATTTTCTACTGTCGCAAATTTTAATTGCGCCAGGGATTGCCTTTTCTATAGTAAATTATTCAAAAAATAATTTTATACTGTCGCAAATTTTAATTAGGCCATGGATTGCCTTTTCTATAGTAAATTATTCAAAAAATAATTTTCTACTGTCGCAAATTTTAAGTGCGCCAGGGATTGCCTTTTCTATAGTAAATTTTGCAAAAAATAATTTTTTACTGTCGCAAATTTTAATTGCGCCAGGGATTGCCTTTTCTATAGTAGATTATTCAAAAAATAATTTTTTACTGTCGCAAATTTTAATTGCGCCAGGGATTGCCTTTTCTATAGTAAATTATTCAAAAAATAATTTTCTACTGTCGCAAATTTTAATTACGCCAGGGATTGCCTTTTCTATAGTAAATTATTCAAAAAATAATTTTATACTGTCGCAAATTTTAATTGCACCAGGGATTGCCTTTTCTATAGTAAATTATTCAAAAAATAATTTTATACAGTCGCAAATTTTAATTACGCCAGGGATTGCCTTTTCTATAGTAAATTATTCAAAAAATAATTTTCTACTGTCGCAAATTTTAAGTGCGCCAGGGATTGCCTTTTCTAAAGTAAATTTTGCAAAAAATAATTTTTTACTGTCGCAAATTTTAATTGCGCCAGGGATTGCCTTTTCTATAGTAAATTATTCAAAAAATAATTTTCTACTGTCGCAAATTTTAATTACGCCAGGGATTGCCTTTTCTATAGTAAATTATTCAAAAAATAATTTTATACTGTCGCAAATTTTAATTACGCCAAGGATTGCCTTTTCTATAGTAAATTATTCAAAAAATAATTTTATACTGTCGCAAATTTTAAATACGCCAGGGATTGCCTTTTCTATAGTAAATTATTCAAAAAATAATTTTCTACTGTCGCAAATTTTAATTACGCCAGGGATTGCGTTTTCTATAGTAAATTATTCAAAAAATAATTTTTTACTGTCGCAAATTTTAAATACGCCAGGGATTGCCTTTTCTATAGTAAATTATTCAAAAAATAAAAAAAAAAATTATTCAAAAAATAATTTTCTACTGTCGCAAATTTTAATTACGCCAGGGACTGCCTTTTCTATAGTAAATTATTCAAAAAATAATTTTTTACTGTCGCAAATTTCAAATCCGCCAGGGATTGCCTTTTCTATAGTAAATTATTCAAAAAATATTTTTTTACTATCGCAAGGGATTGCCTTTTCTACAGTAAATTTTGCAAAAAATAATTTTTTACTGTCGCAAATTTTAATTGCGCCAGGGATTGCCTTTTCTATAGTAGATTATTCAAAAAATAATTTTTTACTGTCGCAAATTTTAATTGCGCCAGGGATTGCCTTTTCTATAGTAAATTATTCAAAAAATAATTTTCTACTGTCGCAAATTTTAATTACGCCAGGGATTGCCTTTTCTATAGTAAATTATTCAAAAAATAATTTTATACTGTCGCAAATTTTAATTGCACCAGGGATTGCCTTTTCTATAGTAAATTATTCAAAAAATAATTTTATACAGTCGCAAATTTTAATTACGCCAGGGATTGCCTTTTCTATAGTAAATTATTCAAAAAATAATTTTCTACTGTCGCAAATTTTAAGTGCGCCAGGGATTGCCTTTTCTAAAGTAAATTATTCAAAAAATAATTTTCTACTGTCGCAAATTTTAATTACGCCAGGGATTGCCTTTTCTATAGTAAATTATTCAAAAAATAATTTTATACTGTCGCAAATTTTAATTACGCCAAGGATTGCCTTTTCTATAGTAAATTATTCAAAAAATAATTTTATACTGTCGCAAATTTTAAATACGCCAGGGATTGCCTTTTCTATAGTAAATTATTCAAAAAATAATTTTCTACTGTCGCAAATTTTAATTACGCCAGGGATTGCGTTTTCTATAGTAAATTATTCAAAAAATAATTTTTTACTGTCGCAAATTTTAAATACGCCAGGGATTGCCTTTTCTATAGTAAATTATTCAAAAAATAATTTTCTACTGTCGCAAATTTTAATTACGCCAGGGACTGCCTTTTCTATAGTAAATTATTCAAAAAATAATTTTTTACTGTCGCAAATTTCAAATCCGCCAGGGATTGCCTTTTCTATAGTAAATTATTCAAAAAATATTTTTTTACTATCGCAAGTTTTAACTGCGCCAGGGATTGCCTTTTCTGCAGTAATTTTTGCAAAAAATAATTTTTTACTGTCGCATATTTTAATTACGCCAGGGATTGCCTTTTCTATAGTAAATTATTCAAAACATAATTTTTTACTCCCGCAAATTTCAATTTCGCCAGGTAATTTTTTCAAAAAATAATTTTCTACTGTCGCAAATTTTAATTACGCCAGGGATTGCCTTTTCTATAGTAAATTATTCAAAAAATAATTTTCTACTGTCGCAAATTTTAATTACGCCAGGGTTTGCCTTTTCTATAGTAAATTATTCAAAAAATAATTTTCAACTGTCGCAAATTTTAATTGCGCCAGGGATTGCCTTTTCTATAGTAAATTATTCAAAAAATAATTTTTTACTATCGCAAGTTTTAATTTCGCCAGGTAAATTTTTCACAAATTAATTTTCTACTGTCGCAAATTTTAATTACGCCAGGGATTGCCTTTTCTATAGTAAATTATTCAAAAAATAATTTTTTACTGTCGCAAATTTTAAATGCGCCAGGGATTGCCTTTTCTATAGTAAATTATTCAAAAAATAATTTTTTACTGTCGCAAATTTTAAGTGCGCCAGGGATTGCCTTTTCTATAGTAAATTTTGCAAAAAATAATTTTTTACTGTCGCAAATTTTAATTGCGCCAGGGATTGCCTTTTCTATAGTAAATTATTCAAAAAATAATTTTCAACTGTCGCAAATTGTAATTGCGCCATGGATTGCCTTTTATATAGTAAATTATTCAAAAAATAATTTTATACTGTCGCAAATTTTAATTACGCCAGGGATTTCCTTTTCTATAGTAAATTATTCAAAAAATAATTTTTTACTGCCGCAAATTTTAAGTGCGCCAGGGATTTCCTTTTCTATAGTATATTATTCAAAAAATAATTTTTTACTGTCGCAAATTTTAATTACGACAGGGATTGCTTTTTCTATAGTAAATTATTCAAAAAATAATTTTCAAATGTCGCAAATTTTAAATATCCCAGGGATTGCCTTTTCTATAGTAAATTATTCAAAAAATAATTTTCAACTGTCGCAAATTTTATATATCCCAGGGATTGCGTTTTCTATAGTAAATTATTCAAAAAATAATTTTTTACTGTCGCAAATTTTAATTACGCCAGGGATTGCCTTTCTATAGTAAATTATTCAAAAAATAATTTTCTACTGTCGCAAATTTTAAATACGCCAGGGATTGCCTTTTCTATAGTAAATTATTCAAAAAATAATTTTCTACTGTCGCAAATTTTAATTACGCCAGAGATTGCCTTTTATATAGTAAATTTTTCAAAAATTAATTTTATATTGTCGCAAATTTTAATTACGCCAGGGATTGCCTTTTCCATAGCAAATTATTCAAAAAATAATTTTTTACTGTCGCAAATTTTAATTGCGCCAGGGATTGCCTTTTCTATAGTAAATTATTCAAAAAATAATTTTTTACTGTCGCAAATTTTAAATGCGCCAGGGATTGCCTTTTCTATAGTAAATTATTCAAAAAATAATTTTTTACTGTCGCAAATTTTAAGTGCGCCAGGGATTGCCTTTTCTATAGTAAATTTTTCAAAAAATAATTTTTTACTGTCGCAAATTTTAATTGCGCCAGGGATTGCCTTTTCTATAGTAAATTATTCAAAAAATAATTTTCAACTGTCGCAAATTGTAATTGCGCCAGGGATTGCCTTTTATATAGTAAATTATTCAAAAAATAATTTTATACTGTCGCAAATTTTAATTACGCCAGGGATTGCCTTTTCTATAGTAAATTATTCAAAAAATAATTTTTTACTGTCGCAAATTTTAATTACGCCAGGGATTGCCATTTCTATAGTAAATTATTCAAAAAATAATTTTCTACTGTCGCAAATTTTAAATACGCCAGGGATTGCCTTTTCTATAGTAAATTATTCAAAAAATAATTTTCTACTGTCGCAAATTTTAATTACGCCAGAGATTGCCTTTTATATAGTAAATTTTTCAAAAATTAATTTTATATTGTCGCAAATTTTAATTACGCCAGGGATTGCCTTTTCTATAGTAAATTATTCAAAAAATAATTTTTTACTGTCGCAAATTTTAATTGCGCCAGGGATTGCCTTTTCTATAGTAAATTATTCAAAAAATAATTTTATACTGTCGCAAATTTTAATTACGCCAGGGATTGCCTTTTCTATAGTAAATTATTCAAAAAATAATTTTTTACTGTCGCAAATTTTAAATGCGCCAGGGATTGCCTTTTCTATAGTAAATTATTCAAAAAATAATTTTTTACTGTCGCAAATTTTAAGTGCGCCAGGTATTGCCTTTTCTATAGTAAATTTTGCAAAAAATAATTTTTTTCTGTCGCAAATTTTAATTGCGCCAGGGATTGCCTTTTCTATAGTAAATTATTCAAAAAATAATTTTCAACTGTCGCAAATTGTAATTGCGCCAGGGATTGCCTTTTATATAGTAAATTATTCAAAAAATAATTTTATACTGTCGCAAATTTTAATTACGCCAGGGATTGCCTTTTCTATAGTAAATTATTCAAAAAATAATTTTTTACTGTCGCAAATTTTAAGTGCGCCAGGTATTTCCTTTTCTATAGTAAATTATTCAAAAAATAATTTTTTACTGTCGCAAATTTTAATTACGCCAGGGATTGCCTTTTCTATAGTAAATTATTCAAAAAATAATTTTCAAATGTCGCAAATTTTAAATATCCCAGGGATTGCCTTTTCTATAGTAAATTATTCAAAAAATAATTTTCAACTGTCGCAAATTTTATATATCCCAGGGATTGCCTTTTCTATAGTAAATTATTTAAAAAATAATTTTTTACCGTCGCAAATTTTAATTACGCCAGGGATTGCCTTTTCTATAGTAAATTATTCAAAAAATAATTTTATACTGTCGCAAATTTTAATTACGCCAGGGATTGCCTTTTCTATAGTAAATTATTCAAAAAATAATTTTCTACTGTCGCAAATTTTAAGTGCGCCAGGGTTTGCCTTTTCTATAGTAAATTATTCAAAAAATAATTTTCTACTGTCGCAAATTTCAAATCCGCCAGGGATTGCCTTTTCTATAGTAAATTATTCAAAAAATAATTTTCAACTGTCGCAAATTTTAATTACGCCAGGGATTGCCTTTTCTATAGTAAATTATTCAAAAAATAATTTTCTACTGTCGCAAATTTTAATTACGCCAGGGATTGCCTTTTCTATAGTAAATTATTCAAAAAATAATTTTATACTGTCGCAAATTTTAAGTGCGCCAGGGATTGCCTTTTTATCAGTAAATTATTCAAAAAATAATTTTATACTGTCGCAAATTTTAACTAAGCCAGGGATTGCCTTTTCTATAGTAAATTTTTCAAAAAATAATTTTTTACTATCGCAAGCTTTAATTACGCCAGGGATTGCCTTTTCTATAGTAAATTATTCAAAAAATAATTTTTTACTGTCGCAAATTTTAAATATCCCAGGGATTGCCTTTTCTATAGTAAATTATTCAAAAAATAATTTTTTACTGTCGCAAATTTTAAATATCCCAGGGATTGCCTTTTCTATAGTAAATTATTCAAAAAATAATTCTCAACTGTCGCAAATTTTAATTGCGCCAGGGATTGCCTTTTCTATAGTAAATTATTCAAAAAATAATTTTTTACTATCGCAAGTTTTAATTTCGCCAGGTAAGTTTTTCACAAATTAATTTTCTACTGTCGCAAATTTTAATTACGCCAGGGATTACCTTTTCTATAGTAAATTATTCAAAAAATAATTTTCTACTGTCGCAAATTTCAAATCCGCCAGGGATTGCCTTTTCTATAGTAAATTATTCAAAAAATAATTTTTTACTATCGCAAGTTTTAATTGCGCCAGGGATTGCCTTTTCTATAGTAAATTATTCAAAAAATAATTTTCAAATGTCGCAAATTTTAAATATCCCAGGGATTGCCTTTTCTATAGTAAATTATTCAAAAAATAATTTTCAACTGTCGCAAATTTTATATATCCCAGGGATTGCCTTTTCTAGAGTAAATTATTCAAAAAATAAT
Organism: Dioctria linearis; assembly: GCA_963930735.1. Taxonomy (NCBI): domain Eukaryota; kingdom Metazoa; phylum Arthropoda; class Insecta; order Diptera; family Asilidae; genus Dioctria; species Dioctria linearis. The sequence goes on from CAWVNZ010000774.1 coordinate 52,760, forward strand.
TTTTTACTGTCGCAAATTTTAATTACGCCAGGGATTGCCTTTTCTATAGTAAATTATTCAAAAAATAATTTTCTACTGTCACAAATTTTAATTACGCCAGGGATTGCCTTTTCTATAGTAAATTATTCAAAAAATAATTTTATACTGTCGCAAATTTTAATTACGCCAGGGATTGCCTTTTCTATAGTAAATTATTCAAAAAATAATTTTTTACTGTCGCAAATTTTATGTGCGCCAGGGATTTCCTTTTCTATAGTAAATTATTCAAAAAAAAAATTTTTTACTGTCGAAATTTTAATTACGCCAGGGATTGCCTTTTCTATAGTAAATTATTCAAAAAATAATTTTCAAATGTCGCAAATTTTAAATATCCCAGGGATTGCCTTTTCTATAGTAAATTATTCAAAAAATAATTTTCAACTGTCGCAAATTTTATATATCCCAGGGATTGCCTTTTCTAGAGTAAATTATTTAAAAAATAATTTTTTACTGTCGCAAATTTTAATTACGCCAGGGATTGCCTTTTCTATAGTAAATTATTCAAAAAATAATTTTCTACTGTCACAAATTTTAATTACGCCAGGGATTGCCTTTTCTATAGTAAATTATTCAAAAAATAATTTTATACTGTCGCAAATTTTAAGTGCGCCAGGGATTGCCTTTTCTATAGTAAATTATTCAAAAAATAATTTTTTACTATCGCAAGTTTTAATTTCGCCAGGTAAATTTTTCACAAATTAATTTTCTACTGTCGCAAATTTTAATTACGCCAGGGATTGCCTTTTCTATATTAAATTATTCAAAAAATAATTTTTTACTGTCGCAAATTTTAATTACGCCAGGGATTGCCTTTTCTATAGTAAATTATTCAAAAAATAATTTTTTACTGTCGCAAATTTTAATTACGCCAGGGATTGCCTTTTCTATAGTAAATTATTCAAAAAATAATTTTCTACTGTCGCAAATTTCAAATCCGCCAGGGATTGCCTTTTCTATAGTAAATTATTCAAAAAATAATTTTTTACTATCGCAAGTTTTAATTGCGCCAGGGATTGCCTTTTCTATAGTAAATTATTCAAAAAATAATTTTTTACTATCGCAAGTTTTAATTTCGCCAAGTAAATTTTTCACAAATTAATTTTCTACTGTCGCAAATTTTAATTACGCCAGGGATTGCCTTTTCTATAGTAAATTATTCAAAAAATAATTTTTTACTGTAGCAAATTTTAAATGCGCCAGGGATTGCCTTTTCTATAGTAAATTATTCAAAAAAAAAATTTTTTACTGTCGCAAATTTTAATTACGCCAGGGATTGCCTTTTCTATAGTAAATTATTCAAAAAATAATTTTCAAATGTCGCAAATTTTAAATATCCCAGGGATTGCCTTTTCTATAGTAAATAATTCAAAAAATAATTTTCAACTGTCGCAAATTTTATATATCCCAGGGATTGCCTTTTCTAGAGTAAATTATTCAAAAAATAATTTTTTACTGTCGCAAATTTTAATTACGCCAGGGATTGCCTTTTCTATAGTAAATTATTCAAAAAATAATTTTCTACTGTCACAAATTTTAATTACGCCAGGGATTGCCTTTTCTATAGTAAATTATTCAAAAAATAATTTTATACTGTCGCAAATTTTAATTACGCCAGGGATTGCCTTTTCTATAGTAAATTATTCAAAAAATAATTTTTTACTGTCGCAAATTTTAAGTGCGCCAGGGATTTCCTTTTCTATAGTAAATTATTCAAAAAAAAAATTTTACTGTCGCAAATTTTAATTACGCCAGGGATTGCCTTTTCTATAGTAAATTATTCAAAAAATAATTTTCAAATGTCGCAAATTTTAAATATCCCAGGGATTGCCTTTTCTATAGTAAATTATTCAAAAAATAATTTTCAACTGTCGCAAATTTTATATATCCCAGGGATTGCCTTTTCTAGAGTAAATTATTCAAAAAATAATTTTTTACTGTCGCAAATTTTAATTACGCCAGGGATTGCCTTTTCTATAGTAAATTATTCAAAAAATAATTTTCTACTGTCACAAATTTTAATTACGACAGGGATTGCCTTTTCTATAGTAAATTATTCAAAAAATAATTTTATACTGTCGCAAATTTTAAGTGCGCCAGGGATTGCCTTTTCTATAGTAAATTATTCAAAAAATAATTTTTTACTATCGCAAGTTTTAATTTCGCCAGGTAAATTTTTCACAAATTAATTTTCTACTGTCGCAAATTTTAATTACGCCAGGGATTGCCTTTTCTATATTAAATTATTCAAAAAATAATTTTTTACTGTCGCAAATTTTAATTACGCCAGGGATTGCCTTTTCTATAGTAAATTATTCAAAAAATAATTTTTTACTGTCGCAAATTTTAATTGCGCCAGGGATTGCCTTTTCTATAGTAAATTATTCAAAAAATAATTTTCTACTATCGCAAATTTTAATTACGCCAGGGATTGCCTTTTCTATAGTAAATTATTCAAAAAATAATTTTCTACTGTAGCAAATTTCAAATCCGCCAGGGATTGCCTTTTCTATAGTAAATTATTCAAAAAATAATTTTTTACTATCGCAAGTTTTAATTGCGCCAGGGATTGCCTTTTCTATAGTAAATTATTCAAAAAATAATTTTTTACTGTCGCAAATTTTAATTGCGCCAGGGATTGCCTTTTCTATAGTAAATTATTCAAAAAATAATTTTTTACTGTCGCAAATTTTAAGTGCGCCAGGGATTGCCTTTTCTATAGTAAATTTTGCAAAAAATAATTTTTTACTGTCGCAAATTTTAATTGCGCCAGGGATTGCCTTTTCTATAGTAAATTATTCAAAAAATAATTTTCAACTGTCGCAAATTGTAATTGCGCCACGGATTGCCTTTGATATAATAAATTATTCAAAAAATAATTTTATACTGTCGCAAATTTTAGTTACGCCAGGGATTGCCTTTTCTATAGTAAATTATTCAAAAAATAATTTTTTTACTGTCGCAAATTTTAATTACGCCAGGAATTGCCTTTCCTATAGTAAATTATTCAAAAAATAATTTTTTACTGTCGCAAATTTTAATTACGCCAGGGATTGGCTTTTCTATAGTAAATTATTCAAAAAATAATTTTCAACTGTCGCAAATTTTAATTACGCCAGGGATTGCCTTTTCTATAGTAAATTTCGCACAAAATAATTTTCAACTGTCGCAAATTTTAATTACGCCAGGGATTGCCTTTTCTATAGTAAATTATTCAAACAATAATTTTATACTGTCGCAAATTTTAAGTGCGCCAGGGATTGCCTTTTTATCAGTAAATTATTCAAAAAATAATTTTATACTGTCGCAAATTTTAACTAAGCCAGGGATTGCCTTTTCTATAGTAAATTTTTCAAAAAATAATTTTTTACTATCGCAAGCTTTAATTACGCCAGGGATTGCCTTTTCTATAGTAAATTATTCAAAAAATAATTTTTTACTGTCGCAAATTTTAAATATCCCAGGGATTACCTTTTCTATAGTAAATTATTCAAAAAATAATTTTTTACTGTCGCAAATTTTAAATATCCCAGGGATTGCCTTTTCTATAGTAAATTATTCAAAAAATAATTCTCAACTGTCGCAAATTTTAATTGCGCCAGGGATTGCCTTTTCTATAGTAAATTATTCAAAAAATAATTTTCTACTGTCACAAATTTTAATTACGCCAGGGATTGCCTTTTCTATAGTAAATTATTCAAAAAATAATTTTATACTGTCGCAAATTTTAAGTGCGCCAGGGATTGCCTTTTCTATAGTAAATTTTGCAAAAAATAATTTTTTACTGTCGCAAATTTTAATTGCGCCAGGGATTGCCTTTTTCTATAGTAAATTATTCAAAAAATAATTTTCAACTGTCGCAAATTGTAATTGCGCCACGGATTGCCTTTGATATAATAAATTATTCAAAAAATAATTTTATACTGTCGCAAATTTTAGTTACGCCAGGGATTGCCTTTTCTATAGTAAATTATTCAAAAAATTATTTTTTTACTGTCGCAAATTTTAATTACGCCAGGAATTGCCTTTTCTATAGTAAATTATTCAAAAAATAATTTTTTACTGTCGCAAATTTTAATTACGCCAGGGATTGGCTTTTCTATAGTAAATTATTCAAAAAATAATTTTCAACTGTCGCAATTTTAATTACGCCAGGGATTGCCTTTTCTATAGTAAATTTCGCACAAAATAATTTTCAACTGTCGCAAATTTTAATTACGCCAGGGAATGCCTTTTCTATAGTAAATTATTCAAAAAAATAATTTTATACTGTCGCAAATTTTAAGTGCGCCAGGGATTGCCTTTTTATCAGTAAATTATTCAAAAAATAATTTTATACTGTCGCAAATTTTAACTAAGCCAGGGATTGCCTTTTCTATAGTAAATTTTTCAAAAAATAATTTTTTACTATCGCAAGCTTTAATTACGCCAGGGATTGCATTTTCTATAGTAAATTATTCAAAAAATAATTTTTTACTGTCGCAAATTTTAAATATCCCAGGGATTGCCTTTTCTATAGTAAATTATTCAAAAAATAATTTTTTACTGTCGCAAATTTTAAATATCCCAGGGATTGCCTTTTTCTATAGTAAATTATTCAAAAAATAATTCTCAACTGTCGCAAATTTTAATTGCGCCAGGGATTGCCTTTTCTATAGTAAATTATTCAAAAAATAATTTTCTACTGTCACAAATTTTAATTACGCCAGGATTGCCTTTTCTATAGTAAATTATTCAAAAAATAATTTTATACTGTCGCAAATTTTAAGTGCGCCAGGGATTGCCTTTTCTATAGTAAATTATTCAAAAAATAATTTTTTTACTATCGCAAGTTTTAATTTCGCCAGGTAAATTTTTCACAAATTAATTTTCTACTGTCGCAAATTTTAATTACGCCAGGGATTGCCTTTTCTATAGTAAATTATTCAAAAAAATAATTTTTTACTGTAGCAAATTTCAAATCCGCCAGGGATTGCCTTTTCTATAGTAAATTATTCAAAAAATAATTTTTTTACTATCGCAAGTTTTAATTGCGCCAGGGATTGCCTTTTCTATAGTAAATTATTCAAAAAATAATTTTCTACTATCGCAAATTTTAATTACGCCAGGGATTGCCTTTTCTATAGTAAATTATTCAAAAAATAATTTTCTGCTGTAGCAAATTTCAAATCCGCCAGGGATTGCCTTTTCTATAGTAAATTATTCAAAAAATAATTTTTTACTATCGCAAGTTTTAATTTCGCCAGGTAAATTTTTCACAAATTAATTTTCTACTGTCGCAAATTTTAATTACGCCAGGGATTGCCTTTTCTATATTAAATTATTCAAAAAATAATTTTTTACTGTCGCAAATTTTAATTACGCCAGGGATTGCCTTTTCTATAGTAAATTATTCAAAAAATAATTTTTTACTGTCGCAAATTTTAATTGCGCCAGGGATTGCCTTTTCTATAGTAAATTATTCAAAAAATAATTTTCTACTATCGCAAATTTTAATTACGCCAGGGATTGCCTTTTCTATAGTAAATTATTCAAAAAATAATTTTCTACTGTAGCAAATTTCAAATCCGCCAGGGATTGCCTTTTCTATAGTAAATTATTCAAAAAATAATTTTTTACTATCGCAAGTTTTAATTGCGCCAGGGATTGCCTTTTCTATAGTAAATTATTCAAAAAATAATTTTTTACTGTCGCAAATTTTAATTGCGCCAGGGATTGCCTTTTCTATAGTAAATTATTCAAAAAATAATTTTTTACTGTCGCAAATTTTAAGTGCGCCAGGGATTGCCTTTTCTATAGTAAATTTTGCAAAAAATAATTTTTTACTGTCGCAAATTTTAATTGCGCCAGGGATTGCCTTTTCTATAGTAAATTATTCAAAAAATAATTTTCAACTGTCGCAAATTGCAATTGCGCCACGGATTGCCTTTGATATAATAAATTATTCAAAAAATAATTTTATACTGTCGCAAATTTTAGTTACGCCAGGGATTGCCTTTTCTATAGTAAATTATTCAAAAAATAATTTTTTTACTGTCGCAAATTTTAATTACGCCAGGAATTGCCTTTTCTATAGTAAATTATTCAAAAAATAATTTTTTACTGTCGCAAATTTTAATTACGCCAGGGATTGGCTTTTCTATAGTAAATTATTCAAAAAATAATTTTCAACTGTCGCAAATTTTAATTACGCCAGGGATTGCCTTTTCTATAGTAAATTTCGCACAAAATAATTTTCAACTGTCGCAAATTTTAATTACGCCAGGGATTGCCTTTTCTATAGTAAATTATTCAAAAAATAATTTTATACTGTCGCAAATTTTAAGTGCGCCAGGGATTGCCTTTTTATCAGTAAATTATTCAAAAAATAATTTTATACTGTCGCAAATTTTAACTAAGCCAGGGGTTGCCTTTTCTATAGTAAATTTTTCAAAAAATAATTTTTTACTATCGCAAGCTTTAATTACGCCAGGGATTGCCTTTTCTACAGTAAATTATTCAAAAAATAATTTTTTACTGTCGCAAATTTTAAATATCCCAGGGATTGCCTTTTCTATAGTAAATTATTCAAAAAATAATTTTTTACTGTCGCAAATTTTAAATATCCCAGGGATTGCCTTTTCTATAGTAAATTATTCAAAAAATAATTCTCAACTGTCGCAAATTTTAATTGCGCCAGGGATTGCCTTTTCTATAGTAAATTATTCAAAAAATAATTTTTTACTATCGCAAGTTTTAATTTCGCCAGGTAAATTTTTCACAAATTAATTTTCTACTGTCGCAAATTTTAATTACGCCAGGGATTACCTTTTCTATAGTAAATTATTCAAAAAATAATTTTCTACTGTCGCAAATTTCAAATCCGCCAGGGATTGCCTTTTCTATAGTAAATTATTCAAAAAATAATTTTTTACTATCGCAAGTTTTAATTGCGCCAGGGATTGCCTTTTCTATAGTAAATTATTCAAAAAATAATTTTTTACTGTCGCAAATTTTAATTGCGCCAGGGATTGCCTTTTCTATAGTAAATTATTCAAAAAATAATTTTTTACTGTCGCAAATTTTAATTACGCCAGGGATTGCCTTTTCTATAGTAAATTATTCAAAAAATAATTTTCTACTGTCGCAAATTTCAAATCCGCCAGGGATTGCCTTTTCTATAGTAAATTATTCAAAAAATAATTTTTTACTATCGCAAGTTTTAATTGCGCCAGGGATTGCCTTTTCTATAGTAAATTATTCAAAAAATAATTTTTTACTATCGCAAGTTTTAATTTCGCCAGGTAAATTTTTCACAAATTAATTTTCTACTGTCGCAAATTTTAATTACGCCAGGGATTGCCTTTTCTATAGTAAATTATTCAAAAAATAATTTTTTTACTGTCGCAAATTTTAATTACGCCAGGAATTGCCTTTTCTATAGTAAATTATTCAAAAAATAATTTTTTACTGTCGCAAATTTTAATTACGCCAGGGATTGGCTTTTCTATAGTAAATTATTCAAAAAATAATTTTCAACTGTCGCAAATTTTAATTACGCCAGGGATTGCCTTTTCTATAGTAAATTTCGCACAAAATAATTTTCAACTGTCGCAAATTTTAATTACGCCAGGGATTGCCTTTTCTATAGTAAATTATTCAAAAAATAATTTTATACTGTCGCAAATTTTAAGTGCGCCAGGGATTGCCTTTTTATCAGTAAATTATTCAAAAAATAATTTTATACTGTCGCAAATTTTAACTAAGCCAGGGATTGCCTTTTCTATAGTAAATTTTTCAAAAAATAATTTTTTACTATCGCAAGCTTTAATTACGCCAGGGATTGCCTTTTCTATAGTAAATTATTCAAAAAATAATTTTTTACTGTCGCAAATTTTAAATATCCCAGGGATTGCCTTTTCTATAGTAAATTATTCAAAAAATAATTTTTTACTGTCGCAAATTTTAAATATCCCAGGGATTGCCTTTTCTATAGTAAATTATTCAAAAAATAATTCTCAACTGTCGCAAATTTTAATTGCGCCAGGGATTGCCTTTTCTATAGTAAATTATTCAAAAAATAATTTTTTACTATCGCAAGTTTTAATTTCGCCAGGTAAATTTTTCACAAATTAATTTTCTACTGTCGCAAATTTTAATTACGCCAGGGATTACCTTTTCTATAGTAAATTATTCAAAAAATAATTTTCTACTGTCGCAAATTTCAAATCTGCCAGGGATTGCCTTTTCTATAGTAAATTATTCAAAAAATAATTTTTTACTATCGCAAGTTTTAATTGCGCCAGGGATTGCCTTTTCTATAGTAAATTATTCAAAAAATAATTTTTTACTGTCGCAAATTTTAATTGCGCCAGGGATTGCCTTTTCTATAGTAAATTATTCAAAAAATAATTTTTTACTGTCGCAAATTTTAATTACGCCAGGGATTGCCTTTTCTATAGTAAATTATTCAAAAAATAATTTTCTACTGTCGCAAATTTCAAATCCGCCAGGGATTGCCTTTTCTATAGTAAATTATTCAAAAAATAATTTTTTACTATCGGAAGTTTTAATTGCGCCAGGGATTGCCTTTTCTATAGTAAATTATTCAAAAAATAATTTTTTACTATCGCAAGTTTTAATTGCGCCAGGGATTGCCTTTTCTATAGTAAATTATTCAAAAAATAATTTTTTACTGTCGCAAATTTTAAGTGCGCCAGGGATTGCCTTTTCTATAGTAAATTTTGCAAAAAATAATTTTTTACTGTCGCAAATTTTAATTGCGCCAGGGATTGCCTTTTCTATAGTAAATTATTCAAAAAATAATTTTCAACTGTCGCAAATTGTAATTGCGCCACGGATTGCCTTTGATATAATAAATTATTCAAAAAATAATTTTATACTGTCGCAAATTTTAGATACGCCAGGGATTGCCTTTTCTATAGTAAATTATTCAAAAAATAATTTTTTTACTGTCGCAAATTTTAATTACGCCAGGAATTGCCTTTTCTATAGTAAATTATTCAAAAAATAATTTTTTACTGTCGCAAATTTTAATTACGCCAGGGATTGGCTTTTCTATAGTAAATTATTCAAAAAATAATTTTCAACTGTCGCAAATTTTAATTACGCCAGGGATTGCCTTTTCTATAGTAAATTTCGCACAAAATAATTTTCAACTGTCGCAAATTTTAATTACGCCAGGGATTGCCTTTTCTATAGTAAATTATTCAAAAAATAATTTTATACTGTCGCAAATTTTAAGTGCGCCAGGGATTGCCTTTTTATCAGTAAATTATTCAAAAAATAATTTTATACTGTCGCAAATTTTAACTAAGCCAGGGATTGCCTTTTCTATAGTAAATTTTTCAAAAAATAATTTTTTACTGTCGCAAATTTTAATTGCGCCAGGGATTGCCTTTTCTATAGTAAATTATTCAAAAAATAATTTTCTACTATTGCAAATTTTAATTACGCCAGGGATTGCCTTTTCTATAGTAAATTATTCAAAAAATAATTTTCTACTGTAGCAAATTTCAAATCCGCCAGGGATTGCCTTTTCTATAGTAAATTATTCAAAAAATAATTTTTTACTATCGCAAGTTTTAATTGCGCCAGGGATTGCCTTTTCTATAGTAAATTATTCAAAAAATAATTTTTTACTGTCGTAAATTTTAATTGCGCCAAGGATTGCCTTTTCTATAGTAAATTATTCAAAAAATAATTTTTTACTGTCGCAAATTTTAAGTGCGCCAGGGATTGCCTTTTCTATAGTAAATTTTGCAAAAAATAATTTTTTACTGTCGCAAATTTTAATTGCGCCAGGGATTGCCTTTTCTATAGTAAATTATTCAAAAAATAATTTTCAACTGTCGCAAATTGTAATTGCGCCACGGATTGCCTTTGATATAATAAATTATTCAAAAAATAATTTTATACTGTCGCAAATTTTAGTTACGCCAGGGATTGCCTTTTCTATAGTAAATTATTCAAAAAATAATTTTTTTACTGTCGCAAATTTTAATTACGCCAGGGATTGCCTTTTCTATAGTAAATTATTCAAAAAATAATTTTTTACTGTCGCAAATTTTAAGTGCGCCAGGGATTGCCTTTTCTATAGTAAATTATTCAAAAAATAATTTTCTACTGTCGCAAATTTCAAATCCGCCAGGGATTGCCTTTTCTATAGTAAATTATTCAAAAAATAATTTTCAACTGTCGCAAATTTTAACTACACCAGGGATTGCCTTTTCTATAGTAAATTATTCAAAAAATAATTTTTTACTATCGCAAGTTTTAATTGCGCCAGGGATTGCCTTTTCTATAGTAAATTATTCAAAAAATAATTTTTTACTGTCGCAAATTTTAATTGCGCCAGGGATTGCCTTTTCTATAGTAAATTATTCAAAAAATAATTTTTTACTGTCGAAAATTTTAAGTGCGCCAGGGATTGCCTTTTCTATAGTAAATTATTCAAAAAATAATTTTCAACTGTCGCAAATTGTAATTGCGCCACGGATTGCCTTTGATATAATAAATTATTCAAAAAATAATTTTATACTGTCGCAAATTTTAGTTACGCCAGGGATTGCCTTTTCTATAGTAAATTATTCAAAAAATAATTTTTTTACTGTCGCAAATTTTAATTACGCCAGGAATTGCCTTTTCTATAGTAAATTATTCAAAAAATAATTTTTTACTGTCGCAAATTTTCTATAGTAAATTATTCAAAAAATAATTTTCAACTGTCGCAAATTTTAATTACGCCAGGGATTGCCTTTTCTATAGTAAATTTCGCACAAAATAATTTTCAACTGTCGCAAATTTTAATTACGCCAGGGATTGCCTTTTCTATAGTAAATTATTCAAAAAATAATTTTATACTGTCGCAAATTTTAAGTGCGCCAGGGATTGCCTTTTCTATAGTAAATTATTCAAAAAATAATTTTTTACTGTCGCAAATTTTAATTACGCCAGGGATTGCCTTTTCTATAGTAAATAATTCAAAAAATAATTTTCAACTGTCGCAAATTTTAAATATCCCAGGGATTGCCTTTTCTATATTAAATTATTCAAAAAAATAATTTTTTACTGTCGCAAATTTTAAATATCCCAGGGATTGCCTTTTCTATAGTAAATTATTCAAAAAATAATTTTTTACTGTCGCAAATTTTAAATATCCCAGGGATTGCCTTTTCTATAGTAAATTATTCAAAAAATAATTCTCAACTGTCGCAAATTTTATTTGCGCCAGGGATTGCCTTTTCTATAGTAAATTATTCAAAAAATAATTTTTTACTATCGCAAGTTTTAATTTCGCCACTTAAATTTTTCACAAATTAATTTTCTACTGTCGCAAATTTTAATTACGCCAGGGATTGCCTTTTCTATATTAAATTATTCAAAAAATAATTTTTTACTGTCGCAAATTTTAATTACGCCAGGGATTACCTTTTCTATAGTAAATTATTCAAAAAATAATTTTTTACTGTCGCAAATTTTAATTGCGCCAGGGATTGCCTTTTCTATAGTAAATTATTCAAAAAATAATTTTCTACTATCGCAAATTTTAATTACGCCAGGGATTACCTTTTCTATAGTAAATTATTCAAAAAATAATTTTCTACTGTCGCAAATTTCAAATCCGCCAGGGAATGCCTTTTCTATAGTAAATTATTCAAAAAATAATTTTTTACTATCGCAAGTTTTAATTGCGCCAGGGATTGCCTTTTCTATAGTAAATTATTCAAAAAATAATTTTTTACTGTCGCAAATTTTAATTGCGCCAGGGATTGCCTTTTCTATAGTAAATTATTCAAAAAATAATTTTTTATTGTCGCAAATTTTACTTACGCCAGGGATTGCCTTTTCTATAGTAAATTATTCAAAAAATAATTTTCTACTGTCGCAAATTTCAAATCCGCCAGGGATTGCCTTTTCTATAGTAAATTATTCAAAAAATAATTTTTTACTATCGCAAGTTTTAATTGCGCCAGGGATTGCCTTTTCTATAGTAAATTATTCAAAAAATAATTTTTTACTATCGCAAGTTTTAATTTCGCCAGGTAAATTTTTCACAAATTAATTTTCTACTGTCGCAAATTTTAATTACGCCAGGGATTGCCTTTTCAATAGTAAATTATTCAAAAAATAATTTTTTACTGTCGCAAATTTTAAATGCGCCAGGGATTGCCTTTTCTATAGTAAATTATTCAAAAAAAAAATTTTTTACTGTCGCAAATTTTAATTACGCCAGGGATTGCCTTTTCTATAGTAAATTATTCAAAAAATAATTTTCAAATGTCGCAAATTTTAAATATCCCAGGGATTGCCTTTTCTATAGTAAATTATTCAAAAAATAATTTTCAACTGTCGCAAATTTTATATATCCCAGGGATTGCCTTTTCTATAGTCAATTATTCAAAAAATAATTTTTTACTGTCGCAAATTTTAATTACGATAGGGATTGCCTTTTCTATAGTAAATTATTCAAAAAATAATTTTCTACTGTCGCAAATTTCAAATCCGCCAGGGATTGCCTTTTCTATAGTTAATTATTCAAAAAATAATTTTTTACTATCGCAAGTTTTAATTGCGCCAGGGATTGCCTTTTCTATAGTAAATTATTCAAAAAATAATTTTTTACTATCGCAAGTTTTAATTTCGCCAGGTAAATTTGTCACAAATTAATTTTCTACTGTCGCAAATTTTAATTACGCCAGGGATTGCCTTTTCTATAGTAAATTATTCAAAAAATAATTTTTTACTGTCGCAAATTTTAAATGAGCCAGGGATTGCCTTTTCTATAGTAAATTATTCAAAAAATAATTCTCAACTGTCGCAAATTTTAATTGCGCCAGGGATTGCCTTTTCTATAGTAAATTATTCAAAAAATAATTTTTTACTATCGCAAGTTTTAATTTCGCCAGGTAAATTTTTCACAAATTAATTTTCTACTGTCGCAAATTTTAATTACGCCAGGGATTGCCTTTTCTATATTAAATTATTCAAAAAATAATTTATTACTGTCGCAAATTTTAATTACGCCAGGGATTGCCTTTTCTATAGTAAATTATTCAAAAAATAATTTTTTACTGTCGCAAATTTTAATTGCGCCAGGGATTGCCTTTTCTATAGTAAATTATTCAAAAAATAATTTTCTACTATCGCAAATTTTAATTACGCCAGGGATTACCTTTTCTATAGTAAATTATTCAAAAAATAATTTTCTACTGTCGCAAATTTCAAATCCGCCAGGGATTGCCTTTTCTATAGTAAATTATTCAAAAAATAATTTTTTACTATCGCAAGTTTTAATTGCGCCAGGGATTGCCTTTTCTATAGTAAATTATTCAAAAAATAATTTTTTACTGTCGCAAATTTTAATTGCGCCAGGGATTGCCTTTTCTATAGTAAATTATTCAAAAAATAATTTTTTACTGTCGCAAATTTTAATTACGCCAGGGATTGCCTTTTCTATAGTAAATTATTCAAAAAATAATTTTCTACTGTCGCAAATTTCAAATCCGCCAGGGATTGCCTTTTCTATAGTAAATTATTCAAAAAATAATTTTTTACTATCGCAAGTTTTAATTGCGCCAGGGATTGCCTTTTCTATAGTAAATTATTCAAAAAATAATTTTTTACTGTCGCAAATTTTAATTGCGCCAGGGATTGCCTTTTCTATAGTAAATTATTCAAAAAATAATTTTTTACTGTCGCAAATTTTAATTACGCCAGGGATTGCCTTTTCTATAGTAAATTATTCAAAAAATAATTTTCTACTGTCGCAAATTTCAAATCCGCCAGGGATTTCCTTTTCTATAGTAAATTATTCAAAAAATAATTTTTTACTATCGCAAGTTTTAATTGCGCCAGGGATTGCCTTTTCTATAGTAAATTATTCAAAAAATAATTTTTTACTATCGCAAGTTTTAATTTCGCCAGGTAAATTTTTCACAAATTAATTTTCTACTGTCGCAAATTTTAATTACGCCAGGGATTGCCTTTTCTATAGTAAATTATTCAAAAAATAATTTTTTACTGTCGCAAATTTTAATTGCGCCAGGGATTGCCTTTTCTATAGTAAATTATTCAAAAAATAATTTTTTACTGTCGCAAATTTTAATTGCGCCAGGGATTGCCTTTTCTATAGTAAATTATTCAAAAAATAATTTTTTACTGTCGCAAATTTTAAGTGCGCCAGGGATTGCCTTTTCTATAGTAAATTTTGCAAAAAATAATTTTTTACTGTCGCAAATTTTAATTGCGCCAGGGATTGCCTTTTCTATAGTAAATTATTCAAAAAATAATTTTCAACTGTCGCAAATTGTAATTGCGCCACGGATTGCCTTTGATATAATAAATTATTCAAAAAATAATTTTATACTGTCGCAAATTTTAGATACGCCAGGGATTGCCTTTTCTATAGTAAATTATTCAAAAAATAATTTTTTTACTGTCGCAAATTTTAATTACGCCAGGAATTGCCTTTTCTATAGTAAATTATTCAAAAAATAATTTTTTACTGTCGCAAATTTTAATTACGCCAGGGATTGGCTTTTCTATAGTAAATTATTCAAAAAATAATTTTCAACTGTCGCAAATTTTAATTACGCCAGGGATTGCCTTTTCTACAGTAAATTTCGCACAAAATAATTTTCAACTGTCGCAAATTTTAATTACGCCAGGGATTGCCTTTTCTATAGTAAATTATTCAAAAAATAATTTTATACTGTCGCAAATTTTAAGTGCGCCAGGGATTGCCTTTTTATCAGTAAATTATTCAAAAAATAATTTTATACTGTCGCAAATTTTAACTAAGCCAGGGATTGCCTTTTCTATAGTAAATTTTTCAAAAAATAATTTTTTACTGTCGAAAATTTTAATTGCGCCAGGGATTGCCTTTTCTATAGTAAATTATTCAAAAAATAATTTTCAACTGTCGCAAATTGTAATTGCGCCACGGATTGCCTTTGATATAATAAATTATTCAAAAAATAATTTTATACTGTCGCAAATTTTAGATACGCCAGGGATTGCCTTTTCTATAGTAAATTATTCAAAAAATAATTTTTTTACTGTCGCAAATTTTAATTACGCCAGGAATTGCCTTTTCTATAGTAAATTATTCAAAAAATAATTTTTTACTGTCGCAAATTTTAATTGCGCCAGGGATTGCCTTTTCTATAGTAAATTATTCAAAAAATAATTTTCTACTATCGCAAATTTTAATTACGCCAGGGATTGCCTTTTCTATAGTAAATTATTCAAAAAATAATTTTCTACTGTAGCAAATTTCAAATCCGCCAGGGATTGCCTTTTCTATAGTAAATTATTCAAAAAATAATTTTTTACTATCGCAAGTTTTAATTGCGCCATGGATTGCCTTTTCTATAGTAAATTATTCAAAAAATAATTTTTTACTGTCGCAAATTTTAATTGCGCCAGGGATTGCCTTTTCTATAGTAAATTATTCAAAAAATAATTTTTTACTGTCGCAAATTTTAAGTGCGCCAGGGATTGCCTTTTCTATAGTAAATTTTGCAAAAAATAATTTTTTACTGTCGCAAATTTTAATTGCGCCAGGGATTGCCTTTTCTATAGTAAATTATTCAAAAAATAATTTTCAACTGTCGCAAATTGTAATTGCGCCACGGATTGCCTTTGATATAATAAATTATTCAAAAAATAATTTTATACTGTCGCAAATTTTAGTTACGCCAGGGATTGCCTTTTCTATAGTAAATTATTCAAAAAATAATTTTTTTACTGTCGCAAATTTTAATTACGCCAGGGATTGCCTTTTCTATAGTAAATTATTCAAAAAATAATTTTTTACTGTCGCAAATTTTAAGTGCGCCAGGGATTGCCTTTTCTATAGTAAATTATTCAAAAAATAATTTTCTAGTGTCGCAAATTTCAAATCCGCCAGGGATTGCCTTTTCTATAGTAAATTATTCAAAAAATAATTTTCAACTGTCGCAAATTTTAATTACACCAGGGATTGCCTTTTCTATAGTAAATTATTCAAAAAATATTTTTTTACTATCGCAAGTTTTAATTGCGCCAGGGATTGCCTTTTCTATAGTAAATTATTCAAAAAATAATTTTTTACTGTCGCAAATTTTAATTGCGCCAGGGATTGCCTTTTCTATAGTAAATTATTCAAAAAATAATTTTTTACTGTCGCAAATTTTAAGTGCGCCAGGGATTGCCTTTTCTATAGTAAATTATTCAAAAAATAATTTTCAACTGTCGCAAATTGTAATTGCGCCACGGATTGCCTTTGATATAATAAATTATTCAAAAAATAATTTTATACTGTCGCAAATTTTAGTTACGCCAGGGATTGCCTTTTCTATAGTAAATTATTCAAAAAATAATTTTTTTACTGTCGCAAATTTTAATTACGCCAGGAATTGCCTTTTCTATAGTAAATTATTCAAAAAATAATTTTTTACTGTCGCAAATTTTAATTACGCCAGGGATTGGCTTTTCTATAGTAAATTATTCAAAAAATAATTTTATACTGTCGCAAATTTTAAGTGCGCCAGGGATTGCCTTTTCTATAGTAAATTATTCAAAAAATAATTTTTTACTGTCGCAAATTTTAATTACGCCAGGGATTGCCTTTTCTATAGTAAATAATTCAAAAAATAATTTTATACTGTCGCAAATTTTAAGTGCGCCAGGGATTGCCTTTTCTATAGTAAATTATTCAAAAAATAATTTTTTACTGTCGCAAATTTTAATTACGCCAGGGATTGCCTTTTCTATAGTAAATAATTCAAAAAATAATTTTCAACTGTCGCAAATTTTAAATATACCAGGGATTGCCTTTTCTATAGTAAATTATTCAAAAAATATTTTTTTACTATCGCAAGTTTTAATTGCGCCAGGGATTGCCTTTTCTATAGTAAATTATTCAAAAAATAATTTTTTACTGTCGCAAATTTTAATTGCGCCAGGGATTGCCTTTTCTATAGTAAATTATTCAAAAAATAATTTTTTACTGTCGCAAATTTTAAGTGCGCCAGGGATTGCCTTTTCTATAGTAAATTATTCAAAAAATAATTTTCAACTGTCGCAAATTGTAATTGCGCCACGGATTGCCTTTGATATAATAAATTATTCAAAAAATAATTTTATACTGTCGCAAATTTTAATTACGCCAGGGATTGCCTTTTCTATAGTAAATAATTCAAAAAATAATTTTCAACTGTCGCAAATTTTAAATATACCAGGGATTGCCTTTTCTATAGTAAATTATTCAAAAAATAATTTTTTACTGTCGCAAATTTTAAATATCCCAGGGATTGCCTTTTCTATAGTAAATTATTCAAAAAATAATTTTTTACTGTCGCAAATTTTAAATATCCCAGGGATTGCCTTTTCTATAGTAAATTATTCAAAAAATAATTCTCAACTGTCGCAAATTTTAATTGCGCCAGGGATTGCCTTTTCTATAGTAAATTATTCAAAAAATAATTTTTTACTATCGCAAGTTTTAATTTCGCCACTTAAATTTTTCACAAATTAATTTTCTACTGTCGCAAATTTTAATTACGCCAGGGATTGCCTTTTCTATATTAAATTATTCAAAAAATAATTTTTTACTGTCGCAAATTTTAATTACGCCAGGGATTGCCTTTTCTATAGTAAATTATTCAAAAAATAATTTTTTACTGTCGCAAATTTTAATTGCGCCAGGGATTGCCTTTTCTATAGTAAATTATTCAAAAAATAATTTTCTACTATCGCAAATTTTAATTACGCCAGGGATTACCTTTTCTATAGTAAATTATTCAAAAAATAATTTTCTACTGTCGCAAATTTCAAATCCGCCAGGGATTGCCTTTTCTATAGTAAATTATTCAAAAAATAATTTTTTACTATCGCAAGTTTTAATTGCGCCAGGGATTGCCTTTTCTATAGTAAATTATTCAAAAAATAATTTTTTACTGTCGCAAATTTTAATTGCGCCAGGGATTGCCTTTTCTATAGTAAATTATTCAAAAAATAATTTTTTACTGTCGCAAATTTTAATTACGCCAGGGATTGCCTTTTCTATAGTAAATTATTCAAAAAATAATTTTCTACTGTCGCAAATTTCAAATCCGCCAGGGATTGCCTTTTCTATAGTAAATTATTCAAAAAATAATTTTTTACTATCGCAAGTTTTAATTGCGCCAGGGATTGCCTTTTCTATAGTAAATTATTCAAAAAATAATTTTTTACTATCGCAAGTTTTAATTTCGCCAGGTAAATTTTTCACAAATTAATTTTCTACTGTCGCAAATTTTAATTACGCCAGGGATTGCCTTTTCTATAGTAAATTATTCAAAAAATAATTTTTTACTGTCGCAAATTTTAAATGCGCCAGGGATTGCCTTTTCTATAGTAAATTATTCAAAAAAAAAATTTTTTACTGTCGCAAATTTTAATTACGCCAGGGATTGCCTTTTCTATAGTAAATTATTCAAAAAATAATTTTCAAATGTCGCAAATTTTAAATATCCCAGGGATTGCCTTTTCTATAGTAAATTATTCAAAAAATAATTTTCAACTGTCGCAAATTTTATATATCCCAGGGATTGCCTTTTCTATAGTAAATTATTCAAAAAATAATTTTTTACTGTCGCAAATTTTAATTACGCCAGGGATTGCCTTTTCTATAGTAAATTATTCAAAAAATAATTTTCTACAGTCGCAAATTTCAAATCCGCCAGGGATTGCCTTTTCTATAGTAAATTATTCAAAAAATAATTTTTTACTATCGCAAGTTTTAATTGCGCCAGGGATTGCCTTTTCTATAGTAAATTATTCAAAAAATAATTTTTTACTATCGCAAGTTTTAATTTCGCCAGGTAAATTTTTCACAAATTAATTTTCTACTGTCGCAAATTTTAATTACGCCAGGGATTGCCTTTTCTATAGTAAATTATTCAAAAAATAATTTTTTACTGTCGCAAATTTTAAATGCGCCAGGGATTGCCTTTTCTATAGTAAATTATTCAAAAAATAATTCTCAACTGTCGCAAATTTTAATTGCGCCAGGGATTGCCTTTTCTATAGTAAATTATTCAAAAAATAATTTTTTACTATCGCAAGTTTTAATTTCGCCAGGTAAATTTTTCACAAATTAATTTTCTACTGTCGCAAATTTTAATTACGCCAGGGATTGCCTTTTCTATAGTAAATTACTCAAAAAATAATTTTTTACTGTCGCAAATTTTAATTGCGCCAGGGATTGCCTTTTCTATAGTAAATTATTCAAAAAATAATTTTCTACTATCGCAAATTTTAATTACGCCAGGGATTGCCTTTTCTATAGTAAATTATTCAAAAAATAATTTTCTACTGTCGCAAATTTCAAATCCGCCAGGGATTGCCTTTTCTATAGTAAATTATTCAAAAAATAATTTTTTACTATCGCAAGTTTTAATTGCGCCAGGGATTGCCTTTTCTATAGTAAATTATTCAAAAAATAATTTTTTACTGTCGCAAATTTTAATTGCGCCAGGGATTGCCTTTTCTATAGTAAATTATTCAAAAAATAATTTTTTACTGTCGCAAATTTTAAGTGCGCCAGGGATTGCCTTTTCTATAGTAAATTTTGCAAAAAATAATTTTTTACTGTCGCAAATTTTAATTGCGCCAGGGATTGCCTTTTCTATAGTAAATTATTCAAAAAATAATTTTCAACTGTCGCAAATTGTAATTGCGCCACGGATTGCCTTTAATATAATAAATTATTCAAAAAATAATTTTATACTGTGGCAAATTTTAGTTACGCCAGGGATTGCCTTTTCTATAGTAAATTATTCAAAAAATAATTTTTTTACTGTCGCAAATTTTAATTACGCCAGGAATTGCCTTTTCTATAGTAAATTATTCAAAAAATAATTTTTTACTGTCGCAAATTTTAATTACGCCAGGGATTGGCTTTTCTATAGTAAATTATTCAAAATATAATTTTCAACTGTCGCAAATTTTAATTACGCCAGGGATTGCCTTTTCTATAGTAAATTTCGCACAAAATAATTTTCAACTGTCGCAAATTTTAATTACGCCAGGGATTGCCTTTTCTATAGTAAATTATTCAAAAAATAATTTTATACTGTCGCAAATTTTAATTACGCCAGGGATTGCCTTTTCTATGGTAAATTATTCAAAAAATAATTTTCAACTGTCGCAAATTTTAATTACCCCAGGGATTGCCTTTTCTATAGTAAATTATTCAAAGAATAATTTTCAACTGTCGCAAATTTTAATTACGCCAGGAATTGCCTTTTCTATAGTAAATTATTCAAAAAATAATTTTATACTGTCGCAAATTTTAAGTGCGCCAGGGATTGCCTTTCTATAGTAAATTATTCAAAAAATAATTTTTTACTGTCGCAAATTTTAATTACGCCAGGGATTGCCTTTTCTATAGTAAATAATTCAAAAAATAATTTTCAACTGTCGCAAATTTTAAATATCCCAGGGATTGCCTTTTCTATAGTAAATTATTCAAAAAATAATTTTCTACTGTCGCAAATTTTAAGTGCGCCAGGAATTGCCTTTTCTATAGTAAATTATTAAAAAAATAATTTTTTACTGTCGCAAATTTCAAATCCGCCAGGGATTGCCTTTTCTATAGTAAATTATTCAAAAAATAATTTTCAACTGTCGCAAATTTTAATTACGCCAGGGATTGCCTTTTCTATAGTAAATTATTCAAAAAATAATTTTTTACTGTCGCAAATTTTAATTACGCCATGGATTGCCTTTTCTATAGTAAATTATTCAAAAAATAATTTTTTACTGTCGCAAATTTTAATTACGCCAGGGATTGCCTTTTCTATAGTAAATTATTCAAAAAATAATTTTATACTGTCGCAAATTTTAATTGCGCCAGGGATTGCCTTTTCTATAGTAAATTATTCAAAAAATAATTTTATACTGTCGCAAATTTTAATTACGCCAGGGATTGCCTTTTCTATAGTAAATTATTCAAAAAATAATTTTCTACTGTCGCAAATTTTAATTACGCCAGGGATTGCCTTTTCTATCGTAAATTATTCAAAAAATAATTTTATACTGTCGCAAATTTTAATTACGCCAGGGATTGCCTTTTCTATAGTAAATTATTCAAAAAATAATTTTTTACTGTCGCAAATTTTAATTACGACAGGGATTGCCTTTTCTATAGTAAATTATTCAAAAAATAATTTTATACTCTCGCAAATTTTAATTACGCCAGGGATTGCCTTTTCTATAGTAAATTATTCAAAAAATAATTTTATACTGTCGCAAATTGTAAGTGCGCCAGGGATTGCCTTTTCTATAGTAAATTATTCAAAAAATAGTTTTTTACTGTCGCAAATTTTAATTACGGCAGGGATTGCCTTTTCTATAGTAAATTATTCAAAAAATAATTTTCAACTGTCGCAAATTTTAATTACGCCAGGGATTGCCTTTTCTATAGTAAATTATTCAAAAAATAATTTTCAACTGTCGCAAATTTTAAATATCCCAGGGATTGCCTTTTCTATAGTAAATTATTCAAAAAATAATTTTCAACTGTCGCAAATTTTAAATATCCCAGGGATTGCCTTTTCTGTAGTAAATTATTCAAAAAATAATTTTTTACTGTCGCAAATTTTAATTACGACAGGGATTGCCTTTTCTATAGTAAATTATTCAAAAAATAATTTTCTACTGTCGCAAATTTTAAATACGCCAGGGATTGCCTTTTCTATAGTAAATTATTCAAAAAATAATTTTCTACTTTCGCGAATTTTAATTACGCCAGGGATTGCCTTTTATATAGTAAATTTTTCAAAAATTAATTTTATACTGTCGCAAATTTTAATTACGCCAGGGATTGCCTTTTCTATAGTAAATTATTCAAAAAATAATTTTTTACTGTCGCAAATTTTAATTGCGCCAGGGATTGCCTTTTCTATAGTAAATTATTCAAAAAATAATTTTATACTGTCGCAAATTTTAATTACGCCAGGGATTGCCTTTTCTATAGTAAATTATTCAAAAAATAATTTTCTACTGTCGCAAATTTTAAGTGCGCCAGGGATTGCCTTTTCTATAGTAAATTATTCAAAAAATAATTTTCTACTGTCGCAAATTTCAAATCCGCCAGGGATTGCCTTTTCTTTAGTAAATTATTCAAAAAATAATTTTCAACTGTCGAAAATTTTAATTACGCCAGGGATTGCCTTTTCTATAGTAAATTATTCAAAAAATAATTTTTTACTCTCGCAAATTTCAATTTCGCCAGGTGAATTTTTCAAAAAATAATTTTCTACTGTCGCAAATTTTAATTACGCCAGGGATTGCCTTTTCTATAGTAAATTATTCAAAAAATAATTTTCTACTGTCGCAAATTTTAATTACGCCAGGGATTGCCATTTCTATAGTAAATTATTCAAAAAATAATTTTCAACTGTCGCAAATTTTAATTGCGCCAGGGATTGTCTTTTCTATAGTAAATTATTCAAAAAATAATTTTATATTGTCGCAAATTTTAAGTGCGCCAGGGATTGCCTTTTCTATAGTAAATTATTCAAAAAATAATTTTCTACTGTCGCAAATTTTAATTACGCCAGGGATTGCCTTTTCTATAGTAAATTATTCAAAAAATAATTTTCAACTGTCGCAAATTTTAATTGCGCCAGGGATTGTCTTTTCTATAGTAAATTATTCAAAAAATAATTTTTTACTGTCGCAAATTTTAATTGCGCCAGGGATTGCCTTTTCTATAGTAAATTATTCAAAAAATAATTTTATACTGTCGCAAATTTTAATTACGCCAGGGATTGCCTTTTCTATAGTAAATTATTCAAAAAATAATTTTCTACTGTCGCAAATTTTAAGTGCGCCAGGGATTGCCTTTTCTATAGTAAATTATTCAAAAAATAATTTTCTACTGTCGCAAATTTCAAATCCGCCAGGGATTGCCTTTTCTTTAGTAAATTATTCAAAAAATAATTTTCAACTGTCGAAAATTTTAATTACGCCAGGGATTGCCTTTTCTATAGTAAATTATTCAAAATATAATTTTTTACTCTCGCAAATTTCAATTTCGCCAGGTAAATTTTTCAAAAAATAATTTTCTACTGTCGCAAATTTTAATTACGCCAGGGATTGCCTTTTCTATAGTAAATTATTCAAAAAATAATTTTTTACTGTCGCAAATTTTAATTGCGCCCGGGATTGCCTTTTCTATAGTAAATTATTCAAAAAATAATTTTTTACTGTCGCAAATTTCAACTTCGCCAGGTAAATTTTTCACAAATTAATTTTTTACTGTCGCAAATTTTAAATACGCCAGGAATTGCCTTTTCTATAGTAAATTATTCAAAAAATAATTTTCTACTGTCGCAAATTTTAATTACGCCACGGATTGCCTTTTCTATAGTAAATTATTCAAAAAATAATTTTCTACTGTCGCAAATTTTAAATATCCCAGGGATTGCCTTTTCTATAGTAAATTATTCAAAAAATAATTTTCTACTATCGCTAATTTTAATTACGCCAGGGATTGCCTTTTCTATAGTAAATTATTCAAAAAATAATTTTCTACTGTCGCAAATTTTAAATATCCCAGGGATTGCCTTTTCTATAGTAAATTATTCAAAAAATAATTTTTTACTGTCGCAAATTTTAAGTGAGCCAGGGATTGCCTTTTCTATAGTAAATTATTCAAAAAATAATTTTCTACTGTCGCAAATTTTAATTACGCCAGGGATTGCCTTTTCTATAATAAATTATTCAAAAAATAATTTTCTACTGTCGCAAATTTTAAATATCCCGGGATTGCCTTTTCTATAATAAATTATTCAAAAAATAATTTTCTACTGTCGCAAATTTTAATTACGAAAGGGATTGCCTTTTCTATAGTAAATAATTCCAAAAATAATTTTACACTGTCGCAAATTTTAATTGCGCCAGGGATTGCCTTTTCTATAGTAAATTATTCAAAAAATAATTTTCTACTGTCGCAAATTTTAAATATCCCAGGGATTGCCTTTTCTATAGTAAATTATTCAAAAAATAATTTTCAACTTTCGCAAATTTTAATTACGCCAGGGATTGCCTTTTCTATAGTAAATTATTCAAAAAATAATTTTATATTGTCGCAAATTTTAACTACGCCAGGGATTGCCGTTTCTATAGTAAATTATTCAAAAAATAATTTTATACCGTCGCAAATTTTAATTACGCCAGGGAATGCCTTTTCTATAGTAAATTATTCAAAAAATAATTTTTTACTCCCGCAAATTTCAATTTCGCCAGGTAAATTTTTCAAAAAATAATTTTCTACTGTCGCAAATTTTAAAAACGCCAGGAATTGCCTTTTCTATAGTAAATTATTCAAAAAATAATTTTCTACTGTCGGAAATTTTAAATATCCCAGGGATTGCCTTTTCTATAGTAAATTATTCAAAAAATAATTTTATACTGTCGCAAATTTTAATTACGCCAGGGATTGCCTTTTCTATAGTAAATTATTCAAAAAATAATTTTATACTGTCGCAAATTTTAAATACGGCAGGGATTGCCTTTTCTATAGTAAATTATTCAAAAAATAATTTTTTACTGTCGCAAATTTTAAGTGCGCCAGGGATTGCCTTTTCTATAGTAAATTTTTCAAAAAATAATTTTCTACTGTCGCAAAGTTTAACTACGCCAGGGATTGCCGTTTCTATAGTAAATTATTCAAAAAATAATTTTATACTGTCGCAAATTTTAATTACGCCAGGGAATGCCTTTTCTATAGTAAATTATTCAAAAAATAATTTTCTACTGTCGCAAATTTTAAATATCCCAGGGATTGCCTTTTCTATAGTAAATTATTCAAAAAATAAATTTCAACTTTCGCAAATTTTAATTACGCCAGGGATTGCCTTTTCTATAGTAAATTATTCAAAAAATAATTTTATATTGTCGCAAATTTTAACTACGCCAGGGATTGCCGTTTCTATAGTAAATTATTCAAAAAATAATTTTTTACTGTCGCAAATTTTAATTACGCCAGGGAATGCCTTTTCTATAGTAAATTATTCAAAAAATAATTTTTTACTCCCGCAAATTTCAATTTCGCCAGGTAAATTTTTCAAAAAATAATTTTCTACTGTCGCAAATTTTAAATACACCAGGAATTGCCTTTTCTATAGTAAATTATTCAAAAAATAATTTTCTACTGTCGGAAATTTTAAATATCCCAGGGATTGCCTTTTCTATAGTAAATTATTCAAAAAATAATTTTATACTGTCGCAAATTTTAATTACGCCAGGGATTGACTTTTCTATAGTAAATTATTCAAAAAATAATTTTATACTGTCGCAAATTTTAAATACGCCAGGGATTGCCTATTCTATAGTAAATTATTCAAAAAATAATTTTTTACTGTCGCAAATTTTAAGTGCGCCAGGGATTGCCTTTTCTATAGTAAATTTTTCAAAAAATAATTTTTTACTGTCGCAAATTTTAAATATCCCAGGGATTGCATTTTCTATAGTAAATTTCTCACAAATTAATTTCTTACTGTCGCAAATTTTAATTACGCCAGGGATTGCCTTTTCTATAGTAAATTATTCAAAAAAGAATTTTTTACTGTCGCAAATTTTAAATACGCCAGGGATTGCCTTTTCTATAGTAAATTATTCAAAAAATAATTTTTTACTGTCGCAAATTTTAAATACGCCAGGGATTGCCTTTTCTATAGTAAATTATTCAAAAAATAATTTTTTACTGTCGCAAATTTTAAATACGCCAGGTATTGCCTTTTCTATAGTAAATTATTCAAAAAATAATTTTTTACTGTCGCAAATTTTAAATATCCCAGGGATTGCCTTTTCTATAGTAAATTATTCAAAAAATTATTTTCTACTGTCGCAAATTTTAAATATCCCAGGGATTGCCTTTTCTATAGTAAATTATTCAAAAAATAATTTTTTACTGTCGCAAATTTTAATTACGCCAGGGAATGCCTTTTCTATAGTAAATTATTCAAAAAATAATTTTTTACTCTCGCAAATTTCAATTTCGCCAGGTAAATTTTTCACAAATTAATTTTTTACTGTCGCAAATTTTAAATACGCCAGGGATTGCCTTTTCTATAGTAAATTATTCAAAAAATAATTTTCTACTGTCGCAAATTTTAATTGCGCCAGGGATTGCCTTTTCTATAGTAAATTATTCAAAAAATATTTTTTTACTGTCGCAAATTTTAATTACGCCAGGGATTGCCTTTTCTATAGTAAATTATTCAAAAAATAATTTTCTACTGTCGCAAATTTTAATTACGCCAGGGACTGCCTTTTCTACAGTAAATTTTTCAAAAATTAATTTTATACTGTCGCAAATTTTAAATACGCCAGGGATTGCCTTTTCTATAGTAAATTTTGCAAAAAATAAATTTTTACTGTCGCAAATTTTAAATGCGCCAGGGATTGCCTTTTCTATAGTAAATTATTCAAAAAATAATTTTTTACTGTCGCAAATTTTAAATACGCCAGGGATTGCCTTTTCTATAGTAAATTATTCAAAAAATAATTTTTTACTGTCGCATATTTTAAATACGCCAGGGATTGCCTTTTCTATAGTAAATTATTCAAAAAATAATTTTTTACTGTCGCAAATTTTAAATATCCCAGAGATTGCCTTTTCTATAGTAAATTATTCAAAAAATAATTTTTTACTGTCGCAAATTTTAAATACGCCAGGGATTGCTTTTTCTATAGTAAATTATTCAAAAAATAATTTTATACTGTCGCAAATTTTAATTACGCCAGGGATTGCCTTTTCTATAGTAAATTATTCAAAAAATAATTTTATACTGTCGCAAATTTTAATTACGCCAGGGATTGCCTTTTCTATAGTAAATTATTCAAAAAATAATTTTTTACTCTCGCAAATTTCAATTTCGCCAAGTAAATTTTTCAGAAAATAATTTTCTACTGTCGCAAATTTTAAATACGCCAGGAATTGCCTTTTCTATAGTAAATTATTCAAAAAATATTTTTTTACTGTCGAAAATTTTAAATACGCCAGGGATTGCCTTTTCTATAGTAAATTATTCAAAAACTAATTTTTTACTGTCGCACATTTTAATTACGCCAGGGATTGCCTTTTCTATAGTAAATTTTTCAAAAAATAATTTTTACTGACGCATATTTTAAATATCCCAGGGATTGCCTTTTCTATAGTAAATTATTCAAAAAATAATTTTCTACTGTCGCAAATTTTAATTACGCCAGGGATTGCCTTTTCTATAGTAAATTATTCAAAAAATATTTTTATACTGTCGCAAATTTTAATTGCGCCAGGGATTGCCTTTTCTATAGTAAATTATTCAAAAAATAATTTTATACTGTCGCAAATTTTAATTACGCCAGGGATTGCCTTTTCTATAGTAAATTATTCAAAAAAGAATTTTTTACTCTCGCAAATTTCAATTTCGCCAGGTAAATTTTTCAAAAAATAATTTTCTACTGTCGCAAATTTTAAATACGCCAGTGATTGCCTTTTCTATAGTAAATTATTCAAAAAATAATTTTTTACTGTCGCAAATTTTAATTGCGCCAGGGATTGCCTTTTCTATAGTAAATTATTCAAAAAATACTTTTTTACTGTCGCAAATTTCAATTTCGCCAGGTAAATTTTTCACAAATTAATTTTTTACTGTCGCAAATTTTAAATACGCCAGGGATTGCCTTTTCTATAGTAAATTATTCAAAAAATAATTTTCTACTGTCGCAAATTTTAATTACGCCAGGGATTGCCTTTTCTATAGTAAATTATTCAAAAAATAATTTTCTACTGTCGGAAATTTTAAATATCCCAGGGATTGCCTTTTCTATAGTAAATTATTCAAAAAATAATTTTATGCTGTCGCAAATTTGAATTACGCCAGGGATTGCCTTTTCTGTAGCAAATTATTCAAAAAATAATTTTATACTGTCGCAAATTTTAAATACGCCAGGGATTGCCTTTTCTATAGTAAATTATTCAAAAAATAATTTTTTACTGTCGCAAATTTTAAGTGCGCCAAGGCTTGCCTTTTCTATAGTAAATTATTCAAAAAATAATTTTTTACTCTCGCAAATTTTAAATACGCCAGGGATTGCCTTTTCTATAGTAAATTATTCAAAAAATAATTTTTTACTGTCGCAAATTTTAAATACGCCACGGATTGCCTTTTCTATAGTAAATTATTCAAAAAATAATTTTTTACTGTCGCAAATTTTAAATATCCCAGGGATTGCCTTTTCTATAGTAAATTATTCAAAAAATAATTTTCTACTGTCGCAAATTTTAAATACGCCAGGGATTGCCTTTTCTATAGTAAATTATTCAAAAAATAATTTTCTACTGTCGCAAATTTTAAATATCCCAGGGATTGCCTTTTCTATAGTAAATTATTCAAAAAATAATTTTTTACTGTCGCAAATTTTAATTACGCCAGGGATTGCAATTCTATAGTAAATTATTCAAAAAATAATTTTCTACTGTCGCAAATTTTAATTACGCCAGGGATTGCCTTTTCTACAGTAAATTTTTCAAAAATTAATTTTATACTGTCGCAAATTTTAAATACGCCAGGGATTGCCTTTTCTATAGTAAATTTTGCAAAAAATAATTTTTTACTGTCGCAAATTTTAATTGCGCCAGGGATTGCCTTTTCTATAGTAAATTATTCAAAAATAATTTTTTACTGTCGCAAATTTTAATTACGCCAGGGATTGCCTTTTCTATAGTAAATTATTCAAAAAATAATTTTATACTGTCGCAAATTTTAATTACGCCAGGGATTGCCTTTTCTATAGTAAATTATTCAAAAAATAATTTTATACAGTCGCAAATTTTAATTACGCCAGGGATTGCCTTTTCTATAGTAAATTATTCAAAAAATAATTTTTTACTCTCGCAAATTTCAATTTCGCCAGGTAAATTTTTCAAAAAATAATTTTCTACTGTCGCAAATTTTAAATACGCCAGGGATTGCCTTTTCTATAGTAAATTATTCAAAAAATAATTTTCTACTGTCGCAAATTTTAAATATCCCAGGGATTGCCTTTTCTATAGTAAATTATTCAAAAAATAATTTTTTACTGTCGCAAATTTTAATTACGCCAGGGATTGCAATTCTATAGTAAATTATTCAAAAAATAATTTTCTACTGTCGCAAATTTTAATTACGCCAGGGATTGCCTTTTCTGCAGTAAATTTTTCAAAAATTAATTTTATACTGTCGCAAATTTTAAATACGCCAGGGATTGCCTTTTCTATAGTAAATTTTGCAAAAAATAATTTTTTACTGTCGCAAATTTTAATTGCGCCAGGGATTGCCTTTTCTATAGTAAATTATTCAAAAAATAATTTTTTACTGTCGCAAATTTTAATTACGCCAGGGATTGCCTTTTCTATAGTAAATTATTCAAAAAATAATTTTATACTGTCGCAAATTTTAAATACGCCAGGGATTGCCTTTTCTATAGTAAATTATTCAAAAAATAATTTTTTACTGTCGCAAATTTTAAATACGCCACGGGATTGCCTTTTCTATAGTAAATTATTCAAAAAATAATTTTTTACTGTCGCAAATTTTAAATATCCCAGGGATTGCCTTTTCTATAGTAAATTATTCAAAAAATAATTTTCTACTGTCGCAAATTTTAAATACGCCAGGGATTGCCTTTTCTATAGTAAATTATTCAAAAAATAATTTTCTACTGTCGCAAATTTTAAATATCCCAGGGATTGCCATTTCTATAGTAAATTATTCAAAAAATAATTTTCTACTATCGCAAATTTTAATTACGCCAGGGATTGCCTTTTCTATAGTAAATTATTCAAAAAATAATTTTCTACTGTCGCAAATTTTAAATATCCCAGGGATTGCCTTTTCTATAGTAAATTATTCAAAAAATAATTTTTTACTGTCGCAAATTTTAAGTGAGCCAGGGATTGCCTTTTCTATAGTAAATTATTCAAAAAATAATTTTCTACTGTCGCAAATTTTAATTACGCCAGGGATTGCCTTTTCTATAATAAATTATTCAAAAAATAATTTTCTACTGTCGCAAATTTTAAATATCCCAGGGATTGCCTTTTCTATAATAAATTATTCAAAAAATAATTTTCTACTGTCGCAAATTTTAATTACGCCAGGGATTGCCTTTTCTATAGTAAATAATTCAAAAAATAATTTTATACTGTCGCAAATTTTAATTGCGCCAGGGATTGCCTTTTCTATAGTAAATTATTCAAAAAATAATTTTCTACTGTCGCAAATTTTAAATATCCCAGGGATTGCCTTTTCTATAGTAAATTATTCAAAAAATAATTTTCAACTTTCGCAAATTTTAATTACGCCAGGGATTGCCTTTTCTATAGTAAATTATTCAAAAAATAATTTTATATTGTCGCAAATTTTAACTACGCCAGGGATTGCCGTTTCTATAGTAAATTATTCAAAAAATAATTTTATACCGTCGCAAATTTTAATTACGCCAGGGAATGCCTTTTCTATAGTAAATTATTCAAAAAATAATTTTTTACTCCCGCAAATTTCAATTTCGCCAGGTAAATTTTTCAAAAAATAATTTTCTACTGTCGCAAATTTTAAAAACGCCAGGAATTGCCTTTTCTATAGTAAATTATTCAAAAAATAATTTTCTACTGTCGGAAATTTTAAATAACCCAGGGATTGCCTTTTCTATAGTAAATTATTCAAAAAATAATTTTATACTGTCGCAAATTTTAATTACGCCAGGGATTGCCTTTTCTATAGTAAATTATTCAAAAAATAATTTTATACTGTCGCAAATTTTAAATACGCCAGGGATTGCCTTTTCTATAGTAAACTATTCAAAAAATAATTTTTTACTGTCGCAAATTTTAAGTGCGCCAGGGATTGCCTTTTCTATAGTAAATTATTCAAAAAATTATTTTCTACTGTCGCAAATTTTAAATATCCCAGGGATTGCCTTTTCTATAGTAAATTATTCAAAAAATAATTTTCTACTGTCGCAAATTTTAATTACGCCAGGGATTGCCTTTTCTATAATAAATTATTCAAAAAATAATTTTCTACTGTCGCAAATTTTAACTACGCCAGGGATTGCCGTTTCTATAGTAAATTATTCAAAAAATAATTTTATACTGTCGCAAATTTTAATTACGCCAGGGAATGCCTTTTCTATAGTAAATTATTCAAAAAATAATTTTCTACTGTCGCAAATTTTAAATATCCCAGGGATTGCCTTTTCTATAGTAAATTATTCAAAAAATAATTTTCAACTTTCGCAAATTTTAATTACGCCAGGGATTGCCTTTTCTATAGTAAATTATTCAAAAAATAATTTTATATTGTCGCAAATTTTAACTACGCCAGGGATTGCCGTTTCTATAGTAAATTATTCAAAAAATAATTTTTTACTGTCGCAAATTTTAATTACGCCAGGGAATGCCTTTTCTATAGTAAATTATTCAAAAAATAATTTTTTACTCCCGCAAATTTCAATCTCGCCAGGTAAATTTTTCAAAAAATAATTTTCTACTGTCGCAAATTTTAAATACACCAGGAATTGCCTTTTCTATAGTAAATTATTCAAAAAATAATTTTCTACTGTCGGAAATTTTAAATATCCCAGGGATTGCCTTTTGTATAGTAAATTATTCAAAAAATAATTTTATACTGTCGCAAATTTTAATTACGCCAGGGATTGCCTTTTCTATAGTAAATTATTCAAAAAATAATTTTATACTGTCGCAAATTTTAAATACGCCAGGGATTGCCTTTTCTATAGTAAATTATTCAAAAAATAATTTTTTACTGTCGCAAATTTTAAGTGCGCCAGGGATTGCCTTTTCTATAGTAAATTTTTCAAAAAATAATTTTTTACTGTCGCAAATTTTAAATATCCCAGGGATTGCCTTTTCTATAGTAAATTTCTCACAAATTAATTTCTTACTGTCGCAAATTTTAATTACGCCAGGGATTGCCTTTTCTATAGTAAATTATTCAAAAAAGAATTTTTTACTGTCGCAAATTTTAAATACGCCAGGGATTGCCTTTTCTATAGTAAATTATTCAAAAAATAATTTTTTACTGTCGCAAATTTTAAATACGCCAGGGATTGCCTTTTCTATAGTAAATTATTCAAAAAATAATTTTTTACTGTCGCAAATTTTAAATACGCCAGGGATTGCCTTTTCTATAGTAAATTATTCAAAAAATAATTTTTTACTGTCGCAAATTTTAAATATCCCAGGGATTGCCTTTTCTATAGTAAATTATTCAAAAAATTATTTTCTACTGTCGCAAATTTTAAATATCCCAGGGATTGCCTTTTCTATAGTAAATTATTCAAAAAATAATTTTTTACTGTCGCAAATTTTAATTACGCCAGGGATTGCCTTTTCTATAGTAAATTATTCAAAAAATAATTTTTTACTCTCGCAAATTTCAATTTCGCCAGGTAAATTTTTCACAAATTAATTTTTTACTGTCGCAAATTTTAAATACGCCAGGGATTGCCTTTTCTATAGTAAATTATTCAAAAAATAATTTTCAACTGTCGCAAATTTTAATTGCGCCAGGGATTGCCTTTTCTATAGTAAATTATTCAAAAAATATTTTTTTACTGCCGCAAATTTTAATTACGCCAGGGATTGCCTTTTCTATAGTAAATTATTCAAAAAATAATTTTCTACTGTCGCAAATTTTAATTACGCCAGGGACTGCCTTTTCTACAGTAAATTTTTCAAAAATTAATTTTATACTGTCGCAAATTTTAAATACGCCAGGGATTGCCTTTTCTATAGTAAATTTTGCAAAAAATAAATTTTTACTGTCGCAAATTTTAATTGCACCAGGGATTGCCTTTTCTATAGTAAATTATTCAAAAAATAATTTTTTACTGTCGCAAATTTTAAATACGCATGGGATTGCCTTTTCTATAGTAAATTATTCAAAAAATAATTTTTTACTGTCGCATATTTTAAATACGCCAGGGATTGCCTTTTCTATAGTAAATTATTCAAAAAATAATTTTTTACTGTCGCAAATTTTAAATATCCCAGAGATTGCCTTTTCTATAGTAAATTATTCAAAAAATAATTTTTTACTGTCGCAAATTTTAAATACGCCAGGGATTGCTTTTTCTATAGTAAATTATTCAAAAAATAATTTTATACTGTCGCAAATTTTAATTACGCCAGGGATTGCCTTTTCTATAGTAAATTATTCAAAAAATAATTTTATACTGTCGCAAATTTTAATTACGCCAGGGATTGCCTTTTCTATAGTAAATTATTCAAAAAATAATTTTTTACTCTCGCAAATTTCAATTTCGCCAAGTAAATTTTTCAGAAAATAATTTTCTACTGTCGCAAATTTTAAATACGCCAGGAATTGCCTTTTCTATAGTAAATTATTCAAAAAATATTTTTTTACTGTCGAAAATTTTAAATACGCCAGGGATTGCCTTTTCTATAGTAAATTATTCAAAAACTAATTTTTTACTGTCGCACATTTTAATTACGCCAGGGATTGCCTTTTCTATAGTAAATTTTTCAAAAAATAATTTTTACTGACGCAAATTTTAAATATCCCAGGGATTGCTTTTCTATAGTAAATTATTCAAAAAATAATTTTCTACTGTCGCAAATTTTAATTACGCCAGGGATTGCCTTTTCTATAGTAAATTATTCAAAAAATATTTTTATACTGTCGCATATTTTAATTACGCCAGGGATTGCCTTTTCTATAGTAAATTATTCAAAAAATAATTTTATACTGTCGCAAATTTTAATTACGCCAGGGATTGCCTTTTCTATAGTAAATTATTCAAAAAATAATTTTTTACTCTCGCAAATTTCAATTTCGAAAGGTAAATTTTTCAAAAAATAATTTTCTACTGTCGCAAATTTTAAATACACCAGGAATTGCCTTTTCTATAGTAAATTATTCAAAAAATAATTTTCTACTGTCGCAAATTTTAATTACGCCAGGGATTGCCTTTTCTATAGTAAATTAATCAAAAAATAATTTTCTACTGTCGGAAGTTTTAAATATCCCAGGGATTGCCTTTTCTATAGTAAATTATTCAAAAAATAATTTTATACTATCGCAAATTTTAATTACGCCAGGGATTGCCTTTTCTATAGTAAATTATTCAAAAAATAATTTTATACTGTCGCAAATTTTAAATACGCCAGGGATTGCCTTTTCTATAGTAAATTATTCAAAAAATAATTTTTTACTGTCGCAAATTTTAAGTGCGCCAAGGCTTGCCTTTTCTATAGTAAATTATTCAAAAAATAATTTTTTACTGTCGCAAATTTTAAATACGCCAGGGATTGCCTTTTCTATAGTAAATTATTCAAAAAATAATTTTTTAGTGTCCCAAATTTTAAATACGCCACGGATTGCCTTTTCTATAGTAAATTATTCAAAAAATAATTTTTTACTGTCGCAAATTTTAAATATCCCAGGGATTGCCTTTTCTATAGTAAATTATTCAAAAAATAATTTTCTACTGTCGCAAATTTTAAATACGCCAGGGATTGCCTTTTCTATAGTAAATTATTCAAAAAATAATTTTCTACTGTCGCAAATTTTAAATATCCCAGGGATTGCCTTTTCTATAGTAAATTATTCAAAAAATAATTTTTTACTGTCGCAAATTTTAATTACGCCAGGGATTGCAATTCTATAGTATATTATTCAAAAAATAATTTTCTACTGTCGCAAATTTTAATTACGCCAGGGATTGCCTTTTCTACAGTAAATTTTTCAAAAATTAATTTTATACTGTCGCAAATTTTAAATACGCCAGGGATTGCCTTTTCTATAGTAAATTTTGCAAAAAATAATTTTTTACTGTCGCAAATTTTAATTGCGCCAGGGATTGCCTTTTCTATAGTAAATTATTCAAAAAATAATTTTTTACTGTCGCAAATTTTAATTACGCCAGGGATTGCCTTTTCTATAGTAAATTATTCAAAAAATAATTTTATACTGTCGCAAATTTTAATTACGCCAGGGATTGCCTTTTCTATAGTAAATTATTCAAAAAATAATTTTATACAGTCGCAAATTTTAATTACGCCAGGGATTGCCTTTTCTATAGTAAATTATTTAAAAAATAATTTTTTACTGTCGCAAATTTCAATTTCGCCAGGTAAATTTTTCACAAATTAATTTTTTACTGTCGCAAATTTTAAATACGCCAGGGATTGCCTTTTCTATAGTAAATTATTCAAAAAATAATTTTATACAGTCGCAAATTTTAATTACGCCAGGGATTGCCTTTTCTATAGTAAATTATTCAAAAAATAATTTTTTACTCTCGCAAATTTCGATTTCGCCAGGTAAATTTTTCAAAAAATAATTTTCTACTGTCGCAAATTTTAATTACGCCAGGGATTGCCTTTTCTATAATAAATTATTCAAAAAATAATTTTCTACTGTCGCAAATTTTAACTACGCCAGGGATTGCCGTTTCTATAGTAAATTATTCAAAAAATAATTTTATACTGTCGCAAATTTTAATTACGCCAGGGAATGCCTTTTCTATAGTAAATTATTCAAAAAATAATTTTCTACTGTCGCAAATTTTAAATATCCCAGGGATTGCCTTTTCTATAGTAAATTATTCAAAAAATAATTTTCAACTTTCGCAAATTTTAATTACGCCAGGGATTGCCTTTTCTATAGTAAATTATTCAAAAAATAATTTTATATTGTCGCAAATTTTAACTACGCCAGGGATTGCCGTTTCTATAGTAAATTATTCAAAAAATAATTTTTTACTGTCGCAAATTTTAATTACGCCAGGGAATGCCTTTTCTATAGTAAATTATTCAAAAAATAATTTTTTACTCCCGCAAATTTCAATTTCGCCAGGTAAATTTTTCAAAAAATAATTTTCTACTGTCGCAAATTTTAAATACACCAGGAATTGCCTTTTCTATAGTAAATTATTCAAAAAATAATTTTCTACTGTCGGAAATTTTAAATATCCCAGGGATTGCCTTTTCTATAGTAAATTATTCAAAAAATAATTTTATACTGTCGCAAATTTTAATTACGCCAGGGATTGCCTTTTCTATAGTAAATTATTCAAAAAATAATTTTATACTGTCGCAAATTTTAAATACGCCAGGAATTGCCTTTTCTATAGTAAATTATTCAAAAAATAATTTTTTACTGTCGCAAATTTTAAGTGCGCCAGGGATTGCCTTTTCTATAGTAAATTTTTCAAAAAATAATTTTTTACTGTCGCAAATTTTAAATATCCCAGGGATTGCCTTTTCTATAGTAAATTTCTCACAAATTAATTTCTTACTGTCGCAAATTTTAATTACGCCAGGGATTGCCTTTTCTATAGTAAATTATTCAAAAAAGAATTTTTTACTGTCGCAAATTTTAAATACGCCAGGGATTGCCTTTTCT
This sequence comes from Dioctria linearis, assembly GCA_963930735.1. Classification (NCBI taxonomy): domain Eukaryota; kingdom Metazoa; phylum Arthropoda; class Insecta; order Diptera; family Asilidae; genus Dioctria; species Dioctria linearis. The sequence continues at coordinate 89,251 of CAWVNZ010000774.1, forward strand.
ATAGTAAATTATTCAAAAAATAATTTTTTACTGTCGCAAATTTTAAATACGCCAGGGATTGCCTTTTCTATAGTAAATTATTCAAAAAATAATTTTTTACTGTCGCAAATTTTAAATACGCCAGGGATTGCCTTTTCTATAGTAAATTATTCAAAAAATAATTTTTTACTGTCGCAAATTTTAAATATCCCAGGGATTGCCTTTTCTATAGTAAATTATTCAAAAAATTATTTTCTACTGTCGCAAATTTTAAATATCCCAGGGATTGCCTTTTCTATAGTAAATTATTCAAAAAATAATTTTTTACTGTCGCAAATTTTAATTACGCCAGGGATTGCCTTTTCTATAGTAAATTATTCAAAAAATAATTTTTTACTCTCGCAAATTTCAATTTCGCCAGGTAAATTTTTCACAAATTAATTTTTTACTGTCGCAAATTTTAAATACGCCAGGGATTGCCTTTTCTATAGTAAATTATTCAAAAAATAATTTTCTACTGTCGCAAATTTTAATTGCGCCAGGGATTGCCTCTTCTATAGTAAATTATTCAAAAAATATTTTTTTACTGTCGCAAATTTTAATTACGCCAGGGATTGCCTTTTCTATAGTAAAATTATTCAAAAAATAATTTTCTACTGTCGCAAATTTTAATTACGCCAGGGACTGCCTTTTCTACAGTAAATTTTTCAAAAATTAATTTTATACTGTCGCAAATTTTAAATACGCCAGGGATTGCCTTTTCTATAGTAAATTTTGCAAAAAATAAATTTTTACTGTCGAAAATTTTAATTGCGCCAGGGATTGCCTTTTCTATAGTAAATTATTCAAAAAATAATTTTTTACTGTCGCAAATTTTAAATACGCCAGGGATTGCCTTTTCTATAGTAAATTATTCAAAAAATAATTTTTTACTGTCGCATATTTTAAATACGCCAGGGATTGCCTTTTCTATAGTAAATTATTCAAAAAATAATTTTTTACTGTCGCAAATTTTAAATATCCCAGAGATTGCCTTTTCTATAGTAAATTATTCAAAAAATAATTTTTTACTGTCGCAAATTTTAAGTGCGCCAAGGCTTGCCTTTTCTATAGTAAATTATTCAAAAAATAATTTTTTACTGTCGCAAATTTTAAATACGCCAGGGATTGCCTTTTCTATAGTAAATTATTCAAAGATAATTTTTTAGTGTCGCAAATTTTAAATACGCCACGGGTTGCCTTTTCTATAGTAAATTATTCAAAAAATAATTTTTTACTGTCGCAAATTTTAAATATCCCAGGGATTGCCTTTTCTATAGTAAATTATTCAAAAAATAATTTTTTACTCTCGCAAATTTCAATTTCGCCAAGTAAATTTTTCAGAAAATAATTTTCTACTGTCGCAAATTTTAAATACGCCAGGAATTGCCTTTTCTATAGTAAATTATTCAAAAAATATTTTTTTACTGTCGAAAATTTTAAATACGCCAGGGATTGCCTTTTCCATAGTAAATTATTCAAAAAATAATTTTTTACTGTCGCAAATTTTAAATATCCCAGAGATTGCCTTTTCTATAGTAAATTATTCAAAAAATAATTTTTTACTGTCGCAAATTTTAAATACGCCAGGGATTGCTTTTTCTATAGTAAATTATTCAAAAAATCATTTTTTACTGTCGCACATTTTAATTACGCCAGGGATTGCCTTTTCTATAGTAAATTTTTCAAAAAATAATTTTATACTGACGCAAATTTTAAATATCCCAGGGATTGCCTTTTCTATAGTAAATTATTCAAAAAATAATTTTCTACTGTCGCAAATTTTAATTACGCCAGGGATTGCCTTTTCTATAGTAAATTATTCAAAAAATATTTTTATACTGTCGCAAATTTTAATTACGCCAGGGATTGCTTTTTTCTATAGTAATTCAAAAAATAATTTTATACTGTCGCAAATTTTAATTACGCCAGGGATTGCCTTTTCTATAGTAAATTATTCAAAAAATAATTTTTTACTCTCGCAAATTTCAATTTCGCCAGGTAAATTTTTCAAAAAATAATTTTCTACTGTCGCAAATTTTAAATACGCGGATTGCCTTTTCTATAGTAAATTATTCAAAAAATAATTTTTTACTGTCGCAAATTTTAATTGCGCCAGGGATTGCCTTTTCTATAGTAAATTATTCAAAAAATAATTTTTTACTGTCGCAAATTTCAATTTCGCCAGGTAAATTTTTCACAAATTAATTTTTTACTGTCGCAAATTTTAAATACGCCTGGGATTGCCCTTTTCTATAGTAAATTATTCAAAAAATAATTTTCTACTGTCGCAAATTTTAATTACGCCAGGGATTGCCTTTTCTATAGTAAATTATTCAAAAAATAATTTTCTACTGTCGGAAATTTTAAATATCCCAGGGATTGCCTTTTCTATAGTAAATTATTCAAAAAATAATTTTATACTGTCGCAAATTTTAATTACGCCAGGGATTGCCTTTTCTATAGTAAATTATTCAAAAAATAATTTTATATTGTCGCAAATTTTAAATACGCCAGGGATTGCCTTTTCTATAGTAAATTATTCAAAAAATAATTTTTTACTGTCGCAAATTTTAAGTGCGCCAAGGCTTGCCTTTTCTATAGTAAATTATTCAAAAAATAATTTTTTACTGTCGCAAATTTTAAATACGCCAGGGATTGCCTTTTCTATAGTAAATTATTCAAAGATAATTTTTTAGTGTCGCAAATTTTAAATACGCCACGGATTGCCTTTTCTATAGTAAATTATTCAAAAAATAATTTTTTACTGTCGCAAATTTTAAATATTCCAGGGATTGCCTTTTCTATAGTAAATTATTCAAAAAATAATTTTCTACTGTCGCAAATTTTAAATACGCCAGGGATTGCCTTTTCTATAGTAAATTATTCAAAAAATAATTTTCTACTGTCGCAAATTTTAAATATCCCAGGGATTGCCTTTTCTATAGTAAATTATTCAAAAAATAATTTTTTACTGTCGCAAATTTTAATTACGCCAGGGATTGCAATTCTATAGTAAATTATTCAAAAAATAATTTTCTACTGTCGCAAATTTTATTACGCCAGGGATTGCCTCTTCTACAGTAAATTTTTCAAAAATTAATTTTATACTGTCGCAAAATTTTAAATACGCCAGGGATTGCCTTTTCTGTAGTAAATTTTGCAAAAAATAATTTTTTACTGTCGCAAATTTTAATTGCGCCAGGGATTGCCTTTTCTATAGTAAATTATTCAAAAAATAATTTTTTACTGTCGCAAATTTTAATTACGCCAGGGATTGCCTTTTCTATAGTAAATTATTCAAAAAATAATTTTATACTGTCGCAAATTTTAATCACGCCAGGGATTGCCTTTTCTATAGTAAATTATTCAAAAAATAATTTTATACAGTCGCAAATTTTAATTACGCCAGGGATTGCCTTTTCTATAGTAAATTATTCAAAAAATAATTTTTTACTCTCGCAAATTTCAATTTCGCCAGGTAAATTTTTCAAAAAATAATTTTCTACTGTCGCAAATTTTAAATACGCCAGGGATTGCCTTTTCTATAGTAAATTATTCAAAAAATAATTTTTTACTGTCGCAAATTTTAATTGCGCCAGGGATTGCCTTTTCTATAGTAAATTATTCAAAAAATATTTTTTTACTGTCGCAAATTTCAATTTCGCCAGGTAAATTTTTCACAAATTAATTTTTTACTGTCGCAAATTTTAAATACGCCAGGGATTGCCTTTTCTATAGTAAATTATTCAAAAATTAATTTCCTACTGTCGCAAATTTTAATTACGCCAGGGATTGCCTTTTCTATAGTAAATTATTCAAAAAATAATTTTCTACTGTCGGAAATTTTAAATATCACAGGGATTGCCTTTTCTATAGTAAATTATTCAAAAAATAATTTTCTACTGTCGCAAATTTTAATTACGCCAGGGATTGCCTTTTCTATAGTAAATTATTCAAAAAATAATTTTCTACTGTCGCAAATTTTAAATATCCCAGGGATTGCCTTTTCTATAGTAAATTATTCAAAAAATAATTTTCTACTGTCGCAAATTTTAATTACGCCAGGGATTGCCTTTTCTATAGTAAAATATTCAAAAAATAATTTTGTACTGTCGCAAATTTTAAATATCCCAGGGATTGCCTTTTCTATAGTAAATTATTCAAAAAATAATTTGCTACTGTCGAAAATTTTAAATACGCCAGGGATTGCCTTTTCTATAGTAAATTATTCAAAAAATAATTTTCTACTGTCGCAAATTTTAAATATCCCAGGGATTGCCTTTTCTATAGTAAATTATTCAAAAAATAATTTTTTACTGTCGCAAATTTTAAGTGCGCCAGGGATTGCCTTTTCTATAGTAAATTATTCAAAAAATAATTTTCTACTGTCGCAAATTTTAATTACGCCAGGGATTGCCTTTTCTTTAGTAAATTATTCAAAAAATAATTTTCTACTGTCGCAAATTGTAATTACGCCAGGGATTGCCTTTTCTATAGTAAATTATTCAAAAAATAATTTTATACTGTCGCAAATTTTAATTGCGCCAGGGATTGCCTTTTCTATAGTAAATTATTCAAAAAATTATTTTATACTGTCGCAAATTTTAATTACGCCAGGGATTGCCTTTTCTATAGTAAATTATTCAAAAAATAATTTTCTACTGTCGCAAATTTTAGTTACGCCAGGATTGCCTTTTCTATAGTAAATTATTCAAAAAATAATTTTTTACTCTCGCAAGTTTCAATTTCGCCAGGTAAATTTTTCAAAAAATAATTTTCTACTGTCGCAAATTTTTAAATACGCCAGGGATTGCCTTTTCTATAGTAAATAATTCAAAAAATAATTTTTTACTGTCGCAAATTTTAATTGCGCCAGGGATTGCCTTTTCTATAGTAAGTTATTCAAAAAATAATTTTTTACTGTCGCAAATTTCAATTTCGCCAGGTAAATTTTTCACAAATTAATTTTTTACTGTCGCAAATTTTAAATACGCCAGGAATTGCCTTTTCTATAGTAAATTATTCAAAAAATAATTTTCTACTGTCGCAAATTTTAATTACGCCACGGATTGCCTTTTCTATAGTAAATTATTCAAAAAATAATTTTCTACTGTCGCAAATTTTAAATATCCCAGGGATTGCCTTTTCTATAGTAAATTATTCAAAAAATAATTTTCTACTGTCGCAAATTTTAATTACGCCAGGGATTGCCTTTTCTATAGTAAATTATTCAAAAAATAATTTTCTACTCTCGCAAATTTTAAATATCCCAGGGATTGCCTTTTCTATAGTAAATTATTCAAAAATAATTTTTTACTGTCGCAAATTTAAGTGCGCCAGGGTTTGCCTTTTCTATAGTAAATTATTCAAAAAATAAATTTCTACTGTCGCAAATTTTAATTACGCCAGGGATTGCCTTTTCTATAATAAATTATTCAAAAAATAATTTTCTACTGTCGCAAATTTTAAATATCCCAGGGATTGCCTTTCTATAGTAAATTATTCAAAAAATAATTTTCTACTGTCGCAAATTTTAATTACGCCAGGGATTGCCTTTTCTATAGTAAATTATTCAAAAAATAATTTTATACTGTCGCAAATTTTAATTGCGCCAGGGGATTGCCTTTTCTATAGTAAATTATTCAAAAAATAATTTTTTACTGTCGCAAATTTTAAATATCCCAGGGGATTGCCTTTTCTATAGTAAATTATTCAAAAAATAATTTTCTACTGTCGCAAATTTTAATTACGCCAGGGAATGCCTTTTCTATAGTAAATTTTTCAAAAAATAATTTTTTACTGTCGCAAATTTTAAATATCCCAGGGATTGCCTTTTCTATAGTAAATTATTCAAAAAATAATTTTCTACTGTCGCAAATTTTAATTACGCCAGGGATTGCCTTTTCTATAGTAAATTATTCAAAAAATAATTTTATACTGTCGCAAATTTTAATTACGCCAGGGATTGCCTTTTGTATAGTAAATTATTCAAAAAATAATTTTATACTGTCGCAAATTTAATTACGCCAGGGATTGCCTTTCCTATAGTAAATTATTCAAAAAATAATTTTTTACTCTCGCAAATTTCAATTTCGCCAGGTAAATTTTTCAAAAAATAATTTTCTACTGTCGCAAAGTTTAAATACGCCAGGGATTGCCTTTTCTATAGTAAATTATTCAAAAAATAATTTTTTACTGTCGCAAATTTTAATTGCGCCAGGGATTGCCTTTTCTATAGTAACTTATTCAAAAAATAATTTTTTGCTGTCGCAAATTTCAATTTCGCCAGGTAAATTTTTCACAAATTAATTTTTTACTGTCGCAAATTTTAAATACGCCAGGGATTGCCTTTTCTATAGTAAATTATTCAAAAAATAATTTTCTCCTGTCGCAAATTTTAATTACGCCAGGGATTGCCTTTTCTATAGTAAAGTATTCAAAAAATAATTTTCTACTGTCGGAAATTTTAAATATCCCAGGGATTGCCTTTTCTATAGTAAATTATTCAAAAAATAATTTTCTACTGTCGCAAATTTTAATTACGCCAGGGATTGCCTTTTCTATAGTAAATTATTCAAAAAATAATTTTCTACTGTCGCAAATTTTAAATATCCCAGGGATTGCCTTTTCTATAGTAAATTATTCAAAAAATAATTTTTTACTGTCGCAATTTTAAGTGCGCCAGGGATTGCCTTTTCTATAGTAAATTATTCAAAAATAATTTTCTACTGTCGCAAATTTTAATTACGCCAGGGATTGCCTTTTCTATAGTAAATTATTCAAAAAATAATTTTCTACTGTCGCAAATTTTAAATATCCCAGGGATTGCCTTTTCTATAGTAAATTATTCAAAAAATAATTTTCTACTGTCGCAAATTTTAATTACGCCAGGGATTGCCTTTTCTATAGTAAATTATTCAAAAAATAATTTTATACTGTCGCAAATTTTAATTGCGCCAGGGATTGCCTTTTCTATAGTAAATTATTCAAAACATAATTTTCTACTGTCGCAAATTTTAAATATCCCATGGATTGCCTTTTCTTTAGTAAATTATTCAAAAAATAATTTTCTACTGTCGCAAATTTTAATTACGCCAGGGATTGCCTTTCCTATAGTAAATTATTCAAAAAATAATTTTATACTGTCGCAAATTTTAATTACGCCAGGAATTGCCTTTTCTATAGTAAATTGTTCAAAAAATAATTATATACTGTCACAAATTTTAATTACGCCAGGGATTGCCTTTTCTATAGTAAATTATTCAAAAAATAATTTTTTACTCTCGCAAATTTCAATTTCGCCAGGTAAATTTTTCAAAAATATTTTTCTACTGTCCCAAATTTTAAATACGCCAGGGATTGCCTTTTCTATAGTAAATTATTCAAAAAATAATTTTTTACTGTCGAAAATTTTAAATACGCCAGGGATTGCCTTTTCTATAGTAAATTATTCAAAAACTAATTTTTTACTGTCGCAAATTTTAATTACGCCAGGGATTGCCTTTTCTATAGTAAATTTTTCAAAAAATAATTTTTTACTGTCGCAAATTTTAAATATCCCAGGGATTGCCTTTTCTATAGTAAATTTCTCACAAATTAATTTCTTACTCTCGCAAATTTTAAATATCCCATGGATTGCCTTTTCTATAGTAAATTTCTCACAAATTAATTTCTTACTGTCGCAAATTTTAAATACGCCAGGGATTGCCTTTTCTATAGTAAATTATTCAAAAAATAATTTTCTACTGTCGCAAATTTTAAATATCCCAGGGATTGCCTTTTCTATAGTAAATTATTCAAAAAATAATTTTTTACTGTCGCAAATTTTAAGTGCGCCAGGGATTTCCTTTTCTATAGTAAATTATTCAAAAAATAATGTTCTACTGTCGCAAATTTTAATTACGCCAGGGATTGCCTTTTCTATAGTAAATTATTCAAAAAATAATTTTTTACTGTCGCAAATTTTAAGTGCGCCAGGTATTGCCTTTTCTATAGTAAATTATTAAAAAAATAATTTTTTACTCTCGCAAATTTCAATTTCGCCAGGTAAATTTTTCACAAATTAATTTTTTACTGTCGCAAATTTTAAATACGCCAGGGATGATTGCCTTTTCTATAGTAAATTATTCAAAAAATAATTTTCTACTGTCGCAAATTTTAATTACGCCAGGGATTGCCTTTTCTATAGTAAATTATTCAAAAAATAATTTTATACTGTCGCAAATTTTAATTACGCCAGGGATTACCTTTTCTATAGCAAATTATTCAAAAAATGATTTTATACTGTCGCAAATTTTAATTACGCCAGGGATTGCCTTTCCTATAGTAAATTATTCAAAAAATAATTTTTTACTGTCGAAAATTTCAATTGTGCCAGGGATTGCTTTTCTACAGTAAATTTTTCAAAATATTAATTTTTTACTGTCGCAAATTTTAATTGCGCCAGGGATTGCCTTTTCTACAGTAAATTTTTCAAAAATTAATTTTATACTGTCGCAAATTTTAAATACGCCAGGGATTGCCTTTTCTATAGTAAATTAATCAAAAAATAATTTTATACTGTCGCAAATTTTAATTACGCCAGGGATTGCCTTTTCTATAGTAAATTATTCAAAAAATAATTTTTTACTGTCGCAAATTTTAATTGCGCCAGAGATTGCCTTTTCTACAGTAAATTTTTCAAAATATTAATTTTTTACTGTCGCAAATTTTAAATACGCCAGGGATTGCCTTTTCTATAGTAAATTATTCAAAAAATAATTTTCTACTGTCGCAAATTTTAAATACGCCAGGGATTGCCTTTTCTATAGTAAATTATTCAAAAAATAATTTTCTACTGTCGCAAATTTTAAATATCCCAGGGATTGCCTTTTCTATAGTAACTTATTCAAAAAATATTTTTTTACTGTCGCAAATTTTAAGTGCGCCAGGGATTGCCTTTTCTATAGTAAATTATTCAAAAAATAATTTTCTACTGTCGCAAATTTTAATTACCCCAGGGATTGCCTTTTCTATAGTAAATTATTCAAAAAATAATTTTTTACTGTCGCAAATTTTAAGTGCGCCAGGGATTGCCTTTTCTATAGTAAATTATTCAAAAAATAATTTTTTACTGTCGCAAATTTTAAATACGCCAGGGATTGCCTTTTCTATAGTAAATTATTCAAAAAATAATTTTATACTGTCGCAAATTTTAATTACGCCAGGGATTGCCTTTTCTATAGTAAATTATTCAAAAAATAATTTTTTACTCTCGCAAATTTCAATTTCGCCAGGTAAATTTTTCAAAAAATAATTTTCTACTGTCGCAAATTTTAAATACGCCAGGAATTGCCTTTTCTATAATAAATTATTCAAAAAATAATTTTCTACTGTCGCAAATTTTAAATATCCCAGGGATTGCCTTTTCTATAGTAAATTATTCAAAAAATAATTTTCAACTGTCGCAAATTTTAATTACGCCAGGGATTGCCTTTTCTATAGTAAATTATTCAAAAAATAATTTTTTACTCTCGCAAATTTCAATTTCGCCAGGTAAATTTTTCAAAAAATAATTTTCTACTGTCGCAAATTTTAAATACGCCAGGAATTGCCTTTTCTATAATAAATTATTCAAAAAATAATTTTCTACTGTCGCATATTTTAAATATCCCAGGGATTGCCTTTTCTATAGTAAATTATTCAAAAAATAATTTTCTACTGTCGCAAATTTTAATTACGCCAGGGATTGCCTTTTCTATAGTAAATTATTCAAAAAATAATTTTTTACTGTCGCAAATTTTAAGTGCGCCAGGGATTGCCTTTTCTATAGTAAATTATTCAAAAAATAATTTTTTACTGTCGCAAATTTTAAATACGCCAGGGATTGCCTTTTCTATAGTAAATTATTCAAAAAATAATTTTATACTGTCGCAAATTTTAATTACGCCAGGGATTGCCTTTTCTATAGTAAATTATTCAAAAAATAATATTTTTCTCTCGCAAATTTCAATTTCGCCAGGTAAATTTTTCAAAAAATAATTTTCTACTGTCGCAAATTTTAAATACGCCAGGAATTGCCTTTTCTATAATAAATTATTCAAAAAATAATTTTCTACTGTCGCAAATTTTAAATATCCCAGGGATTGCCTTTTCTAAAGTAAATTATTCAAAAAATAATTTTCTACTATCGCAAATTTTAATTACGCCAGGGATTGCCTTTTCTATAGTAAATTATTCAAAAAATAATTTTATACTGTCGCAAATTTTATTTGCGCCAGGGATTGCCTTTTCTATAGTAAATCATTCAAAAAATAATTTTCTACTGTCGCAAATTTTAAATATCCCAGGGATTGCCTTTTCTATAGTAAATTATTCAAAAAATAATTTTCTACTGTCGCAAATTTTAATTACGCCAGGGATTGCCTTTTCTATAGTAAATTATTCAAAAAATAATTTTATACTGTCGCAAATTTTAATTACGCCAGGGATTGCCTTTTCTATAGTAAATTATTCAAAAAATAATTTTATACTGTCGCAAATTTTAATTACGCCAGGGATTGCCTTTTCTATAGTAAATTATTCAAAAAATAATTTTTTACTCTCGCAAATTTCAATTTCGCCAGGTAAATTTTTCAAAAAATAATTTTCTACTGTCGCAAATTTTAAATACGCCAGGAATTGCCTTTTCTATAGTAAATTATTCAAAAAATATTTTTTTACTGTCGAAAATTTTAAGTACGCCAGGGATTGCCTTTTCTATAGTAAATTATTCAAAAACTAATTTTTTACTGTCGCAAATTTTAATTACGCCAGGGATTGCCTTTTCTATAGTAAATTTTTCAAAAAATAATTTTTTACTGTCGCAAATTTTAAATATCCCAGGGATTGCCTTTTCTATAGTAAATTATTCAAAAAATAATTTTCTACTGTCGCAAATTTTAATTACGCCAGGGATTGCCTTTTCTATAGTAAATTATTCAAAAAATAATTTTATACTGTCGCAAATTTTAATTACGCCAGGGATTGCCTTTTCTATAGTAAATTATTCAAAAAATAATTTTATTCTGTCGCAAATTTTAATTACGCCAGGGATTGCCTTTTCTATAGTAAATTATTCAAAAAATAATTTTTTACTCTCGCAAATTTCAATTTCGCCAGGTAAATTTTTCAAAAAATTATTTTCTACTGTCGCAAATTTTAAATACGCCAGGGATTGCCTTTTCTATAGTAAATTATTCAAAAAATAATTTTTTACTGTCGCAAATTTTAATTGCGCCAGGTATTGCCTTTTCTATAGTAAATTATTCAAAAAATAATTTTTTATTGTCGCAAATTTCAATTTCGCCAGGTAAATTTTTCACAAATTAATTTTTTACTGTCGCAAATTTTAAATACGCCAGGGATTGCCTTTTCTAAAGTAAATTATTCAAAAAATAATTTTCTACTGTCGCAAATTTTAATTACGCCAGGGATTGCCTTTTCTATAGGAAATTATTCAAAAAATTATTTTCTACTTTCGGAAATTTTAAATATCCCAGGGATTGCCTTTTCTATAGTAAATTATTCAAAAAATAATTTTCTACTGTCGCAAATTTTAATTACGCCAGGGATTGCCTTTTCTATAGTAAATTATTCAAAAAATAATTTTTTACTGTCGCAAATTTCAATTTCGCCAGGTAAATTTTTCACAAATTAATTTTTTACTGTCGCAAATTTTAAATACGCCAGGGATTGCCTTTTCTATAGTAAATTATTAAAAAAATAATTTTCTACTGTCGCAAATTTTAAATATCCCAGGGATTGCCTTTTCTATAGTAAATTATTCAAAAAATAATTGTTTACTCTCGCAAATTTTAAGTGCGCCAGGGATTTCCTTTTCTATAGTAAATTATTCAAAAAATAATGTTCTACTGTCGCAAATTTTAATTACGCCAGGGATTGCCATTTCTATAGTAAATTATTCAAAAAATAATTTTTTACTGTCGCAAATTTTAAGTGCGCCAGGGATTGCCATTTCTATAGTAAATTATTCAAAAAATAATTTTCTACTGTCGCAAATTTCAAATCCGCCAGGGATTGCCTTTTCTATAGTAAATTATTCAAAAAATAATTTTTTACTGTCGCAAATTTTAAATACGCCAGGGATTGCCTTTTCTATAGTAAATTATTCAAAAAATAATTTTTTACTGTCGCAAATTTCAAATACGCCAGGGATTGCCTTTTCTATAGTAAATTTTGCAAAAAATAATGTTCTACTGTCGCAAATTTTAATTGCGCCAGGGATTGCCTTTTCTATAGTAAATTATTCAAAAAATAATTTTATACTGACGCAAATTTTAATTACGCCAGGGATTGCCTTTTCTATAGTAAATTATTCAAAAAATAATTTTTTACTCTCGCAAATTTCAATTTCGCCAGGTAAATTTTTCAAAAAATAATTTTCTACTGTCGCAAATTTTAAATACGCCAGGGATTGCCTTTTCTATAGTAAATTATTCAAAAAATAATTTTTTACTGTCGCAAATTTTAATTGCGCCAGGGATTGCCTTTTCTATAGTAAATTATTCAAAAAATAATTTTTTACTGTCGCAAATTTCAATTTCGCCAGGTAAATTTTTCACAAATTAATTTTTTACTGTCGCAAATTTTAAATACGCCAGGGATTGCCTTTTCTATAGTAAATTATTCAAAAAATAATTTTCTACTGTCGCAAATTTTAATAACGCCAGGGATTGCCTTTTCTATAGTAAATTATTCAAAAAATAATTTTCTACTTTCGGAAATTTTAAATATCCCAGGGATTGCCTTTTCTATAGTAAATTATTCAAAAAATAATTTTCTACTCTCGCAAATTTTAATTACGCCAGGGATTGCCTTTTCTATAGTAAATTATTCAAAAAATAATTTTCTACTGTCGCAAATTTTAAATATCCAAGGGTTTGCCTTTTCTATAGTAAATTATTCAAAAAATAATTTTTTACTGTCGCAAATTTTAAGTGCGCCAGGGATTGCCTTTTCTATAGTAAATTATTCAAAAAATAATTTTCTACTGTTGCAAATTTTAATTATGCCAGGGATTGCCTTTTCTATAGTAAATTATTCAAAAAATAATTTTCTACTGTCGCAAATTTTAAATCTCCCAGGGATTGCCTTTTCTATAGTAAATTATTCAAAAAATAATTTTCTACTGTCGCAAATTTTAATTACGCCAGGGATTGCCTTTTCTATAGTAAATTATTAAAAAAATAATTTTATACTGTCGCAAATTTTAATTGCGCCAGGGATTGCCTTTTCTATAGTAAATTATTCAAAAAATTATTTTCTACTGTCGCAAATTTTAAATATCCCAGGGATTGCCTTTTCTTTAGTAAATTATTCAAAAAATAATTTTCTACTGTCGCAAATTTTAATTACGCCAGGGATTGCCTTTTCTATAGTAAATTATTCAAAAAATAATTTTATACTTTCGCAAATTTTAATTACGCCAGGGATTGCCTTTTCTATAGTAAATTATTCAAAAAATAATTTTATACTGTCGCAAATTTTAATTACACCAGGGATTGCCTTTTCTATAGTAAATTATTCAAAAAATAATTTTTTACTCTCGCAAATTTCAATTTCGTCAGGTAAATTTTTCAAAAAATAATTTTCTACTGTCGCAAATTTTAAATACGCCAGGGATTGCCTTTTCTATAGTAAATTATAAAAAATAAAAAATTATTTTTTACTGTCGAAAATTTTAAATACGCCAGGGATTGCCTTTTCTATAGTAAATTATTCAAAAACAAATTTTTTACTGTCGCAAATTTTAATTACGCCAGGGATTGCCTTTTCTATAGTAAATTTTTCAAAAAATAATTTTTACTGCCGAAAATTTTAAATATCCCAGGGATTGCCTTTTCTATAGTAAATTTCTCACAAATTAATTTCTTACTGTCGCAAATTTTAAATATCCCGGGGATTGCCTTTTCTATAGTAAATTTCTCACAAATTAATTTCTTACTGTCGCAAATTTTAAATACGCCAGGGATTGCCTTTTCTATAGTAAATTATTCAAAAAATAATTTTCTACTGTCGCAAATTTTAAATATCCCAGGGATTGCCTTTTCTATAGTAAATTATTCAAAAAATAATTTTTTACTGTCGCAAATTTTAAGTGCGCCAGGGATTTCCTTTTCTATAGTAAATTATTCAAAAAATAATGTTCTACTGTCGCAAATTTTAATTACGCCAGGGATTGCCTTTTCTATAGTAAATTATTCAAAAAATAATTTTTTACTGTCGCAAATTTTAAGTGCGCCAGGGATTGCCTTTTCTATAGTAAATTATTCAAAAAATAATTTTTTTCTCTCGCAAATTTCAATTTCGCCAGGTAGATTTTTCACAAATTAATTTTTTACTGTCGCAAATTTTAAATACGCCAGGGATTGCCTTTTCTATAGTAAATTATTCAAAAAATAATTTTCTACTGTCGCAAATTTTAATTACGCCAGGGTTGCCTTTTCTATAGTAAATTATTCAAAAAATAATTTTATACTGTCGCAAATTTTAATTACGCCAGGGATTGCCTTTTCTATAGTAAATTATTCAAAAAATGATTTTATACTGTCGCAAATTTTAATTACGCCAGGGATTGCCTTTCCTATAGTAAATTATTCAAAAAATAATTTTTTACTGTCGCAAATTTCAATTGCGCCAGGGATTGCTTTTCTACAGTAAATTTTTCAAAATATTAATTTTTTACTGTCGCAAATTTTAATTGCGCCAGGGATTGCCTTTTCTACAGTAAATTTTTCAAAAATTAATTTTATACTGTCGCAAATTTTAAATACGCCAGGGATTGCCTTTTCTATAGTAAATTATTCAAAAAATAATTTTATACTGTCGCAAATTTTAATTACGCCAGGGATTGCCTTTTCTATAGTAAATTATTCAAAAAATAATTTTTTACTGTCGCAAATTTTAATTGCGCCAGGGATTGCCTTTTCTACAGTAAATTTTTCAAAATATTAATTTTTTACTGTCGCAAATTTTAAATACGCCAGGGATTGCCTTTTCTATAGTAAATTATTCAAAAAATAATTTTCTACTGTCGCAAATTTTAAATACGCCAGGGATTGCCTTTTCTATAGTAAATTATTCAAAATATAATTTTCTACTTTCGCAAATTTTAAATATACCAGGGATTGCCTTTTCTATAGTAAATTATTCAAAAAATAATTTTCTACTGTCGCAAATTTTAATTACGCCAGGGATTGCCTTTTCTATAGTAAATTATTCAAAAAATAATTTTCTACTTTCGGAAATTTTAAATATCCCAGGGATTTCCTTTTCTATAGTAAATTATTCAAAAAATAATTTTCTACTCTCGCAAATTTTAATTACGCCAGGGATTGCCTTTTCTATAGTAAATTATTCAAAAAATAATTTTCTACTGTCGCAAATTTTAAATATCCAAGGGATTGCCTTTTCTATAGTAAATTATTCAAAAAATAATTTTTTACTGTCGCAAATTTTAAGTGCGCCAGGGATTGCCTTTTCTATAGTAAATTATTCAAAAAATAATTTTCTACTGTTGCAAATTTTAATTATGCCAGGGATTGCCTTTTCTATAGTAAATTATTCAAAAAATAATTTTCTACTGTCGCAAATTTTAAATATCCCAGGGATTGCCTTTTCTATAGTAAATTATTCAAAAAATAATTTTCTACTGTCGCAAATTTTAATTACGCCAGGGATTGCCTTTTCTATAGTAAATTATTCAAAAAATAATTTTATACTGTCGCAAATTTTAATTGCGCCAGGGATTGCCTTTTCTATAGTAAATTATTCAAAAAATTATTTTCTACTGTCGCAAATTTTAAATATCCCAGGGATTGCCTTTTATTTAGTAAATTATTCAAAAAATAATTTTCTACTGTCGCAAATTTTAATTACGCCAGGGATTGCCTTTTCTATAGTAAATTATTCAAAAAATAATTTTATACTGTCGCAAATTTTAATTACGCCAGGGATTGCCTTTTCTATAGTAAATTATTCAAAAAATAATTTTATACTGTCGCAAATTTTAATTACACCAGGGATTGCCTTTTCTATAGTAAATTATTCAAAAAATAATTTTTTACTCTCGCAAATTTCAATTTCGTCAGGTAAATTTTTCAAAAAATAATTTTCTACTGTCGCAAATTTTAAATACGCCAGGGATTGCCTTTTCTATAGTAAATTATTCAAAAAATTATTTTTTACTGTCGAAAATTTTAAATACGCCAGGGATTGCCTTTTCTATAGTAAATTATTCAAAAACAAATTTTTTACTGTCGCAAATTTTAATTACGCCAGGGATTGCCTTTTCTATAGTAAATTTTTCAAAAAATAATTTTTACTGCCGAAAATTTTAAATATCCCAGGGATTGCCTTTTCTATAGTAAATTTCTCACAAATTAATTTCTTACTGTCGCAAATTTTAAATATCCCAGGGATTGCCTTTTCTATAGTAAATTTCTCACAAATTAATTTCTTACTGTCGCAAATTTTAAATACGCCAGGGATTGCCTTTTCTATAGTAAATTATTCAAAAAATGATTTTATACTGTCGCAAATTTTAAATACGCCAGGGATTGCCTTTTCTATAGTAAATTATTCAAAAAATAATTTTCTACTGTCGCAAATTTTAATTACGCCAGGGTTGCCTTTTTCTATAGTAAATTATTCAAAAAATAATTTTATACTGTCGCAAAATTTTAATTACGCCAGGGATTGCCTTTTCTATAGTAAATTATTCAAAAAATGATTTTATACTGTCGCAAATTTTAATTACGCCAGGGATTGCCTTTCCTATAGTAAATTATTCAAAAAATAATTTTTTTACTGTCGCAAATTTCAATTGCGCCAGGGATTGCTTTTCTACTGTAAATTTTTCAAAATATTAATTTTTTACTGTCGCAAATTTTAATTGCGCAGGATTGCCTTTTCTACAGTAAATTTTTCAAAAATTAATTTTATACTGTCGCAAATTTTAAATACGCCAGGGATTGCCTTTTCTATAGTAAATTATTCAAAAATAATTTTATACTGTCCGCAAATTTTAATTACGCCAGGGATTGCCTTTTCTATAGTAAATTATTCAAAAAATAATTTTCTACTGTCACAAATTTTAAATATCCCAGGGATTGCCTTTTATTTAGTAAATTATTCAAAAAATAATTTTCTACTGTCGCAAATTTTAATTACGCCAGGGATTGCCTTTTCTATAGTAAATTATTCAAAAAATAATTTTATACTGTCGCAAATTTTAATTACGCCAGGGATTGCCTTTTCTATAGCAAATTTTAATTGCGCCAGGGATTGCCTTTTCTACAGTAAATTTTTCAAAATATTAATTTTTTACTGTCGCAAATTTTAAATACGCCAGGGATTGCCTTTTCTATAGTAAATTAATTCAAAAAATAATTTTCTACTGTCGCCAATTTTAAATACGCCAGGGATTGCCTTTTCTATAGTAAATTATTCAAAATATAATTTTCTACTTTCGCAAATTTTAAATATACCAGGGATTGCCTTCTTCTATAGTAAATTATTCAAAAAATAATTTTTTACTGTCGCAAATTTTAAGTGCGCCAGGTATTGCCTTTTCTATAGTAAATTATTCAAAAAATAATTTTCTACTGTCGCAAATTTTAATTACGCCAGGGATTGCCTTTTCTATAGTAAATTCTTCAAAAAATAATTTTTTACTGTCGCAAATTTTAAGTGCGCCAGGGATTGCCTTTTCTATAGTAAATTATTCAAAAAATAATTTTTTACTGTCGCAAATTTTAAATACGCCAGGGATTGCCTTTTGTATAGTAAATTATTCAAAAAATAATTTTCTACTGTCGCAAATTTTAATTACGCCAGGGATTGCCTTTTGTATAGTAAATTATTCAAAAAATAATTTTCAACTGTCGCAAATTTTAATTACGCCAGGGATTGCCTTTTCTATAGTATATTATTCAAAAATAATTTTCTACTCTCGCAAATTTTAATTACGCCAGGGATTGCCTTTTCTATAGTAAATTATTCAAAAAATAATTTTTTACTGTCGCAAATTTTAAGTGCGCCAGGGATTGCCTTTTCTATAGTAAATTATTCAAAAAATAATTTTCTACTGTCGCAAATTTTAATTACGCCAGGGATTGCCTTTTCTATAGTAAATTATTCAAAAAATAATTTTTTTACTGTCGCAAATTTTAAGTGCGCTAGGGATTGCCTTTTCTATAGTAAATTATTCAAAAAATAATTTTCTACTGTCGCAAATTTTAAATACGCCAGGGATTGCCTTTTCTATAGTAAATTATTCAAAAAATAATTTTTTACTGTCGCAAATTTTAATTGCGCCAGGGATTGCCTTTTCTATAGTAAATTATTCAAAAAATAATTTTCTACTGTCGCAAATTTTAAACACGCCAGGGATTGCCTTTTCTATAGTAAATTATTCAAAAAATAATTTTCTACTGTCGCAAATTTTAATTACGCCAGGGATTGCCTTTTCTATAGTAAATTATTCAAAAAATAATTTTTTACTGTCACAAATTTTAAATACGCCAGGGATTGCCTTTTCTATAGTAAATTATTCAAAAAATAATTTTTTACTGTCGCAAATTTCAAATCCGCCAGGGATTGCCTTTTCTATAGTAAATTATTCAAAAAATAATTTTTTAATGTCGCAAATTTTAAATACGCCAGGGATTGCCTTTTCTACAGTAAATTTTGCAAAAAATAATTTTTTACTGTCGCAAATTTTAATTTTCTATAGTAAATTTTTCAAAAAATAATTTTTTACTGTCGCAAATTTTAAATATCCCAGGGATTGCCTTTTCTATAGTAAATTTCTCACAAATTACTTTGTTACTGTCGCAAATTTTAAATACGGCAGGGATTGCCTTTTCTATAGTAAATTATTCAAAAAATAATTTTCTACTGTCGCAAATTTTAAATACGCCAGGGATTGCCTTTTCTATAGTAAATTATTCAAAAAATAATTTTCTACTGTCGCAAATTTTAAGTGCGCCAAGGATTGCCTTTTCTATAGTAAATTATTCAAAAAATAATTTTATACTGTCGCAAATTTTAATTACGCCAGGGATTGCCTTTTCTATAGTAAATTATTCAAAAAATAATTTTTTACTGTCGCAAATTTCAAATACGCCAGGGATTGCCTTTTCTATAGTAAATTATGCAAAAAATAATTTTATACTGTCGCAAATTATAATTACCCCAGGGATTGCTTTTTCTATAGTAAATTATTCAAAAAATAATTTTTTACTGTCGCAAATTTTAATTGCGCCAGGGATTGCCTTTTCTACAGTAAATTATTCAAAATATTAATTTTTTTACTGTCGCAAATTTTAAATACGCCAGGGATTGCCTTTTCTATAGTAAATTATTCAAAAAATAATTTTCTACTGTCGCAAATTTTAAATACGCCAGGGATTGCCTTTTCTATAGTAAATTATTCAAAAAATAATTTTCTACTGTCGCAAATTTTAAATATCCCAGGGATTGCCTTTTCTATAGTAAATTATTCAAAAAATAATTTTTTACTGTCGCAAATTTTAAGTGCGCCAGGGATTGCCTTTTCTATAGTAAATTATTCAAAAAATAATTTTCTACTGACGCAAATTTTAATTACGGCAGGGGTTGCCTTTTCTATACTAAATTATTCAAAAAATAATTTTTTACTGTCGCAAATTTTAAGTGCGCCAGGGATTGCCTTTTCTATAGTAAATTATTCAAAAAATAATTTTATATTGTCGCAAATTTTAATTACGCCAGGGATTGCCTTTTCTATAGTAAATTATTCAAAAAATAATTTTTTACTGTCGCAAATTTTAATTACGCCAGGTATTGCCTTTTCTATAGTAAATTATTCAAAAAATAATTTTTTACTGTCGCAAATTTTAAGTGCGCCAGGGATTGCCTTTTCTATAATAAATTATTCAAAAAATAATTTTTTACTGTCGCAAATTTTAAATACGCCAGGGATTGCCTTTTCTATAGTAAATTATTCAAAAAATAATTTTCTACTGTCGCAAATTTTAATTACGCCAGGGATTGCCTTTTCTATAGGAAATTATTCAAAAAATAATTTTCTACTTTCGGAAATTTTAAATATCCCAGGGATTGCCTTTTTTATAGTAAATTATTCAAAAAATAATTTTCTACTGTCGCAAATTTTAAATATCCAAGGGATTGCCTTTTCTATAGTAAATTATTCAAAAAATAATTTTTTACTGTCGCAAATTTTAAGTGCGCCAGGGATTGCCTTTTCTATAGTAAATTATTCAAAAAATAATTTTCTACTGTTGCAAATTTTAATTACGCCAGGGATTGCCTTTTCTATAGTAAATTATTCAAAAAATAATTTTCTACTGTCGCAAATTTTAAATATCCCAGGGATTGCCTTTTCTATAGTAAATTATTCAAAAAATAATTTTCTACTGTTGCAAATTTTAATTACGCCAGGGATTGCCTTTTCTATAGTAAATTTTTCAAAAAATTATTTTTACTGCCGAAAATTTTAAATATCCCAGGGATTGCCTCTTCTATAGTAAATTTCTCACAAATTAATTTCTAACTGTCGCAAATTTTAAATATCCCAGGGATTGCCTTTTCTATAGTAAATTTCTCACAAATTAATTTCTTACTGTCGCAAATTTTAAATACGCCAGGGATTGCCTTTTCTATAGTAAATTATTCAAAAAATAATTTTCTACTGTCGCAAATTTTAAATATCCCAGGGATTGCCTTTTCTATAGTAAATTATTCAAAAAATAATTTTCTACTGTCGCAAATTTTAAATACGCCAGGGATTGCCTTTTCTATAGTAAATTATTCAAAAAATAATTTTCTACTGTCGCAAATTTTAATTACGCCAGGGATTGCCTTTTCTATAGGAAATTATTCAAAAAATAATTTTCTACTTTCGGAAATTTTAAATATCCCAGGGATTGCCTTTTTTATAGTAAATTATTCAAAAAATAATTTTCTACTGTCGCAAATTTTAAATATCCAAGGGATTGCCTTTTCTATAGTAAATTATTCAAAAAATAATTTTTTACTGTCGCAAATTTTAAGTGCGCCAGGGATTGCCTTTTCTATAGTAAATTATTCAAAAAATAATTTTCTACTGTTGCAAATTTTAATTACGCCAGGGATTGCCTTTTCTATAGTAAATTATTCAAAAAATAATTTCTTACTGTCGCAAATTTTAAATATCCAAGGGATTGCCTTTTCTATAGTAAATTATTCAAAAAATAATTTTTTACTGTCGCAAATTTTAAGTGCGCCAGGGATTGCCTTTTCTATAGTAAATTATTCAAAAAATAATTTTCTACTGTTGCAAATTTTAATTACGCCAGGGATTGCCTTTTCTATAGTAAATTTTTCAAAAAATTATTTTTACTGCCGAAAATTTTAAATATCCCAGGGATTGCCTCTTCTATAGTAAATTTCTCACAAATTAATTTCTTACTGTCGCAAATTTTAAATATCCCAGGGATTGCATTTTCTATAGTAAATTTCTCACAAATTAATTTCTTACTGTCGCAAATTTTAAATACGCCAGGGATTGCCTTTTCTATAGTAAATTATTCAAAAAATAATTTTCTACTGTCGCAAATTTTAAATATCCCAGGGATTGCCTTTTCTATAGTAAATTATTCAAAAAATAATTTTCTACTGTCGCAAATTTTAATTACGCCAGGGATTGCCTTTTCTATAGTAAATTATTCAAAAAATAATTTTATACTGTCGCAAATTTTAATTACACCAGGGATTGCCTTTTCTATAGTAAATTATTCAAAAAATAATTTTTTACTCTCGCAAATTTCAATTTCGCCAGGTAAATTTTTCAAAAAATAATTTTCTACTGTCGCAAATTTTAAATACCCAGGGATTGCCTTTTCTATAGTAAATTATTCAAAAAATAATTTTTTACTGTCGAAAATTTTAAATACGCCAGGGATTGCCTTTTCTATAGTAAATTATTCAAAAACAAATTTTTTACTGTCGCAAATTTTAATTACGCCAGGGATTGCCTTTTCTATAGTAAATTTTTCAAAAAATTATTTTTACTGCCGAAAATTTTAAATATCCCAGGGATTGCCTCTTCTATAGTAAATTTCTCACAAATTAATTTCTTACTGTCGCAAATTTTAAATATCCCAGGGATTGCCTTTTCTATAGTAAATTATTCAAAAAATAATTTTTTACTGTCGCAAATTTTAAGTGCGCCAGGGATTGCCTTTTCTATAGTAAATTATTCAAAAAATAATTTTCTACTGTCGCAAATTTTAATTACGCCAGGGTTGCCTTTTCTATAGTAAATTATTCAAAAAATAATTTTATACTGTCGCAAATTTTAATTACGCCAGGGATTGCCTTTTCTATAGTAAATTATTCAAAAAATGATTTTATACTGTCGCAAATTTTAATTACGCCAGGGATTGCCTTTCCTATAGTAAATTATTCAAAAAATAATTTTTTACTGTCGCAAATTTCAATTGCGCCAGAGATTGCTTTTCTACAGTAAATTTTTCAAAATATTAATTTTTTACTGTCGCAAATTTTAATTGCCCCAGGGATTGCCTTTTCTACAGTAAATTTTTCAAAAATTAATTTTATACTGTCGCAAATTTTAAATACGCCAGGGATTGCCTTTTCTATAGTAAATTATTCAAAAAATAATTTTATACTGTCGCAAATTTTAATTACGCCAGGGATTGCCTTTTCTATAGTAAATTATTCAAAAAATAATTTTTTACTGTCGCAAATTTTAATTACGCCAGGGATTGCCTTTTCTATAGTAAATTATTCAAAAAATAATTTCTTACTGTCGCAAATTTTAAATATCCAAGGGATTGCCTTTTCTATAGTAAATTATTCAAAAAATAATTTTTTACTGTCGCAAATTTTAAGTGCGCCAGGGATTGCCTTTTCTATAGTAAATTATTCAAAAAATAATTTTTCTACTGTTGCAAATTTTAATTACGCCAGGGATTGCCTTTTCTATAGTAAATTTTTCAAAAAATTATTTTTACTGCCGAAAATTTTAAATATCCCAGGGATTGCCTCTTCTATAGTAAATTTCTCACAAATTAATTTCTTACTGTCGCAAATTTTAAATATCCCAGGGATTGCCTTTTCTATAGTAAATTTCTCACAAATTAATTTCTTACTGTCGCAAATTTTAAATACGCCAGGGATTGCCTTTTCTATAGTAAATTATTCAAAAAATAATTTTCTACTGTCGCAAATTTTAAATATCCCAGGGATTGCCTTTTCTATAGTAAATTATTCAAAAAATAATTTTATACTGTCGCAAATTTTAATTACGCCAGGGATTGCCTTTTCTATAGTAAATTATTCAAAAAATAATTTTTTACTGTCGCAAATTTTAATTGCGCCAGGGATTGCCTTTTCTACAGTAAATTTTTCAAAATATTAATTTTTTACTGTCGCAAATTTTAAATACGCCAGGGATTGCCATTTCTATAGTAAATTATTCAAAAAATAATTTTCTACTGTCGCAAATTTTAAATACGCCAGGGATTGCCTTTTCTATAGTAAATTATTCAAAATATAATTTTCTACTTTCGCAAATTTTAAATATACCAGGGATTGCCTTTTCTATAGTAAATTATTCAAAAAATAATTTTTTACTGTCGCAAATTTTAAGTGCGCCAGGTATTGCCTTTTCTATAGTAAATTATTCAAAAAATAATTTTCTACTGTCGCAAATTTTAATTACGCCAGGGATTGCCTTTTCTATAGTAAATTATTCAAAAAATAATTTTTTACTGTCGCAAATTTTAAGTGCGCCAGGGATTGCCTTTTCTATAGTAAATTATTCAAAAAATAATTTTTTACTGTCGCAAATTTTAAATACGCCAGGGATTGCCTTTTGTATAGTAAATTATTCAAAAAATAATTTTCTACTGTCGCAAATTTTAATTACGCCAGGGATTGCCTTTTGTATAGTAAATTATTCAAAAAATAATTTTCAACTGTCGCAAATTTTAATTACGCCAGGGATTGCCTTTTCTATAGTATATTATTCAAAAAATAATTTTCTACTGTCGCAAATTTTAATTACGCCAGGGATTGCCTTTTCTATAGTAAATTATTCAAAAAATAATTTTTTACTGTCGCAAATTTTAAGTGCGCCAGGGATTGCCTTTTCTATAGTAAATTATTCAAAAAATAATTTTCTACTGTCGCAAATTTTAATTACGCCAGGGATTGCCTTTTCTATAGTAAATTATTCAAAAAATAATTTTTTACTGTCGCAAATTTTAAGTGCGCTAGGGATTGCCTTTTCTATAGTAAATTATTCAAAAAATAATTTTCTACTGTCGCAAATTTTAAATCCGCCAGGGATTGCCTTTTCTATAGTAAATTATTCAAAAAATAATTTTTTACTGTCGCAAATTTTAATTGCGCCAGGGATTGCCTTTTCTATAGTAAATTATTCAAAAAATAATTTTCTACTGTCGCAAATTTTAAACACGCCAGGGATTGCCTTTTCTATAGTAAATTATTCAAAAAATAATTTTCTACTGTCGCAAATTTTAATTACGCCAGGGATTGCCTTTTCTATAGTAAATTATTCAAAAAATAATTTTTTACTGTCACAAATTTTAAATACGCCAGGGATTGCCTTTTCTATAGTAAATTATTCAAAAAATAATTTTTTACTGTCGCAAATTTCAAATCCGCCAGGGATTGCCTTTTCTATAGTAAATTATTCAAAAAATAATTTTTTACTGTCGCAAATTTTAAATACGCCAGGGATTGCCTTTTCTATAGTAAATTATTCAAAAAATAATTTTTTACTGTCACAAATTTTAAATACGCCAGGGATTGCCTTTTCTATAGTAAATTATTCAAAAAATAATTTTTTACTGTCGAAAATTTTAAATACGCCAGGGATTGCCTTTTCTATAGTAAATTATTCAAAAACAACTTTTTTACTGTCGCAAATTTTAATTACGCCAGGGATTGCCTTTTCTATAGTAAATTTTTCAAAAAATTATTTTTACTGCCGAAAATTTTAAATATCCCAGGGATTGCCTTTTCTATAGTAAATTTCTCACAGATTAATTTCTTACTGTCGCAAATTTTAAATATACCAGGGATTGCCTTTTCTATAGTAAATTTCGCACAAATTAATGTCTTACTGTCGCAAATTTTAAATACGCCAGGGATTGCCTTTACTATAGTAAATTATTCAAAAAATAATTTTCTACTGTCGCAAATTTTAAATATCCCAGGGATTGCCTTTTCTATAGTAAATTATTCAAAAAATAATTTTTTACTGTCGCAAATTTTAAGTGCGCCACGGATTTCCTTTTCTATAGTAAATTATACAAAAAATAATGTTCTACTGTCGCAAATTTTAATTACGCCAGGGATTGCCTTTTCTATAGTAAATTATTCAAAAAATAATTTTTTACTGTCGCAAATTTTAAGTGTGCCAGGAATTGCCTTTTCTATAGTAAATTATTCAAAAAATAATTTTTTACTCTCGCAAATTTCAATTTCGCCAGGTAGATTTTTCACAAATTAATTTTTTACTGTCGCAAATTTTAAATACGCCAGGGATTGCCTTTTTATAGTAAATTATTCAAAAAATAATTTTCTACTGTCGCAAATTTTAATTACGCCAGGGTTGCATTTTCTATAGTAAATTATTCAAAAAATAATTTTATACTGTCGCAAATTTTAATTACGCCAGGGATTGCCTTTTCTATAGTAAATTATTCAAAAAATGATTTTATACTGTCGCAAATTTTAATTACGCCAGGGATTGCCTTTCCTATAGTAAATTATTCAAAAAATAATTTTTTACTGTCGCAAATTTCAATTGCGCCAGGGATTGCTTTTCTACAGTAAATTTTTCAAAATATTAATTTTTTACTGTCGCAAATTTTAATTGCGCCAGGGATTGCCTTTTCTACAGTAAATTTTTCAAAAATTAATTTTATACTGTCGCAAATTTTAAATACGCCAGGGATTGCCTTTTCTATAGTAAATTATTCAAAAAATAATTTTATACTGTCGCAAATTTTAATTACGCCAGGGATTGCCTTTTCTATAGTAAATTATTCAAAAAATAATTTTTTACTGTCGCAAATTTTAATTGCGCCAGGGATTGCCTTTTCTACAGTAAATTTTTCAAAATATTAATTTTTTACTGTCGCAAATTTTAAATACGCCAGGGATTGCCTTTTCTATAGTAAATTATTCAAAAAATAATTTTCTACTGTCGCAAATTTTAAATACGCCAGGGATTGCCTTTTCTATAGTAAATTATTCAAAATATAATTTTCTACTTTCGCAAATTTTAAATATACCAGGGATTGCCTTTTCTATAGTAAATTATTCAAAAAATAATTTTTTACTGTCGCAAATTTTAAGTGCGCCAGGTATTGCCTTTTCTATAGTAAATTATTCAAAAAATAATTTTCTACTGTCGCAAATTTTAATTACGCCAGGGATTGCCTTTTCTATAGTAAATTATTCAAAAAATAATTTTTTACTGTCGCAAATTTTAAGTGCGCCAGGGATTGCCTTTTCTATAGTAAATTATTCAAAAAATAATTTTTTACTGTCGCAAATTTTAAATACGCCAGGGATTGCCTTTTGTATAGTAAATTATTCAAAAAATAATTTTCTACTGTCGCAAATTTTAATTACGCCAGGGATTGCCTTTTGTATAGTAAATTATTCAAAAAATAATTTTCAACTGTCGCAAATTTTAATTACGCCAGGGATTGCCTTTTCTATAGTATATTATTCAAAAAATAATTTTCTACTGTCGCAAATTTTAATTACGCCAGGGATTGCCTTTTCTATAGTAAATTATTCAAAAAATAATTTTTTACTGTCGCAAATTTTAAGTGCGCCAGGGATTGCCTTTTCTATAGTAAATTATTCAAAAAATAATTTTCTACTGTCGCAAATTTTAATTACGCCAGGGATTGCCTTTTCTATAGTAAATTATTCAAAAAATAATTTTTTACTGTCGCAAATTTTAAGTGCGCTAGGGATTGCCTTTTCTATAGTAAATTATTCAAAAAATAATTTTCTACTGTCGCAAATTTTAAATACGCCAGGGATTGCCTTTTCTATAGTAAATTATTCAAAAAATAATTTTCTACTGTCGCAAATTTTAATTACGCCAGGGATTGCCTTTTCTATAGTAAATTATTCAAAAAATAATTTTTTACTGTCACAAATTTTAAATACGCCAGGGATTGCCTTTTCTATAGTAAATTATTCAAAAAATAATTTTTTACTGTCGCAAATTTCAAATCCGCCAGGGATTGCCTTTTCTATAGTAAATTATTCAAAAAATAATTTTTTACTGTCGCAAATTTTAATTACGCCAGGGATTGCCTTTTCTATAGTAAATTATTCTAAAAATAATTTTTTACTGTCGCAAATTTCAAATCCGCCAGGGATTGCCTTTTCTATAGTAAATTATTCAAAAAATAATTTTTTACTATCGCAAGTTTTAATTGCGCCAGGGATTGCCTTTTCTACAGTAAATTTTGCAAAAAATAATTTTTTACTGTCGCAAATTTTAATTTTCTATAGTAAATTTTTCAAAAAATAATTTTTTACTGTCGCAAATTTTAAATATCCCAGGGATTGCCTTTTCTATAGTAAATTTCTCACAAATTACTTTGTTACTGTCGCAAATTTTAAATACGCCAGGGATTGCCTTTTCTATATTAAATTATTCAAAAAATAATTTTCTACTGTCGCAAATTTTAAATACGCCAGGGATTGCCTTTTCTATAGTAAATTATTCAAAAAATAATTTTCTACTGTCGCAAATTTTAAGTGCGCCAAGGATTGCCTTTTCTATAGTAAATTATTCAATAAATAATTTTATACTGTCGCAAATTTTAATTACGCCAGGGATTGCCTTTTCTATAGTAAATTATTCAAAAAATAATTTTTTACTGTCGCAAATTTCAAATACGCCAAGGATTGCCTTTTCTATAGTAAATTATGCAAAAAATAATTTTATACTGTCGCAAATTTTAGTTACCCCAGGGATTGCTTTTTCTATAGTAAATTATTCAAAAAATAATTTTTTACTGTCGCAAATTTGAATTGCCCCAGGGATTGCCTTTTCTACAGTAAATTATTCAAAATATTAATTTTTTACTGTCGCAAATTTTAAATACGCCAGGGATTGCCTTTTCTATAGTAAATTATTCAAAAAATAATTTTCTACTGTCGCAAATTTTAAATACGCCAGGGATTGCCTTTTCTATAGTAAATTATTCAAAAAATAATTTTCTACTGTCGCAAATTTTAATTACGCCAGGGATTGCCTTTTCTATAGTAAATTATTCAAAAAATAATTTTTTACTGTCACAAATTTTAAATACGCCAGGGATTGCCTTTTCTATAGTAAATTATTCAAAAAATAATTTTTTACTGTCGCAAATTTCAAATCCGCCAGGGATTGCCTTTTCTATAGTAAATTATTCAAAAAATAATTTTTTACTGTCGCAAATTTTAAATACGCCAGGGATTGCCTTTTCTATAGTAAATTATTCAAAAAATAATTTTTTACTGTCGCAAATTTTAAATCCGCCAGGGATTGCCTTTTCTATAGTAAATTATTCAAAAAATAATTTTTTATTATCGCAAGTTTTAATTGCGCCAGGGATTGCCTTTTCTACAGTAAATTTTGCAAAAAATAATTTTTTACTGTCGCAAATTTTAATTTTCTATAGTAGATTTTTCAAAAAATAATTTTTTACTGTCGCAAATTTTAAATCCGCCAGGGATTGCCTTTTCTATAGTAAATTATTCAAAAAATAATTTTTTACTGTCGCAAATTTTAAGTGCGCCAGGGATTGCCTTTTCTATAGTAAATTATTCAACAAATAATTTTCTACTGTCGCAAATTTTAATTACGCCAGGGATTGCCTTTTCTATAGTAAATTATTCAAAAAATAATTTTTTACTGTCGCAAATTTTAAGTGCGCTAGGGATTGCCTTTTATATAGTAAATTATTCAAAAAATAATTTTCTACTGTCGCAAATTTTAAATACGCCAGGGATTGCCTTTTCTATAGTAAATTATTCAAAAAATAATTTTTTACTGTCGCAAATTTTAATTGCGCCAGGGATTGCCTTTTCTATAGTAAATTATTCAAAAAATAATTTTCTACTGTCGCAAATTTTAAACACGCCAGGGATTGCCTTTTCTATAGTAAATTATTCAAAAAATAATTTTCTACTGTCGCAAATTTTAATTACGCCAGGGATTGCCTTTTCTATAGTAAATTATTCAAAAAATAATTTTTTACTGTCACAAATTTTAAATACGCCAGGGATTGCCTTTTCTATAGTAAATTATTCAAAAAATAATTTTTTACTGTCGCAAATTTCAAATCCGCCAGGGATTGCCTTTTCTATAGTAAATTATTCAAAAAATAATTTTTTACTGTCGCAAATTTTAAATACGCCAGGGATTGCCTTTTCTATAGTAAATTATTCAAAAAATAATTTTTTACTGTCGCAAATTTCAAATCCGCCAGGAATTGCCTTTTCTATAGTAAATTATTCAAAAAATAATTTTTTACTGTCGCAAATTTTAAATACGCCAGGGATTGCCTTTTCTATAGTAAATTATTCAAAAAATAATTTTCTACTGTCGCAAATTTTAATTACGCCAGGGATTGCCTTTTCTATAGGAAATTATTCAAAAAATAATTTTCTACTTTCGGAAATTTTAAATATCCCAGGGATTGCCTTTTCTATAGTAAATTATTCAAAAAATAATTTTCTACTGTCGCAAATTTTAAATATCCAAGGGATTGCCTTTTCTAGAGTAAATTATTCAAAAAATAATTTTTTACTGTCGCAAATTTTAAGTGCGCCAGGGATTGCCTTTTCTATAGTAAATTATTCAAAAAATAATTTTCTACTGTTGCAAATTTTAATTACGCCAGGGATTGCCTTTTCTATAGTAAATTATTCAAAAAATAATTTTCTACTGTCGCAAATTTTAAATATCCCAGGGATTGCCTTTTCTATAGTAAATTATTCAAAAAATAATTTTCTACTGTCGCAAATTTTAATTACGCCAGGGATTGCCTTTTCTATAGTAAATTATTCAAAAAATAATTTTATACTGTCGCAAATTTTAATTGCGCCAGGGATTGCCTTTTCTATAGTAAATTATTCAAAAAATAATTTTCTACTGTCGCAAATTTTAAATATCCCAGGGATTGCCTTTTCTTTAGTAAATTATTCAAAAAATAATTTTCTACTGTCGCAAATTTTAATTACGCCAGGGATTGCCTTTTCTATAGTAAATTATTCAAAAAATAATTTTATACTGTCGCAAATTTTAATTACGCCAGGGATTGCCTTTTCTATAGTAAATTATTCAAAAAATAATTTTATACTGTCGCAAATTTTAATTACACCAGGGATTGCCTTTTCTATAGTAAATTATTCAAAAAATAATTTTTTACTGTCGCAAATTTTAAGTGTGCCAGGAATTGCCTTTTCTATAGTAAATTATTCAAAAAATAATTTTTTACTCTCGCAAATTTCAATTTCGCCAGGTAGATTTTTCACAAATTAATTTTTTACTGTCGCAAATTTTAAATACGCCAGGGATTGCCTTTTTATAGTAAATTATTCAAAAAATAATTTTCTACTGTCGCAAATTTTAATTACGCCAGGGTTGCATTTTCTATAGTAAATTATTCAAAAAATAATTTTATACTGTCGCAAATTTTAATTACGCCAGGGATTGCCTTTTCTATAGTAAATTATTCAAAAAATGATTTTATACTGTCGCAAATTTTAATTACGCCAGGGATTGCCTTTCCTATAGTAAATTATTCAAAAAATAATTTTTTACTGTCGCAAATTTCAATTGCGCCAGGGATTGCTTTTCTACAGTAAATTTTTCAAAATATTAATTTTTTACTGTCCCAAATTTTAATTGCGCCAGGGATTGCCTTTTCTACAGTAAATTTTTCAAAAATTAATTTTATACTGTCGCAAATTTTAAATACGCCAGGGATTGCCTTTTCTATAGTAAATTATTCAAAAAATAATTTTATACTGTCGCAAATTTTAATTACGCCAGGGATTGCCTTTTCTATAGTAAATTATTCAAAAAATAATTTTTTACTGTCGCAAATTTTAATTGCGCCAGGGATTGCCTTTTCTACAGTAAATTTTTCAAAATATTAATTTTTTACTGTCGCAAATTTTAAATACGCCAGGGATTGCCTTTTCTATAGTAAATTATTCAAAAAATAATTTTCTACTGTCGCAAATTTTAAATACGCCAGGGATTG
Organism: Dioctria linearis; assembly: GCA_963930735.1. Taxonomy (NCBI): domain Eukaryota; kingdom Metazoa; phylum Arthropoda; class Insecta; order Diptera; family Asilidae; genus Dioctria; species Dioctria linearis. The sequence goes on from CAWVNZ010000774.1 coordinate 120,642, forward strand.
CCTTTTCTATAGTAAATTATTCAAAATATAATTTTCTACTTTCGCAAATTTTAAATATACCAGGGATTGCCTTTTCTATAGTAAATTATTCAAAAAATAATTTTTTACTGTCGCAAATTTTAAGTGCGCCAGGTATTGCCTTTTCTATAGTAAATTATTCAAAAAATAATTTTCTACTGTCGCAAATTTTAATTACGCCAGGGATTGCCTTTTCTATAGTAAATTATTCAAAAAATAATTTTTTACTGTCGCAAATTTTAAGTGCGCCAGGGATTGCCTTTTCTATAGTAAATTATTCAAAAAATAATTTTTTACTGTCGCAAATTTTAAATACGCCAGGGATTGCCTTTTGTATAGTAAATTATTCAAAAAATAATTTTCTACTGTCGCAAATTTTAATTACGCCAGGGATTGCCTTTTGTATAGTAAATTATTCAAAAAATAATTTTCAACTGTCGCAAATTTTAATTACGCCAGGGATTGCCTTTTCTATAGTATATTATTCAAAAAATAATTTTCTACTGTCGCAAATTTTAATTACGCCAGGGATTGCCTTTTCTATAGTAAATTATTCAAAAAATAATTTTTTACTGTCGCAAATTTTAAGTGCGCCAGGGATTGCCTTTTCTATAGTAAATTATTCAAAAAATAATTTTCTACTGTCGCAAATTTTAATTACGCCAGGGATTGCCTTTTCTATAGTAAATTATTCAAAAAATAATTTTTTACTGTCGCAAATTTTAAGTGCGCTAGGGATTGCCTTTTCTATAGTAAATTATTCAAAAAATAATTTTCTACTGTCGCAAATTTTAAATACGCCAGGGATTGCCTTTTCTATAGTAAATTATTCAAAAAATAATTTTCTACTGTCGCAAATTTTAATTACGCCAGGGATTGCCTTTTCTATAGTAAATTATTCAAAAAATAATTTTTTACTGTCACAAATTTTAAATACGCCAGGGATTGCCTTTTCTATAGTAAATTATTCAAAAAATAATTTTTTACTGTCGCAAATTTCAAATCCGCCAGGGATTGCCTTTTCTATAGTAAATTATTCAAAAAATAATTTTTTACTGTCGCAAATTTTAAATACGCCAGGGATTGCCTTTTCTATAGTAAATTATTCTAAAAATAATTTTTTACTGTCGCAAATTTCAAATCCGCCAGGGATTGCCTTTTCTATAGTAAATTATTCAAAAAATAATTTTTTACTATCGCAAGTTTTAATTGCGCCAGGGATTGCCTTTTCTACAGTAAATTTTGCAAAAAATAATTTTTTACTGTCGCAAATTTTAATTTTCTATAGTAAATTTTTCAAAAAATAATTTTTTACTGTCGCAAATTTTAAATATCCCAGGGATTGCCTTTTCTATAGTAAATTTCTCACAAATTACTTTGTTACTGTCGCAAATTTTAAATACGCCAGGGATTGCCTTTTCTATATTAAATTATTCAAAAAATAATTTTCTACTGTCGCAAATTTTAAATACGCCAGGGATTGCCTTTTCTATAGTAAATTATTCAAAAAATAATTTTCTACTGTCGCAAATTTTAAGTGCGCCAAGGATTGCCTTTTCTATAGTAAATTATTCAATAAATAATTTTATACTGTCGCAAATTTTAATTACGCCAGGGATTGCCTTTTCTATAGTAAATTATTCAAAAAATAATTTTTTACTGTCGCAAATTTCAAATACGCCAAGGATTGCCTTTTCTATAGTAAATTATGCAAAAAATAATTTTATACTGTCGCAAATTTTAGTTACCCCAGGGATTGCTTTTTCTATAGTAAATTATTCAAAAAATAATTTTTTACTGTCGCAAATTTGAATTGCCCCAGGGATTGCCTTTTCTACAGTAAATTATTCAAAATATTAATTTTTTACTGTCGCAAATTTTAAATACGCCAGGGATTGCCTTTTCTATAGTAAATTATTCAAAAAATAATTTTCTACTGTCGCAAATTTTAAGTGCGCCAAGGATTGCCTTTTCTATAGTAAATTATTCAATAAATAATTTTATACTGTCGCAAATTTTAATTACGCCAGGGATTGCCTTTTCTATAGTAAATTATTCAAAAAATAATTTTTTACTGTCGCAAATTTCAAATACGCCAAGGATTGCCTTTTCTATAGTAAATTATGCAAAAAATAATTTTATACTGTCGCAAATTTTAGTTACCCCAGGGATTGCTTTTTCTATAGTAAATTATTCAAAAAATAATTTTTTACTGTCGCAAATTTGAATTGCCCCAGGGATTGCCTTTTCTACAGTAAATTATTCAAAATATTAATTTTTTACTGTCGCAAATTTTAAATACGCCAGGGATTGCCTTTTCTATAGTAAATTATTCAAAAAATAATTTTTTATTATCGCAAGTTTTAATTGCGCCAGGGATTGCCTTTTCTACAGTAAATTTTGCAAAAAATAATTTTTTACTGTCGCAAATTTTAATTTTCTATAGTAGATTTTTCAAAAAATAATTTTTTACTGTCGCAAATTTTAAATCCGCCAGGGATTGCCTTTTCTATAGTAAATTATTCAAAAAATAATTTTATACTGTCGCAAATTTTAATTACGCCAGGGATTGCCTTTTCTATAGTAAATTATTCAAAAAATGATTTTATACTGTCGCAAATTTTAATTACGCCAGGGATTGCCTTTCCTATAGTAAATTATTCAAAAAATAATTTTTTACTGTCGCAAATTTCAATTGCGCCAGGGATTGCTTTTCTACAGTAAATTTTTCAAAATATTAATTTTTTACTGTCCCAAATTTTAATTGCGCCAGGGATTGCCTTTTCTACAGTAAATTTTTCAAAAATTAATTTTATACTGTCGCAAATTTTAAATACGCCAGGGATTGCCTTTTCTATAGTAAATTATTCAAAAAATAATTTTATACTGTCGCAAATTTTAATTACGCCAGGGATTGCCTTTTCTATAGTAAATTATTCAAAAAATAATTTTTTACTGTCGCAAATTTTAATTGCGCCAGGGATTGCCTTTTCTACAGTAAATTTTTCAAAATATTAATTTTTTACTGTCGCAAATTTTAAATACGCCAGGGATTGCCTTTTCTATAGTAAATTATTCAAAAAATAATTTTCTACTGTCGCAAATTTTAAATACGCCAGGGATTGCCTTTTCTATAGTAAATTATTCAAAATATAATTTTCTACTTTCGCAAATTTTAAATATACCAGGGATTGCCTTTTCTATAGTAAATTATTCAAAAAATAATTTTTTACTGTCGCAAATTTTAAGTGCGCCAGGTATTGCCTTTTCTATAGTAAATTATTCAAAAAATAATTTTCTACTGTCGCAAATTTTAATTACGCCAGGGATTGCCTTTTCTATAGTAAATTATTCAAAAAATAATTTTTTACTGTCGCAAATTTTAAGTGCGCCAGGGATTGCCTTTTCTATAGTAAATTATTCAAAAAATAATTTTTTACTGTCGCAAATTTTAAATACGCCAGGGATTGCCTTTTGTATAGTAAATTATTCAAAAAATAATTTTCTACTGTCGCAAATTTTAATTACGCCAGGGATTGCCTTTTGTATAGTAAATTATTCAAAAAATAATTTTCAACTGTCGCAAATTTTAATTACGCCAGGGATTGCCTTTTCTATAGTATATTATTCAAAAAATAATTTTCTACTGTCGCAAATTTTAATTACGCCAGGGATTGCCTTTTCTATAGTAAATTATTCAAAAAATAATTTTTTACTGTCGCAAATTTTAAGTGCGCCAGGGATTGCCTTTTCTATAGTAAATTATTCAAAAAATAATTTTCTACTGTCGCAAATTTTAATTACGCCAGGGATTGCCTTTTCTATAGTAAATTATTCAAAAAATAATTTTTTACTGTCGCAAATTTTAAGTGCGCTAGGGATTGCCTTTTCTATAGTAAATTATTCAAAAAATAATTTTCTACTGTCGCAAATTTTAAATACGCCAGGGATTGCCTTTTCTATAGTAAATTATTCAAAAAATAATTTTCTACTGTCGCAAATTTTAATTACGCCAGGGATTGCCTTTTCTATAGTAAATTATTCAAAAAATAATTTTTTACTGTCACAAATTTTAAATACGCCAGGGATTGCCTTTTCTATAGTAAATTATTCAAAAAATAATTTTTTACTGTCGCAAATTTCAAATCCGCCAGGGATTGCCTTTTCTATAGTAAATTATTCAAAAAATAATTTTTTACTGTCGCAAATTTTAAATACGCCAGGGATTGCCTTTTCTATAGTAAATTATTCTAAAAATAATTTTTTACTGTCGCAAATTTCAAATCCGCCAGGGATTGCCTTTTCTATAGTAAATTATTCAAAAAATAATTTTTTACTATCGCAAGTTTTAATTGCGCCAGGGATTGCCTTTTCTACAGTAAATTTTGCAAAAAATAATTTTTTACTGTCGCAAATTTTAATTTTCTATAGTAAATTTTTCAAAAAATAATTTTTTACTGTCGCAAATTTTAAATATCCCAGGGATTGCCTTTTCTATAGTAAATTTCTCACAAATTACTTTGTTACTGTCGCAAATTTTAAATACGCCAGGGATTGCCTTTTCTATATTAAATTATTCAAAAAATAATTTTCTACTGTCGCAAATTTTAAATACGCCAGGGATTGCCTTTTCTATAGTAAATTATTCAAAAAATAATTTTCTACTGTCGCAAATTTTAAGTGCGCCAAGGATTGCCTTTTCTATAGTAAATTATTCAATAAATAATTTTATACTGTCGCAAATTTTAATTACGCCAGGGATTGCCTTTTCTATAGTAAATTATTCAAAAAATAATTTTTTACTGTCGCAAATTTCAAATACGCCAAGGATTGCCTTTTCTATAGTAAATTATGCAAAAAATAATTTTATACTGTCGCAAATTTTAGTTACCCCAGGGATTGCTTTTTCTATAGTAAATTATTCAAAAAATAATTTTTTACTGTCGCAAATTTGAATTGCCCCAGGGATTGCCTTTTCTACAGTAAATTATTCAAAATATTAATTTTTTACTGTCGCAAATTTTAAATACGCCAGGGATTGCCTTTTCTATAGTAAATTATTCAAAAAATAATTTTCTACTGTCGCAAATTTTAAATACGCCAGGGATTGCCTTTTCTATAGTAAATTATTCAAAAAATAATTTTCTACTGTCGCAAATTTTAATTACGCCAGGGATTGCCTTTTCTATAGTAAATTATTCAAAAAATAATTTTTTACTGTCACAAATTTTAAATACGCCAGGGATTGCCTTTTCTATAGTAAATTATTCAAAAAATAATTTTTTACTGTCGCAAATTTCAAATCCGCCAGGGATTGCCTTTTCTATAGTAAATTATTCAAAAAATAATTTTTTACTGTCGCAAATTTTAAATACGCCAGGGATTGCCTTTTCTATAGTAAATTATTCAAAAAATAATTTTTTACTGTCGCAAATTTCAAATCCGCCAGGGATTGCCTTTTCTATAGTAAATTATTCAAAAAATAATTTTTTATTATCGCAAGTTTTAATTGCGCCAGGGATTGCCTTTTCTACAGTAAATTTTGCAAAAAATAATTTTTTACTGTCGCAAATTTTAATTTTCTATAGTAGATTTTTCAAAAAATAATTTTTTACTGTCGCAAATTTTAAATCCGCCAGGGATTGCCTTTTCTATAGTAAATTATTCAAAAAATAATTTTTTACTGTCGCAAATTTTAAGTGCGCCAGGGATTGCCTTTTCTATAGTAAATTATTCAACAAATAATTTTCTACTGTCGCAAATTTTAATTACGCCAGGGATTGCCTTTTCTATAGTAAATTATTCAAAAAATAATTTTTTACTGTCGCAAATTTTAAGTGCGCTAGGGATTGCCTTTTATATAGTAAATTATTCAAAAAATAATTTTCTACTGTCGCAAATTTTAAATACGCCAGGGATTGCCTTTTCTATAGTAAATTATTCAAAAAATAATTTTTTACTGTCGCAAATTTTAATTGCGCCAGGGATTGCCTTTTCTATAGTAAATTATTCAAAAAATAATTTTCTACTGTCGCAAATTTTAAACACGCCAGGGATTGCCTTTTCTATAGTAAATTATTCAAAAAATAATTTTCTACTGTCGCAAATTTTAATTACGCCAGGGATTGCCTTTTCTATAGTAAATTATTCAAAAAATAATTTTTTACTGTCACAAATTTTAAATACGCCAGGGATTGCCTTTTCTATAGTAAATTATTCAAAAAATAAGTTTTTACTGTCGCAAATTTCAAATCCGCCAGGGATTGCCTTTTCTATAGTAAATTATTCAAAAAATAATTTTTTACTGTCGCAAATTTTAAATACGCCAGGGATTGCCTTTTCTATAGTAAATTATTCAAAAAATAATTTTTTACTGTCGCAAATTTCAAATCCGCCAGGAATTGCCTTTTCTATAGTAAATTATTCAAAAAATAATTTTTTACTGTCGCAAATTTTAAATACGCCAGGGATTGCCTTTTCTATAGTAAATTATTCAAAAAATAATTTTCTACTGTTGCAAATTTTAATTACGCCAGGGATTGCCTTTTCTATAGGAAATTATTCAAAAAATAATTTTCTACTTTCGGAAATTTTAAATATCCCAGGGATTGCCTTTTCTATAGTAAATTATTCAAAAAATAATTTTCTACTGTCGCAAATTTTAAATATCCAAGGGATTGCCTTTTCTAGAGTAAATTATTCAAAAAATAATTTTTTACTGTCGCAAATTTTAAGTGCGCCAGGGATTGCCTTTTCTATAGTAAATTATTCAAAAAATAATTTTCTACTGTTGCAAATTTTAATTACGCCAGGGATTGCCTTTTCTATAGTAAATTATTCAAAAAATAATTTTCTACTGTCGCAAATTTTAAATATCCCAGGGATTGCCTTTTCTATAGTAAATTATTCAAAAAATAATTTTCTACTGTCGCAAATTTTAATTACGCCAGGGATTGCCTTTTCTATAGTAAATTATTCAAAAAATAATTTTATACTGTCGCAAATTTTAATTGCGCCAGGGATTGCCTTTTCTATAGTAAATTATTCAAAAAATAATTTTCTACTGTCGCAAATTTTAAATATCCCAGGGATTGCCTTTTCTTTAGTAAATTATTCAAAAAATAATTTTCTACTGTCGCAAATTTTAATTACGCCAGGGATTGCCTTTTCTATAGTAAATTATTCAAAAAATAATTTTATACTGTCGCAAATTTTAATTACGCCAGGGATTGCCTTTTCTATAGTAAATTATTCAAAAAATAATTTTATACTGTCGCAAATTTTAATTACACCAGGGATTGCCTTTTCTATAGTAAATTATTCAAAAAATAATTTTTTACTCTCGCAAATTTCAATTTCGCCAGGTAAATTTTTCAAAAAATAATTTTCTACTGTCGCAAATTTTAAATACCCAGGGATTGCCTTTTCTATAGTAAATTATTCAAAAAATAATTTTTTACTGTCGAAAATTTTAAATACGCCAGGGATTGCCTTTTCTATAGTAAATTATTCAAAAACAAATTTTTTACTGTCGCAAATTTTAATTACGCCAGGGATTGCCTTTTCTATAGTAAATTTTTCAAAAAATTATTTTTACTGCCGAAAATTTTAAATATCCCAGGGATTGCCTTTTCTATAGTAAATTTCTCACAAATTAATTTCTTACTGTCGCAAATTTTAAATATCCCAGGGATTGCCTTTTCTATAGTAAATTTCTCACAAATTAATTTCTTACTGTCGCAAATTTTAAATACGCCAGGAATTGCCTTTTCTATAGTAAATTATTCAAAAAATAATTTTCTACTGTCGCAAATTTTAAATATCCCAGGGATTGCCTTTTCTATAGTAAATTATTCAAAAAATAATTTTTTACTGTCGCAAATTTTAAGTGCGCCACGGATTTCCTTTTCTATAGTAAATTATTCAAAAAATAATGTTCTACTGTCGCAAATTTTAATTACGCCAGGGATTGCCTTTTCTATAGTAAATTATTCAAAAAATAATTTTTTACTGTCGCAAATTTTAAGTGCGCCAGGAATTGCCTTTTCTATAGTAAATTATTCAAAAAATAATTTTTTACTCTCGCAAATTTCAATTTCGCCAGGTAGATTTTTCACAAATTAATTTTTTACTGTCGCAAATATTAAATACGCCAGGGATTGCCTTTTCTATAGTAAATTATTCAAAAAATAATTTTCTACTGTCGCAAATTTTAATTACGCCAGGGTTGCCTTTTCTATAGTAAATTATTCAAAAAATAATTTTTTACTGTCGCAAATTTTAAGTGCGCCAGGAATTGCCTTTTCTATAGTAAATTATTCAAAAAATAATTTTTTACTCTCGCAAATTTCAATTTCGCCAGGTAGATTTTTCACAAATTAATTTTTTACTGTCGCAAATTTTAATTACGCCAGGGATTGCCTTTTCTATAGTAAATTATTCAAAAAATGATTTTATACTGTCGCAAATTTTAATTACGCCAGGGATTGCCTTTCCTATAGTAAATTATTCAAAAAATAATTTTTTACTGTCGCAAATTTCAATTGCGCCAGGGATTGCTTTTCTACAGTAAATTTTTCAAAATATTAATTTTTTACTGTCGCAAATTTTAATTGCGCCAGGGATTGCCTTTTCTACAGTAAATTTTTCAAAAATTAATTTTATACTGACGCAAATTTTAAATACGCCAGGGATTGCCTTTTCTATAGTAAATTATTCAAAAAATAATTTTATACTGTCGCAAATTTTAATTACGCCAGGGATTGCCTTTTCTATAGTAAATTATTCAAAAAATAATTTTTTACTGTCGCAAATTTTAATTGCGCCAGGGATTGCCTTTTCTACAGTAAATTTTTCAAAATATTAATTTTTTACTGTCGCAAATTTTAAATACGCCAGGGATTGCCTTTTCTATAGTAAATTATTCAAAAAATAATTTTCTACTGTCGCAAATTTTAAATACGCCAGGGATTGCCTTTTCTATAGTAAATTATTCAAAATATAATTTTCTACTTTCGCAAATTTTAAATATACCAGGGATTGCCTTTTCTATAGTAAATTATTCAAAAAATAATTTTTTACTGTCGCAAATTTTAAGTGCGCCAGGTATTGCCTTTTCTATAGTAAATTATTCAAAAAATAATTTTCTACTGTCGCAAATTTTAATTACGCCAGGGATTGCCTTTTCTATAGTAAATTATTCAAAAAATAATTTTTTACTGTCGCAAATTTTAATTACGCCAGGGATTGCCTTTTCTATAGTATATTATTCAAAAAATAATTTTCTACTGTCGCAAATTTTAATTACGCCAGGGATTGCCTTTTCTATAGTAAATTATTCAAAAAATAATTTTTTACTGTCGCAAATTTTAAGTGCGCCAGGGATTGCCTTTTCTATAGTAAATTATTCAAAAAATAATTTTCTACTGTCGCAAATTTTAATTACGCCAGGGATTGCCTTTTCTATAGTAAATTATTCAAAAAATAATTTTTTACTGTCGCAAATTTTAAGGGCGCTAGGGATTGCCTTTTCTATAGTAAATTATTCAAAAAATAATTTTCTACTGTCGCAAATTTTAAATACGCCAGGGATTGCCTTTTCTATAGTAAATTATTCAAAAAATAATTTTTTACTGTCGCAAATTTTAATTGCGCCAGGGATTGCCTTTTCTATAGTAAATTATTCAAAAAATAATTTTCTACTGTCGCAAATTTTAAACACGCCAGGGATTGCCTTTTCTATAGTAAATTATTCAAAAAATAATTTTCTACTGTCGCAAATTTTAATTACGCCAGGGATTGCCTTTTCTATAGTAAATTATTCAAAAAATAATTTTTTACTGTCACAAATTTTAAATACGCCAGGGATTGCCTTTTCTATAGTAAATTATTCAAAAAATAATTTTTTACTGTCGCAAATTTCAAATCCGCCAGGGATTGCCTTTTCTATAGTAAATTATTCAAAAAATAATTTTTTACTGTCGCAAATTTTAAATACGCCAGGGATTGCCTTTTCTATAGTAAATTATTCAAAAAATAATTTTTTACTGTCGCAAATTTCAAATCCGCCAGGGATTGCCTTTTCTATAGTAAATTATTCAAAAAATAATTTTTTACTATCGCAAGTTTTAATTGCGCCAGGGATTGCCTTTTCTACAGTAAATTTTGCAAAAAATAATTTTTTACTGTCGCAAATTTTAATTTTCTATAGTAAATTTTTCAAAAAATAATTTTTTACTGTCGCAAATTTTAAATATCCCAGGGATTGCCTTTTCTATAGTAAATTTCTCACAAATTACTTTGTTACTGTCGCAAATTTTAAATACGCCAGGGATTGCCTTTTCTATAGTAAATTATTCAAAAAATAATTTTCTACTGTCGCAAATTTTAAATACGCCAGGGATTGCCTTTTCTATAGTAAATTATTCAAAAAATAATTTTCTACTGTCGCAAATTTTAAGTGCGCCAAGGATTGCCTTTTCTATAGTAAATTATTCAAAAAATAATTTTATACTGTCGCAAATTTTAATTACGCCAGGGATTGCCTTTTCTATAGTAAATTATTCAAAAAATAATTTTTTACTGTCGCAAATTTCAAATACGCCAGGGATTGCCTTTTCTATAGTAAATTATGCAAAAAATAATTTTATACTGTCGCAAATTTTAATTACCCCAGGGATTGCTTTTTCTATAGTAAATTATTCAAAAAATAATTTTTTACTGTCGCAAATTTTAATTGCGCCAGGGATTGCCTTTTCTACAGTAAATTATTCAAAATATTAATTTTTTACTGTCGCAAATTTTAATTGCGCCAGGGATTGCCTTTTCTATAGTAAATTATTCAAAAAATAATTTTCTACTGTCGCAAATTTTAAACACGCCAGGGATTTCCTTTTCTATAGTAAATTATTCAAAAAATAATTTTCTACTGTCGCAAATTTTAATTACGCCAGGGATTGCCTTTTCTATAGTAAATTATTCAAAAAATAATTTTTTACTGTCACAAATTTTAAATACGCCAGGGATTGCCTTTTCTATAGTAAATTATTCAAAAAATAATTTTTTACTGTCGCAAATTTCAAATCCGCCAGGGATTGCCTTTTCTATAGTAAATTATTCAAAAAATAATTTTTTACTGTCGCAAATTTTAAATACGCCAGGGATTGCCTTTTCTATAGTAAATTATTCAAAAAATAATTTTTTACTGTCGCAAATTTCAAATCCGCCAGGGATTGCCTTTTCTATAGTAAATTATTCAAAAAATAATTTTTTACTATCGCAAGTTTTAATTGCGCCAGGGTTTGCCTTTTCTACAGTAAATTTTGCAAAAAATAATTTTTTACTGTCGCAAATTTTAATTTTCTATAGTAAATTTTTCAAAAAATAATTTTTTACTGTCGCAAATTTTAAATATCCCAGGGATTGCCTTTTCTATAGTAAATTTCTCACAAATTACTTTGTTACTGTCGCAAATTTTAAATACGCCAGGGATTGCCTTTTCTATAGTAAATTATGCAAAAAATAATTTTATACTGTCGCAAATTTTAAGTGCGCCAGGGATTGCCTTTTCTATAGTAAATTATTCAAAAAATAATTTTATACTGTCGCAAATTTTAATTACGCCAGGGATTGCCTTTTCTATAGTAAATTATTCAAAAAATAATTTTTTAATGTCGCAAATTTTAATTGCGCCAGGGATTGCCTTTTCTACAGTAAATTTTTCAAAATATTAATTTTTTACTGTCGCAAATTTTAAATACGCCAGGGATTGCCTTTTCTATAGTAAATTATTCAAAAAATAATTTTTTACTGTCGCAAATTTTAAATACACCAGGGATTGCCTTTTCTATAGTAAATTATTCAAAAAATAATTTTTTACTGTCGCAAATTTTAAGTGCGCCAGGGATTGCCTTTTCTATAGTAAATTTTTCAAAATCTTAATTTTTTACTGTCGCAAATTTTAAATACGCCAGGGATTGCCTTTTCTATAGTTAATTCTTCAAAAAATAATTTTCTACTGTCGCAAATTTTAAATACGCCAGGGATTGCCTTTTCTATAGTAAATTATTCAAAAAATAATTTTCTACTGTCGCAAATTTTAAATATCCCAGGGATTGCCTTTTCTATAGTAAATTATTCAAAAAATAATTTTTTACTGTCGCAAATTTAAAGTGCGCCAGTGATTGCCTTTTCTATAGTAAATTATTCAAAAAATAATTTTCTACTGTCGCAAATTTTAATTACGCCAGGGATTGCCTTTTCTATAGTAAATTATTCAAAAAATAATTTTTTACTGTCACAAATTTTAAATACGCCAGGGATTGCCTTTTCTATAGTAAATTATTCAAAAAATAATTTTTTACTGTCGCAAATTTCAAATCCGCCAGGGATTGCCTTTTCTATAGTAAATTATTCAAAAAATAATTTTTTACTGTCGCAAATTTTAAATACGCCAGGGATTGCCTTTCCTATAGTAAATTATTCAAAAAATAATTTTTTACTGTCGCAAATTTCAAATACGCCAGGGATTGCCTTTTCTATAGTAAATTATGCAAAAAATAATTTTATACTGTCGCAAATTTTAATTACCCCAGGGATTGCTTTTTCTATAGTAAATTATTCAAAAAATAATTTTTTACTGTCGCAAATTTTAATTGCGCCAGGGATTGCCTTTTCTACAGTAAATTATTCAAAATATTAATTTTTTACTGTCGCAAATTTTAATTGCGCCAGGGATTGCCTTTTCTATAGTAAATTATTCAAAAAATAATTTTCTACTGTCGCAAATTTTAAACACGCCAGGGATTGCCTTTTCTATAGTAAATTATTCAAAAAATAATTTTCTACTGTCGCAAATTTTAATTACGCCAGGGATTGCCTTTTCTATAGTAAATTATTCAAAAAATAATTTTTTACTGTCACAAATTTTAAATACGCCAGGGATTGCCTTTTCTATAGTAAATTATTCAAAAAATAATTTTTTACTGTCGCAAATTTCAAATCCGCCAGGGATTGCCTTTTCTATAGTAAATTATTCAAAAAATAATTTTTTACTGTCGCAAATTTTAAATACGCCAGGGATTGCCTTTTCTATAGTAAATTATTCAAAAAATAATTTTTTACTGTCGCAAATTTCAAATCCGCCAGGGATTGCCTTTTCTATAGTAAATTATTCAAAAAATAATTTTTTACTATCGCAAGTTTTAATTGCGCCAGGGTTTGCCTTTTCTACAGTAAATTTTGCAAAAAATAATTTTTTACTGTCGCAAATTTTAATTTTCTATAGTAAATTTTTCAAAAAATAATTTTTTACTGTCGCAAATTTTAAATATCCCAGGGATTGCCTTTTCTATAGTAAATTTCTCACAAATTACTTTGTTACTGTCGCAAATTTTAAATACGCCAGGGATTGCCTTTTCTATAGTAAATTATGCAAAAAATTATTTTATACTGTCGCAAATTTTAAGTGCGCCAGGGATTGCCTTTTCTATAGTAAATTATTCAAAAAATAATTTTATACTGTCGCAAATTTTAATTACGCCAGGGATTGCCTTTTCTATAGTAAATTATTCAAAAAATAATTTTTTAATGTCGCAAATTTTAATTGCGCCAGGGATTGCCTTTTCTACAGTAAATTTTTCAAAATATTAATTTTTTACTGTCGCAAATTTTAAATACGCCAGGGATTGCCTTTTCTATAGTAAATTATTCAAAAAATAATTTTTTACTGTCGCAAATTTTAAATACGCCAGGGATTGCTTTTTCTATAGTAAATTATTCAAAAAATAATTTTTTACTGTCGCAAATTTTAAGTGCGCCAGGGATTGCCTTTTCTATAGTAAATTTTTCAAAATCTTAATTTTTTACTGTCGCAAATTTTAAATACGCCAGGGATTGCCTTTTCTATAGTTAATTCTTCAAAAAATAATTTTCTACTGTCGCAAATTTTAAATACGCCAGGGATTGCCTTTTCTATAGTAAATTATTCAAAAAATAATTTTCTACTGTCGCAAATTTTAAATATCCCAGGGATTGCCTTTTCTATAGTAAATTATTCAAAAAATAATTTTTTACTGTCGCAAATTTAAAGTGCGCCAGTGATTGCCTTTTCTATAGTAAATTATTCAAAAAATAATTTTCTACTGTCGCAAATTTTAATTACGCCAGGGATTGCCTTTTCTATAGTAAATTATTCAAAAAATAATTTTTTACAGTCGCAAATTTTAAGTGCGCCAGGGATTGCCTTTTCTATAGTAAATTATTCAAAAAATAATTTTTTACTCTCGCAAATTTCAATTTCGCCAGGTAAATTTTTCACAAATTAATTTTTTACTGTCGCGAATTTTAAATACGCCAGGGATTGCCTTTTCTATAGTAAATTATTCAAAAAATAATTTTCTACTGTCGCAAATTTTAATTACGCCAGGGATTGCCTCTTCTATAGTAAATTATTCAAAAAATAATTTTTTACTGTCACAAATTTTAAATACGCAAGGGATTGCCTTTTCTATAGTAAATTATTCAAAAAATAATTTTTTACTGTCGCAAATTTCAAATCCGCCAGGGATTGCCTTTTCTATAGTAAATTATTCAAAAAATAATTTTTTACTGTCGCAAATTTTAAATACGCCAGGGATTGCCTTTTCTATAGTAAATTATTCAAAAAATAATTTTTTACTGTCGCAAATTTCAAATCCGCCAGGGATTGCCTTTTCTATAGTAAATTATTCAAAAAATAATTTTTTACTATCGCAAGTTTTAATTGCGCCAGGGATTGCCTTTTCTACAGTAAATTTTGCAAAAAATAATTTTTTACTGTCGCAAATTTTAATTTTCTATAGTAAATTTTTCAAAAAATAATTTTTTACTGTCGCAAATTTTAAATATCCCAGGGATTGCCTTTTCTATAGTAAATTTCTCACAAATTACTTTGTTACTGTCGCAAATTTTAAATACGCCAGGGATTGCCTTTTCTATAGTAAATTATTCAAAAAATAATTTTCTACTGTCGCAAATTTTAAATACGCCAGGGATTGCCTTTTCTATAGTAAATTATTCAAAAAATAATTTTCTACTGTCGCAAATTTTAAGTGCGCCAAGGATTGCCTTTTCTATAGTAAATTATTCAAAAAATAATTTTATACTGTCGCAAATTTTAATTACGCCAGGGATTGCCTTTTCTATAGTAAATTATTCAAAAAATAATTTTTTACTGTCGCAAATTTCAAAAACGCCAGGGATTGCCTTTTCTATAGTAAATTATGCAAAAAATAATTTTATACTGTCGCAAATTTTAATTACCCCAGGGATTTCTTTTTCTATAGTAAATTATTCAAAAAATAATTTTTTACTGTCGCAAATTTTAATTGCGCCAGGGATTGCCTTTTCTACAGTAAATTATTCAAAATATTAATTTTTTACTGTCGCAAATTTTAAGTGCGCCAGGGATTGCCTTTTCTATAGTAAATTATTCAAAAAATAATTTTCTACTGTCGCAAATTTTAAACACGCCAGGGATTGCCTTTTCTATAGTAAATTATTCAAAAAATAATTTTCTACTGTCGCAAATTTTAATTACGCCAGGGATTGCCTTTTCTATAGTAAATTATTCAAAAAATAATTTTTTACTGTCACAAATTTTAAATACGCCAGGGATTGCCTTTTCTATAGTAAATTATTCAAAAAATAATTTTTTACTGTCGCAAATTTCAAATCCGCCAGGGATTGCCTTTTCTATAGTAAATTATTCAAAAAATAATTTTTTACTGTCGCAAATTTTAAATACGCCAGGGATTGCCTTTTCTATAGTAAATTATTCAAAAAATAATTTTTTACTGTCGCAAATTTCAAATCCGCCAGGGATTGCCTTTTCTATAGTAAATTATTCAAAAAATAATTTTTTACTATCGCAAGTTTTAATTGCGCCAGGGTTTGCCTTTTCTACAGTAAATTTTGCAAAAAATAATTTTTTACTGTCGCAAATTTTAATTTTCTATAGTAAATTTTTCAAAAAATAATTTTTTACTGTCGCAAATTTTAAATATCCCAGGGATTGCCTTTTCTATAGTAAATTTCTCACAAATTACTTTGTTACTGTCGCAAATTTTAAATACGCCAGGGATTGCCTTTTCTATAGTAAATTATGCAAAAAATAATTTTATACTGTCGCAAATTTTAAGTGCGCCAGGGATTGCCTTTTCTATAGTAAATTATTCAAAAAATAATTTTATACTGTCGCAAATTTTAATTACGCCAGGGATTGCCTTTTCTATAGTAAATTATTCAAAAAATAATTTTTTAATGTCGCAAATTTTAATTGCGCCAGGGATTGCCTTTTCTACAGTAAATTTTTCAAAATATTAATTTTTTACTGTCGCAAATTTTAAATACGCCAGGGATTGCCTTTTCTATAGTAAATTATTCAAAAAATAATTTTTTACTGTCGCAAATTTTAAATACACCAGGGATTGCCTTTTCTATAGTAAATTATTCAAAATATAATTTTTTACTGTCGCAAATTTTAAGTGCGCCAGGGATTGCCTTTTCTATAGTAAATTTTTCAAAATCTTAATTTTTTACTGTCGCAAATTTTAAATACGCCAGGGATTGCCTTTTCTATAGTTAATTCTTCAAAAAATAATTTTCTACTGTCGCAAATTTTAAATACGCCAGGGATTGCCTTTTCTATAGTAAATTATTCAAAAAATAATTTTCTACTGTCGCAAATTTTAAATATCCCAGGGATTGCCTTTTCTATAGTAAATTATTCAAAAAATAATTTTTTACTGTCGCAAATTTAAAGTGCGCCAGTGATTGCCTTTTCTATAGTAAATTATTCAAAAAATAATTTTCTACTGTCGCAAATTTTAATTACGCCAGGGATTGCCTTTTCTATAGTAAATTATTCAAAAAATAATTTTTTACTGTCACAAATTTTAAATACGCCAGGGATTGCCTTTTCTATAGTAAATTATTCAAAAAATAATTTTTTACTGTCGCAAATTTCAAATCCGCCAGGGATTGCCTTTTCTATAGTACATTATTCAAAAAATAATTTTTTACTGTCGCAAATTTTAAATACGCCAGGGATTGCCTTTTCTATAGTAAATTATTCAAAAAATAATTTTTTACTGTCGCAAATTTCAAATACGCCAGGGATTGCCTTTTCTATAGTAAATTATGCAAAAAATAATTTTATACTGTCGCAAATTTTAATTACCCCAGGGATTGCTTTTTCTATAGTAAATTATTCAAAAAATAATTTTTACTGTCGCAAATTTTAATTGCGCCAGGGATTGCCTTTTCTACAGTAAATTATTCAAAATATTAATTTTTTACTGTCGCAAATTTTAATTGCGCCAGGGATTGCCTTTTCTATAGTAAATTATTCAAAAAATAATTTTCTACTGTCGCAAATTTCAAATCCGCCAGGGATTGCCTTTTCTATAGTAAATTATTCAAAAAATAATTTTTTACTGTCGCAAATTTTAAATACGCCAGGGATTGCCTTTTCTATAGTAAATTATTCAAAAAATAATTTTTTACTGTCGCAAATTTCAAATCCGCCAGGGATTGCCTTTTCTATAGTAAATTATTCAAAAAATAATTTTTTACTATCGCAAGTTTTAATTGCGCCAGGGTTTGCCTTTTCTACAGTAAATTTTGCAAAAAATAATTTTTTACTGTCGCAAATTTTAATTTTCTATAGTAAATTTTTCAAAAAATTATTTTTTACTGTCGCAAATTTTAAATATCCCAGGGATTGCCTTTTCTATAGTAAATTTCTCACAAATTACTTTGTTACTGTCGCAAATTTTAAATACGCCAGGGATTGCCTTTTCTATAGTAAATTATGCAAAAAATAATTTTATACTGTCGCAAATTTTAAGTGCGCCAGGGATTGCCTTTTCTATAGTAAATTATTCAAAAAATAATTTTATACTGTCGCAAATTATAATTACGCCAGGGATTGCCTTTTCTATAGTAAATTATTCAAAAAATAATTTTTTAATGTCGCAAATTTTAATTGCGCCAGGGATTGCCTTTTCTACAGTAAATTTTTCAAAATATTAATTTTTTACTGTCGCAAATTTTAAATACGCCAGGGATTGCCTTTTCTATAGTAAATTATTCAAAAAATAATTTTTTACTGTCGCAAATTTTAAATACGCCAGGGATTGCTTTTTCTATAGTAAATTATTCAAAAAATAATTTTTTACTGTCGCAAATTTTAAGTGCGCCAGGGATTGCCTTTTCTATAGTAAATTTTTCAAAATCTTAATTTTTTACTGTCGCAAATTTTAAATACACCAGGGATTGCCTTTTCTATAGTTAACTCTTCAAAAAATAATTTTCTACTGTAGCAAATTTTAAATACGCCAGGGATTGCCTTTTCTATAGTAAATTATTCAAAAAATAATTTTCTACTGTCGCAAATTTTAAATATCCCAGGGATTGCCTTTTCTATAGTAAATTATTCAAAAAATAATTTTTTACTGTCGCAAATTTAAAGTGCGCCAGTGATTGCCTTTTCTATAGTAAATTATTCAAAAAATAATTTTCTACTGTCGCAAATTTTAATTACGCCAGGGATTGCCTTTTCTATAGTAAATTATTCAAAAAATAATTTTTTACAGTCGCAAATTTTAAGTGCGCCAGGGATTGCCTTTTCTATAGTAAATTATTCAAAAAATAATTTTTTACTCTCGCAAATTTCAATTTCGCCAGGTAAATTTTTCACAAATTAATTTTTTACTGTCGCGAATTTTAAATACGCCAGGGATTGCCTTTTCTATAGTAAATTATTCAAAAAATAATTTTCTACTGTCGCAAATTTTAATTACGCCAGGGATTACCTTTTCTATAGTAAATTATTCAAGAAATAATTTTATACTGTCGCAAATTTTAATTACGCCAGGGATTGCCTTTTCTATAGTAAATTATTCAAAAAATAATTTTATTCTGTCGCAAATTTTAATTACGCCAGGGATTGCCTTTTCTATAGTAAATTATTCAAAAAATAATTTTTTACTGTCGCAAATTTTAATTGCGCCTGGGATTGCCTTTTCTACAGTAAATTTTTCAAAATATTAATTTTTTACTGTCGCAAATTTTAATTGCGCCAGGGATTGCCTTTTCTACAGTAAATTTTTCAAAAATTAATTTTATACTGTCGCAAATTTTAAATACGCCAGGGATTGCCTTTTCTATAGTAAATTATTCAAAAAATAATTTTATACTGTCGCAAATTTTAATTACGCCAGGGATTGCCTTTTCTACAGTAAATTATTCAAAAAATAATTTTTTACTGTCGCAAAATTTAATTTCGCCAGGGATTGCCTTTTCTACAGTAAATTTTTCAAAATATTAATTTTTTATTGTCGCAAATTTTAAATACGCCAGGGATTGCCTTTTCTATAGTAAATTATTCAAAAAATAATTTTCTACTGTCGCAAATTTTAAATACGCCAGGGATTGCCTTTTCTATAGTAAATTATTCAAAAAATAATTTTTTACTGTCGCAAATTTTAAATACGCCAGGGATTGCTTTTTCTATAGTAAATTATTCAAAAAATAATTTTTTACTGTCGCAAATTTTAAGTGCGCCAGGGATTGCCTTTTCTATAGTAAATTTTTCAAAATCTTAATTTTTTACTGTCGCAAATTTTAAATACGCCAGGGATTGCCTTTTCTATAGTTAATTCTTCAAAAAATAATTTTCTACTGTAGCAAATTTTAAATACGCCAGGGATTGCCTTTTCTATAGTAAATTATTCAAAAAATAATTTTCTACTGTCGCAAATTTTAAATATCCCAGGGATTGCCTTTTCTATAGTAAATTATTCAAAAAATAATTTCTTACTGTCGCAAATTTAAAGTGCGCCAGTGATTGCCTTTTCTATAGTAAATTATTCAAAAAATAATTTTCTACTGTCGCAAATTTTAATTACGCCAGGGATTGCCTTTTCTATAGTAAATTATTCAAAAAATAATTTTTTACAGTCGCAAATTTTAAGTGCGCCAGGGATTGCCTTTTCTATAGCAAATTATTCAAAAAATAATTTTTTACTCTCGCAAATTTCAATTTCGCCAGGTAAATTTTTCACAAATTAATTTTTTACTGTCGCGAATTTTAAATACGCCAGGGATTGCCTTTTCTATAGTAAATTATTCAAAAAATAATTTTCTACTGTCGCAAATTTTAATTACGCCAGGGATTACCTTTTCTATAGTAAATTATTCAAAAAATAATTTTATACTGTCGCAAATTTTAATTATGCCAGGGATTGCCTTTTCTATAGTAAATTATTCAAAAAATAATTTTATTCTGTCGCAAATTTTAATTACGCCAGGGATTGCCTTTTCTATAGTAAATTATTCAAAAAATAATTTTTTACTGTCGCAAATTTTAATTGCGCCTGGGATTGCCTTTTCTACAGTAAATTTTTCAAAATATTAATTTTTTACTGTCGCAAATTTTAATTGCGCCAGGGATTGCCTTTTCTACAGTAAATTTTTCAAAAATTAATTTTATACTGTCGCAAATTTTAAATACGCCAGGGATTGCCTTTTCTATAGTAAATTATTCAAAAAATAATTTTATACTGTCGCAAATTTTAATTACGCCAGGGATTGCCTTTTCTACAGTAAATTATTCAAAAAATAATTTTTTACTGTCGCAAAATTTAATTTCGCCAGGGATTGCCTTTTCTACAGTAAATTTTTCAAAATATTAATTTTTTATTGTCGCAAATTTTAAATACGCCAGGGATTGCCTTTTCTATAGTAAATTATTCAAAAAATAATTTTCTACTGTCGCAAATTTTAAATACGCCAGGGATTGCCTTTTCTATAGTAAATTATTCAAAAAATAATTTTCTACTGTCGCAAATTTTAAATATCCCAGGGATTGCCTTTTCTATAGTAAATTATTCAAAAAATAATTTTTTACTGTCGCAAATTTTAAGTGCGCCAGGGATTGCCTTTTCTATAGTAAATTATTCAAAAAATAATTTTCTACTGTCGCAAATTTTAATTACGCCAGGGATTGCCTTTTCTATAGTAAATTATTCAAAAAATAATTTTTTACTGTCGCAAATTTTAAGTGCGCCAGGGATTGCCTTTTCTATAGTAAATTATTCAAAAAATAATTTTTTACTGTCGCAAATTTTAAATACGCCAGGGATTGCCTTTTCTATAGTAAATTATTCAAAAAATAATTTTCTACTGTCGCAAATTTTAATTACGCCAGGGATTGCCTTTTCTATAGTAAATTATTCAAAAAATAATTTTCAACTGTCGCAAATTTTAATTACGCCAGGGATTGCCTTTTCTATAGTAAATTATTCAAAAAATAATTTTCTACTGTCGCAAATTTTATTTACGCCAGGGATTGCCTTTTCTATAGTAAATTATTCAAAAAATAATTTTTTACTGTCGCAAATTTTAAGTGCGCCAGGGATTGCCTTTTCTATAGTAAATTATTCAAAAAATAATTTTCTACTGTCGCAAATTGTAAATGCGCCAGGGATTACCTTTTCTATAGTAAATTTTGCAAAAAATAATTTTATACTGTCGCAAATTTTAATTACGCCAGGGATTGCCTTTTCTATAGTAAATTATTCAAAAAATAATTTTTTACTGTCGCAAATTTTAAATATCCCAGGGATTGCCTTTTCTATAGTAAATTTCTCACAAATTAATTTCTTACTGTCGCAAATTTTAAATACGGCAGGGATTGCCTTTTCTATAGTAAATTATTCAAAAAATAATTTTTAACTGTCGCAAATTTTAATTGCGCCCGGGATTGCCTTTTCTACAGTAAATTTTTCAAAATATTAATTTTTTACTGTCGCAAATTTTAAATACGCCAGGGATTGCCTTTTCTATAGTAAATTATTCAAAAAATAATTTTCTACTGTCGCAAATTTTAATTACGCCAGGGATTGCCTTTTCTATAGTAAATTATTCAAAAAATAATTTTTTACTGTCGCAAATTTTAAGTGCGCCAGGAATTGCCTTTTCTATAGTAAATTATTCAAAAAATTATTTTTTACTGTCGCAAATTTTAAGTGCGCCAGGGATTGCCTTTTCTATAGTAAATTATTCAAAAAATAATTTTTTACTGTCGCAAATTTTAAATATCCCAGGGATTGCCTCTTCTATAGTAAATTATTCCAAAAATAATTTTTTACTGTCGCAAATTTTAAATACGCCAGGGATTGCCTTTTCTATAGTAAATTATTCAAAAAATAATTTTCTACTGTCGCAAATTTTAAATATCCCAGGGATTGCCTTTTCTATAGTAAATTATTCAAAAAATAATTTTTTACTGTCGCAAATTTTAAGTGCGCCAGGGATTGCCTTTTCTATAGTAAATTATTCAAAAAATAATTTTCTACTGTCGCAAATTTTAATTACGCCAGGGATTGCCTTTTCTATAGTAAATTATTCAAAAAATAATTTTTTACTGTCGCAAATTTTAAGGGCGCCAGGGATTGCCTTTTCTATAGTAAATTATTCAAAAAATAATTTTTTACTGTCGCAAATTTTAAATACGCCAGGGATTGCCTTTTCTATAGTAAATTATTCAAAAAATAATTTTCTACTGTCGCAAATTTTAATTACGCCAGGGATTGCCTTTTCTATAGTAAATTATTCAAAAAATAATTTTCAACTGTCGCAAATTTTAATTACGCCAGGGATTGCCTTTTCTATAGTAAATTATTCAAAAAATAATTTTCTACTGTCGCAAATTTTATTTACGCCAGGGATTGCCTTTTCTATAGTAAATTATTCAAAAAATAATTTTTTACTGTCGCAAATTTTAAGTGCGCCAGGGATTGCCTTTTCTATAGTAAATTATTCAAAAAATAATTTTCTACTGTCGCAAATTGTAAATGCGCCAGGGATTACCTTTTCTATAGTAAATTTTGCAAAAAATAATTTTATACTGTCGCAAATTTTAATTACGCCAGGGATTGCCTTTTCTATAGTAAATTATTCAAAAAATAATTTTTTACTGTCGCAAATTTTAATTACGCCAGGGATTGCCTTTTCTATAGTAAATTTTTCAAAAAATAATTTTTTACTGTCGCAAATTTTAAATATCCCAGGGATTGCCTTTTCTATAGTAAATTTCTCACAAATTAATTTCTTACTGTCGCAAATTTTAAATACGGCAGGGATTGCCTTTTCTATAGTAAATTATTCAAAAAATAATTTTTAACTGTCGCAAATTTTAATTGCGCCCGGGATTGCCTTTTCTACAGTAAATTATTCAAAATATTAATTTTTTACTGTCGCAAATTTTAAATACGCCAGGGATTGCCTTTTCTATAGTAAATTATTCAAAAAATAATTTTCTACTGTCGCAAATTTTAATTACGCCAGGGATTGCCTTTTCTATAGTAAATTATTCAAAAAATAATTTTTTACTGTCGCAAATTTTAAGTGCGCCAGGAATTGCCTTTTCTATAGTAAATTATTCAAAAAATTATTTTTTACTGTCGCAAATATTAAGTGCGCCAGGGATTGCCTTTTCTATAGTAAATTATTCAAAAAATAATTTTTTACTGTCGCAAATTTTAAATATCCCAGGGATTGCCTCTTCTATAGTAAATTATTCCAAAAATAATTTTTTACTGTCGCAAATTTTAAATACGCCAGGGATTGCCTTTTCTATAGTAAATTATTCAAAAAATAATTTTTTACTGTCGCAAATTTTAAATACGCCAGGGATTGCCTTTTCTATAGTAAATTATTCAAAAAATAATTTTTTACTGTCGCAAATTTTAAATATCCCAGGGATTGCCATTTCTATAGAAAATTATTCAAAAAATAATTTTTTACTGTCGCAAATTTTAAGTGCGCCAGGGATTGCCTTTTCTATAGTAAATTATTCAAAAATAATTTTTTACTGTCGCAAATTTTAAGTGCGCCAGGGATTGCCTTTTCTATAGTAAATTATTCAAAAAATAATTTTCAACTGTCGCAAATTTTAATTACGCCAGGGATTGCCTTTTCTATAGTAAATTTTTCAAAAAATAATTTTTTACTGTCGCAAAATTTAAATACGCCAGGGATTGCGTTTTCTATAGTAAATTATTCAAAAAATAATTTTTTACTGTCGCAAATTTTAAATATCCCAGGGATTGCCTTTTCTATAGTAAATTATTCAAAAAATAATTTTTTACTGTCGCAAATTTTAAGTGCGCCAGGGATTGCCTTTTCTTTAGTAAATTATTCAAAAAATAATTTTTTACTCTCGCAAATTTCAATTTCGCCAGGTAGATTTTTCACAAATTAATTTTTTACTGTCGCAAATTTTAAATACGCCAGGGATTGCCTTTTCTATAGTAAATTATTCAAAAAATAATTTTCTACTGTCGCAAATTTTAATTGCGCCAGGGATTGCCTTTTCTATAGTAAATTATTCAAAAAATAATTTTTTACTGTCGCAAATTTTAATTACGCCAGTGATTGCCTTTTCTATAGTAAATTATTCAAAAAATAATTTTTTACTGTCGCAAATTTTAAATACGCCAGGGATTGCCTTTTCTATAGTAAATTATTCAAAAAATAATTTTCTACTGTCGCAAATTTTAATTACGCCAGGGATTGCCTTTTCTATAGTAAATTATTCAAAAAATAATTTTCAACTGTCGCAAATTTTAATTACGCCAGGGATTGCCTTTTCTATAGTAAATTATTCAAAAAATAATTTTCTACTGTCGCAAATTTTAATTACGCCAGGGATTGCCTTTTCTGTAGTAAATTATTCAAAAAATAATTTTTTACTCTCGCAAATATTAAGTGCGCCAGGGATTGCCTTTTCTATAGTAAATTATTCAAAAAATAATTTTCTACTATCGCAAATTTTAAGTACGCCAGGGATTGCCTTTTCTATAGTAAATTATTCAAAAAATAATTTTCAACTGTCGCAAATTTTAATTACGCCAGGGATTGCCTTTTCTATAGTAAATTATTCAAAAAATAATTTTCAACTGTCGCAAATTTTAATTACGCCAGGGATTGCCTTTTCTATAGTCAATTATTCAAAAAATAATTTTTTACTGTCGCAAATTTTAATTGCGCCAGGGATTGGCTTTTCTATAGTAAATTTTGCAAAAAATAATTTTTTACTGTCGCAAATTTTAAATACGCCAGGGATTGCCTTTTCTATAGTAAATTATTCAAAAAATAATTTTATACTGTCGCAAATTTTAAATATCCCAGGGATTGCCTTTTCTATAGTAAATTATTCAAAAAATAATTTTTTACTGTCGCAAATTTTAAGTGCGCCAGGGATTGCCTTTTCTATAGTAAATTATTCAAAAAATAATTTTCTACTGTCGCAAATTTTAATTACGCCAGGGATTGCCTTTTCTATAGTAAATTATTCAAAAAATAATTTTTTACTGTCGCAAATTTTAAGGGCGCCAGGGATTGCCTTTTCTATAGTAAATTATTCAAAAAATAATTTTTTACTGTCGCAAATTTTAAATACGCCAGGGATTGCCTTTTCTATAGTAAATTATTCAAAAAATAATTTTCTACTGTCGCAAATTTTAATTACGCCAGGGATTGCCTTTTCTATAGTAAATTATTCAAAAAATAATTTTCAACTGTCGCAAATTTTAATTACGCCAGGGATTGCCTTTTCTATAGTAAATTATTCAAAAAATAATTTTCTACTGTCGCAAATTTTATTTACGCCAGGGATTGCCTTTTCTATAGTAAATTATTCAAAAAATAATTTTTTACTGTCGCAAATTTTAAGTGCGCCAGGGATTGCCTTTTCTATAGTAAATTATTCAAAAAATAATTTTCTACTGTCGCAAATTGTAAATGCGCCAGGGATTACCTTTTCTATAGTAAATTTTGCAAAAAATAATTTTATACTGTCGCAAATTTTAATTACGCCAGGGATTGCCTTTTCTATAGTAAATTATTCAAAAAATAATTTTTTACTGTCGCAAATTTTAATTACGCCAGGGATTGCCTTTTCTATAGTAAATTTTTCAAAAAATAATTTTTTACTGTCGCAAATTTTAAATATCCCAGGGATTGCCTTTTCTATAGTAAATTTCTCACAAATTAATTTCTTACTGTCGCAAATTTTAAATACGGCAGGGATTGCCTTTTCTATAGTAAATTATTCAAAAAATAATTTTTAACTGTCGCAAATTTTAATTGCGCCCGGGATTGCCTTTTCTACAGTAAATTATTCAAAATATTAATTTTTTACTGTCGCAAATTTTAAATACGCCAGGGATTGCCTTTTCTATAGTAAATTATTCAAAAAATAATTTTCTACTGTCGCAAATTTTAATTACGCCAGGGATTGCCTTTTCTATAGTAAATTATTCAAAAAATAATTTTTTACTGTCGCAAATTTTAAGTGCGCCAGGAATTGCCTTTTCTATAGTAAATTATTCAAAAAATTATTTTTTACTGTCGCAAATATTAAGTGCGCCAGGGATTGCCTTTTCTATAGTAAATTATTCAAAAAATAATTTTTTACTGTCGCAAATTTTAAATATCCCAGGGATTGCCTCTTCTATAGTAAATTATTCCAAAAATAATTTTTTACTGTCGCAAATTTTAAATACGCCAGGGATTGCCTTTTCTATAGTAAATTATTCAAAAAATAATTTTTTACTGTCGCAAATTTTAAATACGCCAGGGATTGCCTTTTCTATAGTAAATTATTCAAAAAATAATTTTTTACTGTCGCAAATTTTAAATATCCCAGGGATTGCCATTTCTATAGAAAATTATTCAAAAAATAATTTTTTACTGTCGCAAATTTTAAGTGCGCCAGGGATTGCCTTTTCTATAGTAAATTATTCAAAAATAATTTTTTACTGTCGCAAATTTTAAGTGCGCCAGGGATTGCCTTTTCTATAGTAAATTATTCAAAAAATAATTTTCAACTGTCGCAAATTTTAATTACGCCAGGGATTGCCTTTTCTATAGTAAATTTTTCAAAAAATAATTTTTTACTGTCGCAAAATTTAAATACGCCAGGGATTGCGTTTTCTATAGTAAATTATTCAAAAAATAATTTTTTACTGTCGCAAATTTTAAATATCCCAGGGATTGCCTTTTCTATAGTAAATTATTCAAAAAATAATTTTTTACTGTCGCAAATTTTAAGTGCGCCAGGGATTGCCTTTTCTTTAGTAAATTATTCAAAAAATAATTTTTTACTCTCGCAAATTTCAATTTCGCCAGGTAGATTTTTCACAAATTAATTTTTTACTGTCGCAAATTTTAAATACGCCAGGGATTGCCTTTTCTATAGTAAATTATTCAAAAAATAATTTTCTACTGTCGCAAATTTTAATTGCGCCAGGGATTGCCTTTTCTATAGTAAATTATTCAAAAAATAATTTTTTACTGTCGCAAATTTTAATTACGCCAGTGATTGCCTTTTCTATAGTAAATTATTCAAAAAATAATTTTTTACTGTCGCAAATTTTAAATACGCCAGGGATTGCCTTTTCTATAGTAAATTATTCAAAAAATAATTTTCTACTGTCGCAAATTTTAATTACGCCAGGGATTGCCTTTTCTATAGTAAATTATTCAAAAAATAATTTTCAACTGTCGCAAATTTTAATTACGCCAGGGATTGCCTTTTCTATAGTAAATTATTCAAAAAATAATTTTCTACTGTCGCAAATTTTAATTACGCCAGGGATTGCCTTTTCTGTAGTAAATTATTCAAAAAATAATTTTTTACTCTCGCAAATATTAAGTGCGCCAGGGATTGCCTTTTCTATAGTAAATTATTCAAAAAATAATTTTCTACTATCGCAAATTTTAAGTACGCCAGGGATTGCCTTTTCTATAGTAAATTATTCAAAAAATAATTTTCAACTGTCGCAAATTTTAATTACGCCAGGGATTGCCTTTTCTATAGTAAATTATTCAAAAAATAATTTTCAACTGTCGCAAATTTTAATTACGCCAGGGATTGCCTTTTCTATAGTCAATTATTCAAAAAATAATTTTTTACTGTCGCAAATTTTAATTGCGCCAGGGATTGGCTTTTCTATAGTAAATTTTGCAAAAAATAATTTTTTACTGTCGCAAATTTTAAATACGCCAGGGATTGCCTTTTCTATAGTAAATTATTCAAAAAATAATTTTATACTGTCGCAAATTTAAGTTACGCCAGGGATTGCCTTTTCTATAGTAAATTTTGCAAAAAATAATTTTTTACTCTCGCAAATTTTAATTGCGCCAGGGATTGCCTTTTCTATAGTAAATTATTCAAAAAATAATTTTCAACTGTCGCAAATTTTAATTACGCCAGGGATTGCTTTTCGATAGTAAATTTTGCAAAAAATAATTTTTTACTGTCGCAAATTTTAATTACGCCAGGGATTGCCTTTTCTATAGTAAATTATTCAAAAAATATTTTTATACTGTCGCAAATTTTCATTACGCCAGGGATTGCCTTTTCTATAGTAAATTATTCAAAAAATAGTTTTCTACTGTCGCAAATTTTAATTACGCCAGGGATTGCCTTTTCTATAGTAAATTATTCAAAAAATAATTTTATACTGTCGCAAATTTTAAATACGCCAGGGATTGCCTTTTCTATAGTAAATTATTCAAAAAATAATTTTCTACTGTCGCAAATTTTAATTACGCCAGGGAGTGCCTTTTCTATAGTAAATTTTGCAAAAAAATAATTTTTTACTGTCGCAAATTTTAAATATACCAGGGATTACCTTTTCTATAGTAAATTTCTCACAAATTAATTTTTTACTGTCGCAAATTTTAATTACGCCAGGGATTGCCTTTTCTATAGTAAATTATTCAAAAAATAATTTTTTACTGTCGCAAATTTTAAATATCCCAGGGATTGCCTTTTCTATAGTAAATTTCTCACAAATTAATTTCTTACTGTCGCAAATTTTAAATACGCCAGGGATTGCCTTTTCTATAGTAAATTATTCAAAAAATAATTTTTTACTCTCGCAAATTTTAAATATCCCAGGGCTTGCCTTTTCTATAGTAAATTTCTCACAAATTAATTTCTTACTGTCGCAATATTTAAATATGCCTGGGATTGCCTTTTCTATAGTAAATTATTCAAAACATAATTTTTTACTGTCGCAAATTTTAAATATCCCAGGGATTGCCTTTTCTATAGTAAATTTCTCACAAATTAATTTTTTACTGTCGCAAATTTTAAATACGCCAGGGATTGCCTTTTCTATAGTAAATTATTCAAAAAATAATTTTTTACTGTCGCAAATTTCAAATCCGCCAGGGATTGCCTTTTCTATAGTAAATTATTCAAAAAATAATTTTCTACTGTCGCAAATTTTAACTACGCCAGGGATTGCCTTTTCTATAGTAAATTTTGCAAAAAATAATTTTTTACTCTCGCAAATTTTAATTGCGCCAGGGATTGCCTTTTCTATAGTAAATTATTCAAAAAATAATTTTCAACTGTCGCAAATTTTAATTACGCCAGGGATTGCCTTTTCTATAGTACATTTTGCAAAAAATAATTTTTTACTGTCGCAAATTTTAATTACGCCAGGGATTGCCTTTTCTATAGTAAATTATTCAAAAAATAATTTTATACTGTCGCAAATTTTAATTACGCCAGGGATTGCCTTTTCAATAGTAAATTATTCAAAAAATAATTTTCTACTGTCGCAAATTTTAATTACGCCAGGGATTGCCTTTTCTATAGTAAATTATTCAAAAAATAATTTTATACTGTCGCAAATTTTAAATACGCCAGGGATTGCCTTTTCTATAGTAAATTATTCAAAAAATAATTTTCTACTGTCGCAAATTTTAATTACGCCAGGGAGTGCCTTTTCTATAGTAAATTTTGCAAAAAAATAATTTTTTACTGTCGCAAATTTTAAATATACCAGGGATTGCCTTTTCTATAGTAAATTTCTCACAAATTAATTTTTTACTGTCGCAAATTTTAATTACGCCAGGGATTGCCTTTTCTATAGTAAATTATTCAAAAAATAATTTTTTACTGTCGCAAATTTTAAATATCCCAGGGATTGCCTTTTCTATAGTAAATTTCTCACAAATTAATTTCTTACTGTCGCAAATTTTAAATACGCCAGGGATTGCCTTTTCTATAGTAAATTATTCAAAAAATAATTTTTTACTCTCGCAAATTTTAAATATCCCAGGGCTTGCCTTTTCTATAGTAAATTTCTCACAAATTAATTTCTTACTGTCGCAAATTTTAAATATGCCTGGGATTGCCTTTTCTATAGTAAATTATTCAAAACATAATTTTTTACTGTTGCAAATTTTAAATATCCCAGGGATTGCCTTTTCTTTAGTAAATTTCTCACAAATTAATTTTTTACTGTCGCAAATTTTAAATACGCCAGGTATTGCCTTTTCTATGGTAAATTATTCAAAAAATAATTTTTTACTGTCGCAAATTTCAAATCCGCCAGGGATTGCCTTTTCTATAGTAAATTATTCAAAAAATAATTTTCTACTGTCGCAAATTTTAACTACGCCAGGGATTGCCTTTTCTATAGTAAATTTTGCAAAAAATAATTTTTTACTCTCGCAAATTTTAATTGCGCCAGGGATTGCCTTTTCTATAGTAAATTATTCAAAAAATAATTTTCAACTGTCGCAAATTTTAATTACGCCAGGGATTGCCTTTTCTATAGTAAATTTTGCAAAAAATAATTTTTTACTGTCGCAAATTTTAATTACGCCAGGGATTGCCTTTTCTATAGTAAATTATTCAAAAAATAATTTTATACTGTCGCAAATTTTAATTACGCCAGGGATTGCCTTTTCTATAGTAAATTATTCAAAAAATAATTTTCTACTGTCGCAAATTTTAATTACGCCAGGGATTGCCTTTTCTATAGTAAATTATTCAAAAAATAATTTTATACTGTCGCAAATTTTAAATACGCCAGGGATTGCCTTTTCTATAGTAAATTATTCAAAAAATAATTTTCTACTGTCGCAAATTTTAATTACGCCAGGGAGTGCCTTTTCTATAGTAAATTTTGCAAAAAAATAATTTTTTACTGTCGCAAATTTTAAATATACCAGGGATTGCCTTTTCTATAGTAAATTTCTCACAAATTAATTTTTTACTGTCGCAAATTTTAATTACGCCAGGGATTGCCTTTTCTATAGTAAATTATTCAAAAAATAATTTTTTACTGTCGCAAATTTTAAATATCCCAGGGATTGCCTTTTCTATAGTAAATTTCTCACAAATTAATTTCTTACTGTCGCAAATTTTAAATACGCCAGGGATTGCCTTTTCTATAGTAAATTATTCAAAAAATAATTTTTTACTCTCGCAAATTTTAAATATCCCAGGGCTTGCCTTTTCTATAGTAAATTTCTCACAAATTAATTTCTTACTGTCGCAAATTTTAAATATGCCTGGGATTGCCTTTTCTATAGTAAATTATTCAAAACATAATTTTTTACTGTCGCAAATTTTAAATATCCCAGGGATTGCCTTTTCTATAGTAAATTTCTCACAAATTAATTTTTTACTGTCGCAAATTTTAAATACGCCAGGGATTGCCTTTTCTATAGTAAATTATTCAAAAAATAATTTTTTACTGTCGCAAATTTCAAATCCGCCAGGGATTGCCTTTTCTATAGTAAATTATTCAAAAAATAATTTTCTACTGTCGCAAATTTTAACTACGCCAGGGATTGCCTTTTCTATAGTAAATTATTCAAAAAATAATTTTATACTGTCGCAAATTTTAAGTGCGCCAGGGATTGCCTTTTCTATAGTAAATTATTCAAAAAATAATTTTCTACTGTCGCAAATTTTAATTACGCCAGGGATTGCCTTTTCTATAGTAAATTTCTCACAAATTAATTTTTTACTGTCGCAAATTTCAAATCCGCCAGGGATTGCCTTTTCTATAGTAAATTATTCAAAAAATAATTTTTTACTGTCGCAAATTTTAAATCTCCCAGGGATTGCCTTTTCTATAGTAAATATCTCACAAATTAATTTTTTACTGTCGCAAATTTTAAATACGCCAGGGATTGCCTTTTCTATAGTAAATTATTCAAAAAATAATTTTTTACTGTCGCAAATTTCAAATCCGCCAGGGATTGCCTTTTCTATAGTAAATTATTCAAAAAATAATTTTCTATTGTCGCAAAATTTAATTACGCCAGGGATTGCCTTTTCTATAGTAAATTATTCAAAAAATAATTTTCTACTGTCGCAAATTGTAATTGCGCCAGGGATTGCCTTTTCTATAGTAAATTATTCAAAAAATAATTTTTTACTGTCGCAAATTTTAATTACGCCAGGGATTGCCTTTTCTATAGTAAATTATTCAAAAAATAATTTTTTACTGTCGCAAATTTTAAGTGCGACAGGGATTGCCTTTTCTATAGTAAATTATTCAAAAAATAATTTTTTACTGTCGCACATTTTAAATACGCCAGGGATTGCCTTTTCTGTAGTAAATTATTCAAAAAATAATTTTCTACTGTCGCAAATTTTAATTACGCCAGCGATTGCCTTTTCTATAGTAAATTATTCAAAAAATAATTTTCTACTGTCGCAAATTGTAATTGCGCCAGGGATTGCTTTTTCTATAGTAAATTATTCAAAAAATAATATTTTACTGTCGCAAATTTTAATTACGCCAGGGATTGCCTTTTCTATAGTAAATTATTCAAATAATAATTTTATACTGTCGCAAATTTTAATTACGCCAGGGATTGCCTTTTCTATAGTAAATTATTCAAAAAATAATTTTTTACTGTCGCAAATTTTAAATACGCCAGGGATTGCCGTTTCTATAGTAAATCATTCAAAAAATAATTTTCTACTGTCGCAAATTTTAATTACGCCAGGGATTGCCTTTTCTATAGTAAATTTCTCACAAATTAATTTTTTACTGTCGCAAATTTTAAATATCCCAGGGATTGCCTTTTCTATAGTAAATTTCTCACAAATTAATTTTTTACTGTCGCAAATTTTAAATACGCCAGGGATTGCCTTTTCTATAGTAAATTATTCAAAAAATAATTTTTTACTGTCGCAAATTTCAAATCCGCCAGGGATTGCCGTTTCTATAGTAAATTATTCAAAAAATAATTTTCTACTGTCGGAAATTTTAATTACGCCAGGGATTGCCTTTTCTATAGTAAATTTCTCACAAATTAATTTTTTACTGTCGCAAATTTTAAATACGCCAGGGATTGCCTTTTCTATAGTAAATTATTCAAAAAATAATTTTTTACTGTCGCAAATTTCAAACCCGCCAGGGATTGCCGTTTCTATAGTAAATTATTCAAAAAATAATTTTCTACTGTCGCAAGTTTTAATTACGCCAGGGATTGCCTTTTCTATAGTAAATTTCTCACAAATTAATTTCTTACTGTCGCAAATTTTAAATACGCCAGGGATTGCCTTTTCTATAGTAAATTATTCAAAAAATAATTTTTTACTGTCGCAAATTTTAAATATCCCAGGGATTGCCTTTTCTATAGTAAATTTCTCACAAATTAATTTTTTACTGTCGCAAATTTCAAATCCGCCAGGGATTGCCGTTTCTATAGTAAATTTCTCACAAATTAATTTCTTTCTGTCGCAAATTTTAAAAACGCCAGGGATTGCCTTTTCTATAGTAAATTTCTCACAAATTAATTTCTTACTGTCGCAAATTTTAAATAAGCCAGGGATTGCCTTTCCTCTAGTAAATTATTCAAAACATAATTTTTTACTGTCGCAAATTTTAAATATCCCAGGGATTGCCTTTTCTATAGTAAATTTCTCACAAATTAATTTCTTTCTGTCGCAAATTTTAAAAACGCCAGGGATTGCCTTTTCTATAGTAAATTATT
The DNA here is from genome assembly GCA_963930735.1 of Dioctria linearis. Taxonomy (NCBI): domain Eukaryota; kingdom Metazoa; phylum Arthropoda; class Insecta; order Diptera; family Asilidae; genus Dioctria; species Dioctria linearis. Next base: position 154,533 of record CAWVNZ010000774.1, read on the forward strand.
CAAAAAATAATTTTTTACTGTCGCAAATTTTAAATATCCCAGGGATTGCCTTTTCTATAGTAAATTATTCAAAAAATAATTTTTTACTGTCGCAAATTTTAATTACGCCAGGGATTGCCTTTTCTATAGTAAATTATTCAAAAAATAATTTTTTACTGTCGCAAATTTTAAATACGCCAGGGATTGCCTTTTCTCTAGTAAATTATTCAAAAAATAATTTTATACTGTCGCAAATTTTAATTACGCCAGGGATTGCCTTTTCTATAGTAAATTTCTCACAAATTAATTTTTTACTGTCGCAAATTTTAAATACGCCAGGGATTGCCTTTTCTATAGTAAATTATTCAAAAAATAATTTTTTACTGTCGCAAATTTTAATTACGCCAGGGATTGCCTTTTCTATAGTAAATTTTGCAAAAAAAATAATTTTTTACTGTCGCAAATTTTAAATATCCCAGGGATTGCCTTTTCTATAGTAAATTTCTCACAAATTAATTTTTTACTGTCGCAAATTTTAAATACGCCAGGGATTGCCTTTTCTATAGTAAATTATTCAAAAAATAATTTTTTACTGTCGCAAATTTTAAATATACCAGGGATTGCCTTTTCTATAGTAAATTTCTCACAAATTAATTTCTTACTGTCGCAAATTTTAAATAAGCCAGGGATTGCCTTTTCTATAGTAAATTATTCAAAAAATAATTTTTTACTGTCGCAAATTTTAAATATCCCAGGGATTGCCTTTTCTATAGTAAATTTCTCACAAATTAATTTCTTTCTGTCGCAAATTTTAAAAACTCCAGGGATTGCCTTTTCTATAGTAAATTATTCAAAAAATAATTTTTTACTGTCGCAAATTTTAAATATCCCAGGGATTGCCTTTTCTATAGTAAATTTCTCACAAATTAATTTTTTACTGTCGCAAATTTTAAATACGCCAGGGATTGCCTTTTCTATAGTAAATTATTCAAAAAATAATTTTTTACTGTCGCAAATTTCAAATCCGCCAGGGATTGCCGTTTCTATAGTAAATTATTCAAAAAATAATTTTCTACTGTCGCAAATTTTAATTACGCCAGGGATTGCCTTTTTATAGTAAATTTCTCACAAATTAATTTTTTACTGTCGCAAATTTTAAATACGCCAGGGATTGCCTTTTCTATAGTAAATTATTCAAAAAATAATTTTTTACTGTCGCAAATTTTAATTACGCCAGGGATTGCCTTTTCTATAGTAAATTATTCAAAAAATAATTTTCTACTGTCGCAAGTTTTAATTACGCCAGGGATTGCCTTTTCTATAGTAAATTTCTCACAAATTAATTTCTTACTGTCGCAAATTTTAAATAAGCGAGGGATTGCCTTTTCTATAGTAAATTATTCAAAAAAATAATTTTTTACTGTCGCAAATTTTAAATATCCCAGGGATTGCCTTTTCTATAGTAAATTTCTCACAGATTGATTTTTTACTGTCGCAAATTTCAAATCCGCCAGGGATTGCCGTTTCTATAGTAAATTATTCAAAAAATAATTTTCTACTGTCGCAAATTTTAATTACGCCAGGGATTGCCTTTTCTATAGTATATTATTCAAAAAATAATTTTATACTGTCGCAAATTTTAAGTGCGCCCGGGATTGCCTTTTCTATAGTAAATTATTCAAAAAATAATTTTCTACTGTCGCAAATTTTAATTATGCCAGGGATTGCATTTTCTATAGTAAATTTCTCACAAATTAATTTTTTACTGTCGCAAATTTTAAATACGCCAGGGATTGCCTTTTCTATAGTAAATTATTCAAAAAATAATTTTTTACTGTCGCAAATTTTAAATATCCCAGGGATTGCCTTTTCTATAGTAAATTTCTCACAAATTAATTTTTTACTGTCGCAAATTTCAAATCCGCCAGGGATTGCCGTTTCTATAGTAAATTATTCAAAAAATAATTTTCTACTGTCGCAAATTTTAATTACGCCAGGGATTGCCTTTTCTATAGTAAATTATTCAAAAAATAATTTTTTACTGTCGCAAATTTTAAATATCCCAGGGATTGCCTTTTCTATAGTAAATTTCTCACAAATTAATTTTTTACTGTCGCAAATTTTAAATACGCCAGGGATTGCCTTTTCTATAGTAAATTATTCAAAAAATAATTTTTTACTGTCGCCAATTTTAAATATCCCAGGGATTGCCTTTTCTATAGTAAATTTCTCACAAATTAATTTCTTACTGTCGCAAATTTTAAATACGCCAGGGATTGCCTTTTCTATAGTAAATTATTCAAAAAATAATTTTTTACTGTCGCAAATTTTAAATATCCCAGGGATTGCCTTTTCTATAGTAAATTTCTCACAAATTAATTTCTTTCTGTCGCAAATTTTAAAAACGCCAGGGATTGCCTTTTCTATAGTAAATTATTCAAAAAATAATTTTTTACTGTCGCAAATTTTAAATATCCCAGGGATTGCCTTTTCTATAGTAAATTTCTCACAAATTAATTTTTTACTGTCGCAAATTTTAAATACGCCAGGGATTGCCTTTTCTATAGTAAATTATTCAAAAAATAATTTTTTATCTCGCAAATTTCAAATCCGCCAGGGATTGCCGTTTCTATAGTAAATTATTCAAAAAATAATTTTCTACTGTCGCAAGTTTTAATTACGCCAGGGATTGCGTTTTCTATAGTAAATTTCTCACAAATTAATTTCTTACTGTCGCAAATTTTAAATACGCCAGGGATTGCCTTTTCTATAGTAAATTATTCAAGAAATAATTTTTTACTGTCGCAAATTTTAAATATCCCAGGGATTGCCTTTTCTATAGTAAATTTCTCACAAATTAATTTTTCACTGTCGCAAATTTCAAATCCGCCAGGGATTGCCGTTTCTATAGTAAATTATTCAAAAAATAATTTTCTACTGTCGCAAATTTTAATTACGCCAGGGATTGCCTTTTCTATAGTAAATTATTCAAAAAATAATTTTCTACTGTCGCAAATTTTAATTACGCCAGGGATTGCCTTTTCTATAGTAAATTTCTCACAAATTAATTTTTTACTGTCGCAAATTTTAAATACGCCAGGGATTGCCTTTTCTATAGTAAATTATTCAAAAAATAATTTTTTACTGTCGCAAATTTTAAATATCCCAGGGATTGCCTTTTCTGTAGTAAATTTCTCACAAATTAATTTTTTACTGTCGCAAATTTTAAATCCGCCAGGGATTGCCTTTTCTATAGTAAATATTCAAAAAATAATTTTTTACTGTCGCAAATTTCAAATCCGCCAGGGATTGCCTTTTCTATAGTAAATTATTCAAAAAATAATTTTCTATTGTCGCAAATTTTAATTACGCCAGGGATTGCCTTTTCTATAGTAAATTATTCAAAAAATAATGTTCTACTGTCGCAAATTGTAATTGCGCCAGGGATTGCCTTTTCTATAGTAAATTATTCAAAAAATAATTTTTTACTGTCGCAAATTTTAATTACGCCAGGGATTGCCTTTTCTATAGTAAATTATACAAAAAATAATTTTTTACTGTCGCAAATTTTAAGTGCGCCAGGGATTGCCTTTTCTATAGTAAATTATTCAAAAAATAATTTTTTAGTGTCGCAAATTTTAAATACGCCAGGGATTGCCTTTTCTATAGTAAATTATTCAAAAAATAATTTTCTACTGTCGCAAATTTTAATTACGCCAGGGATTGCCTTTTCTATAGTAAATTATTCAAACAATAATTTTCTACTGTCGCAAATTGTAATTGCGCCAGGGATTGCCTTTTCTATAGTAAATTATTCAAAAAATAATTTTTTACTGTCGCAAATTTTAATTACGCCAGGGATTGCCTTTTCTATAGTAAATTATTCAAAAAATAATTTTATACTGTCGCAAATTTTAATTACGCCAGGGATTGCCTTTTCTATAGTAAATTATTCAAAAAATAATTTTTTACTGTCGCAAATTTTAAATACGCCAGGGATTGCCTTTTCTATAGTAAATTATTCAAAAAATAATTTTCTTCTGTCGCAAATTTTAATTACGCCAGGGATTGCCTTTTCTATAGTAAATTATTCAAAAAATAATTTTCTACTGTCGCAAATTGTAATTGCGCCAGGGATTGCCTTTTCTATAGTAAATTATTCAAAAAATAATTTTTTACTGTCGCAAATTTTAATTACGCTAGGGATTGCCTTTTCTATAGTAAATTATTCAAAAAATAATTTTTTACTGTCGCAAATTTTAAGTGCGCCAGGGATTGCCTTTTCTATAGTAAATTATTCAAAAAATAATTTTTTACTCTCGCAAATTTTAATTACGCCAGGGATTGCCTTTTCTATAGTAAATTATTCAAAAAATAATTTTATACTGTCGCAAATTTTAATTACGCCATGGATTGCCTTTTCTATAGTAAATTATTCAAAAAATAATTTTCTACTGTCGCAAATTTTAATTACGCCAGGGATTGCCTTTTCTATAGTAAATTTCTCACAATTAATTTCTTACTGTCGCAAATTTTAAATACGCCAGGGATTGCCTTTTCTATAGTAAATTATTCAAAAAATAATTTTTTACTGTCGCAAATTTTAAATATCCCAGGGATTGCCTTTTCTATAGTAAATTTCTCACAAGTTAATTTCTTACAGTCGCAAATTTTAAATACGCCAGGGATTGCCTTTTCTATAGTAAATTATTAAAAAAATAATTTTCTACTGTCGCAAATTTTAATTACGCTAGGGATTGCCTTTTCTATAGTAAATTTCTCACAAATTAATTTTTTACTGTCACAAATTTTAAATACGCCAGGGATTGCCTTTTCTATAGTAAATTATTCAAAAAATAATTTTTTACTGTCGCAAATTTTAATTACGCCAGGGATTGCCGTTTCTATAGTAAATCATTCAAAAAAATAATTTTTTACTGTCGCAAATTTTAAGTGCGCCAGGGATTGCCTTTTCTATAGTAAATTATTCAAAAAATAATTTTTTACTGTCGCAAATTTTAAATACGCCAGGGATTGCCTTTTCTATAGTAAATTATTCAAAAAATAATTTTCTACTGTCGCAAATTTTAATTACGCCAGGGATTGCCTTTTCTATAGTAAATTATTCAAAAAATAATTTTTTACTGTCGCAAATTTTAAATACGCCAGGGATTGCTCTTTCTATAGTAAATTATTCAAAAAATACTTTTCTACTGTCGCAAATTTTAATTACGCCAGGGATTGCCTTTTCTATAGTAAATTATTCAAAAAATAATTTTCTACTGTCGCAAATTGTAATTACGCCAGGGATTGCCTTTTCTATAGTAAATTATTCAAAAAATAATTTTTTACTGTCGCAAATTTTAATTACGCCAGGGATTGCCTTTTCTATAGAAAATTATTCAAAAAAGAATTTTATACTGTCGCAAATTTTAATTACGCCAGAGATTGCCTTTTCTATAGTAAATTATTCAAAAAAATAATTTTTTACTGTCGCAAATTTTAAATACGCCAGGGATTGCCTTTTCCATAGTAAATTATTCAAAAAATAATTTTCTACTGTCGCAAATTTTAATTACGCCAGGGATTGCCTTTTCTATAGTAAATTATTCAAAAAATAATTTTCTACTGTCGCAAATTGTAATTGCGCCAGGGATTGCCTTTTCTATAGTAAATTATTCAAAAAATAATTTTTTACTGTCGCAAATTTTAATTACGCCAGGTTTTGCCTTTTCTATAGTAAATTATTCAAAAAATAATTTTTTATTGTCGCAAATTTTAAGTGCGCCAGGGATTGCCTTTTCTATAGTAAATTATTCAAAAAATAATTTTTTACTGTCGCAAATTTTAATTACGCCAGGCATTGCCTTTTCTAAAGTAAATTATTCAAAAAATAATTTTTTACTGTCGCAAATTTTAAATACGCCAGGGATTGCCTTTTCTATAGTAAATTTTTCAAAAAATAATTTTTTATTGTCGCAAATTTTAAATATCCCAGGGATTGCCTTTTCTATAGTAAATTTCTCACAAATTAATTTTTTACTGTCGCAAATTTTAAATACGCCAGGGATTGCCTTTTCTATAGTAAATTATTCAAAAAATAATTTTCTACTGTCGTAAATTTTAATTACGAAAGGGATTGCCTTTTCTATAGTAAATTATTCAAAAAATAATTTTCTACTGTCGCAAATTTGAATTACGCCAGGGATTGCCTTTTCTATAGTAAATTATTCAAAAAATAATTTTATACTGTCGCAAATTTTAATTACGCCAGGGATTGCCTTTTCTATAGTAAATTATTCAAAAAATAATTTTTTACTGTCGCAAATTTTAAATATCCCAGGGATTGCCTTTTCTATAGTAAATTTCTCACAAATTAATTTCTTACTGTCGCAAATTTTAAATACGCCAGGGATTGCCTTTTCTATAGTAAATTATTCAAAAAATAATTTTTTACTGTCGCAAATTTTAAATATCCCAGGGATTGCCTTTTCTATAGTAAATTTCTCACAAATTAATTTCTTACTGTCGCAATTTTTAAATACGCCAGGGATTGCCTTTTCTATAGTAAATTATTCAAAAAATGATTTTTCACTGTCGCAAATTTTAAATATCCCAGGGATTGCCTTTTCTATAGTAAATTTCTCACAAATTAATTTTTTACTGTCGCAAATTTTAAATACGCCAGGGATTGCCTTTTCTATAGTAAATTATTCAAAAAATATTTTTTTACTGTCGCAAATTTCAAATCCGTCAGGGATTGCCTTTTCTATAGTAAATTATTCAAAAAATAATTTTCTACTGTCGCAAATTTTAATTACGCCAGGGATTGCCTTTTTATAGTAAATTTCTCACAAATTAATTTTTTACTGTCGCAAATTTTAAATACGCCAGGGATTGCCTTTTCCATAGTAAATTATTCAAAAAATAATTTTTTACTGTCGCAAATTTTAAATATCCGAGGGATTGCCTTTTCTATAGTAAATTATTCAAAAAATAATTTTCTACTGTCGCAAATTTTAATTACGCCAGGGATTGCCTTTTCTATAGTAAATTATTCAAAAAATAATTTTCTACTGTCGCAAATTGTAATTGCGCAAGGGATTGCCTTTTCTATAGTAAATTATTCAAAAAATAATTTTTTACTGTCGCAAATTTTAAATATCCCAGGGATTGCCTTTTCTATAGTAAATTTCTCACAAATTAATTTTTTACTGTCGCAAATTTTAAATACGCCAGGGATTGCCTTTTCTATAGTAAATTATTCAAAAAATAATTTTTTACTGTCGCCAATTTTAAATATCCCAGGGATTGCCTTTTCTATAGTAAATTTCTCACAATTAATTTCTTACTGTCGCAAATTTTAAATACGCCAGGGATTGCCTTTTCTATAGTAAATTATTCAAAAAATAATTTTTTACTGTCGCAAATTTTAAATATCCCAGGGATTGCCTTTTCTATAGTAAATTTCTCACAAATTAATTTCTTTCTGTCGCAAATTTTAAAAACGCCAGGGATTGCCTTTTCTATAGTAAATTATTCAAAAAATAATTTTTTACTGTCGCAAATTTTAAATATCCCAGGGATTGCCTTTTCTATAGTAAATTTCTCACAAATTAATTTTTTACTGTCGCAAATTTTAAATACGCCAGGGATTGCCTTTTCTATAGTAAATTATTCAAAAAATAATTTTTTACTCTCGCAAATTTCAAATCCGCCAGGGATTGCCGTTTCTATAGTAAATTATTCAAAAAATAATTTTCTACTGTCGCAAGTTTTTAATTACGCCAGGGATTGCGTTTTCTATAGTAAATTTCTCACAAATTAATTTCTTACTGTCGCAAATTTTAAATACGCCAGGGATTGCCTTTTCTATAGTAAATTATTCAAGAAATAATTTTTTACTGTCGCAAATTTTAAATATCCCAGGGATTGCCTTTTCTATAGTAAATTTCTCACAAATTAATTTTTTACTGTCGCAAATTTCAAATCCGCCAGGGATTGCCGTTTCTATAGTAAATTATTCAAAAAATAATTTTCTACTGTCGCAAATTTTAATTACGCCAGGGATTGCCTTTTCTATAGTAAATTATTCAAAAAATAATTTTATACTGTCCCAAATTTTAAGTGCGCCAGGGATTGCCTTTTCTATAGTAAATTATTCAAAAAACAATTTTCTACTGTCGCAAATTTTAATTACGCCAGGGATTGCCTTTTCTATAGTAAATTTCTCACAAATTAATTTTTTACTGTCGCAAATTTTAAATACGCCAGGGATTGCCTTTTCTATAGTAAATTATTCAAAAAATAATTTTTTTACTGTCGCAAATTTTAAATATCCCAGGGATTGCCTTTTCTGTAGTAAATTTCTCACAAATTAATTTTTTACTGTCGCAAATTTTAAATCCGCCAGGGATTGCCTTTTCTATAGTAAATATTCAAAAAATAATTTTTTACTGTCGCAAATTTCAAATCCGCCAGGGATTGCCTTTTCTATAGTAAATTATTCAAAAAATAATTTTCTATTGTCGCAAATTTTAATTACGCCAGGGATTGCCTTTTCTATAGTAAATTATTCAAAAAATAATGTTCTACTGTCGCAAATTGTAATTGCGCCAGGGATTGCCTTTTCTATAGTAAATTATTCAAAAAATAATTTTTTACTGTCGCAAATTTTAATTACGCCAGGGATTGCCTTTTCTATAGTAAATTATTCAAAAAATAATTTTTTACTGTCGCAAATTTTAAGTGCGCCAGGGATTGCCTTTTCTATAGTAAATTATTCAAAAAATAATTTTTTAGTGTCGCAAATTTTAAATACGCCAGGGATTGCCTTTTCTATAGTAAATTATTCAAAAAATAATTTTCTACTGTCGCAAATTTTAATTACGCCAGGGATTGCCTTTCCTATAGTAAATTATTCAAACAATAATTTTCTACTGTCGCAAATTGTAATTGCGCCAGGGATTGCCTTTTCTATAGTAAATTATTCAAAAAATAATTTTTTACTGTCGCAAATTTTAATTACGCCAGGGATTGCCTTTTCTATAGTAAATTATTCAAAAAATAATTTTATACTGTCGCAAATTTTAATTACGCCAGGGGATTGCCTTTTCTATAGTAAATTATTCAAAAAATAATTTTTTACTGTCGCAAATTTTAAATACGCCAGGGATTGCCTTTTCTATAGTAAATTATTCAAAAAATAATTTTCTTCTGTCGCAAATTTTAATTACGCCAGGGATTGCCTTTTCTATAGTAAATTATTCAAAAAATAATTTTCTACTGTCGCAAATTGTAATTGCGCCAGGGATTGCCTTTTCTATAGTAAATTATTCAAAAAATAATTTTTTACTGTCGCAAATTTTAATTACGCTAGGGATTGCCTTTTCTATAGTAAATTATTCAAAAAATAATTTTTTACTGTCGCAAATTTTAAGTGCGCCAGGTATTGCCTTTTCTATAGTAAATTATTCAAAAAATAATTTTTTACTGTCGCAAATTTTAATTACGCCAGGGATTGCCTTTTCTATAGTAAATTATTCAAAAAATAATTTTATACTGTCGCAAATTTTAATTACGCCATGGATTGCCTTTTCTATAGTAAATTATTCAAAAAATAATTTTCTACTGTCGCAAATTTTAATTACGCCAGGGATTGCCTTTTCTATAGTAAATTTCTCACAAATTAATTTCTTACTGTCGCAAATTTTAAATACGCCAGGGATTGCCTTTTCTATAGTAAATTATTCAAAAAATAATTTTTTACTGTCGCAAATTTTAAATATCCCAGGGATTGCCTTTTCTATAGTAAATTTCTCACAAGTTAATTTCTTACAGTCGCAAATTTTAAATACGCCAGGGATTGCCTTTTCTATAGTAAATTATTAAAAAAATAATTTTCTACTGTCGCAAATTTTAATTACGCTAGGGATTGCCTTTTCTATAGTAAATTTCTCACAAATTAATTTTTTACTGTCGCAAATTTTAAATACGCCAGGGATTGCCTTTTCTATAGTAAATTATTCAAAAAATAATTTTTTACTGTCGCAAATTTTAATTACGCCAGGGATTGCCCTTTCTATAGTAAATCATTCAAAAAATAATTTTTTACTGTCGCAAATTTTAAGTGCGCCAGGGATTGCCTTTTCTATAGTAAATTATTCAAAAAATAATTTTTTACTGTCGCAAATTTTAAATACGCCAGGGATTGCCTTTTCTATAGTAAATTATTCAAAAAATAATTTTCTACTGTCGCAAATTTTAATTACGCCAGGGATTGCCTTTTCTATAGTAAATTATTCAAAAAATAATTTTTTACTGTCGCAAATTTTAAATACGCCAGGGATTGCACTTTCTATAGTAAATTATTCAAAAAATAATTTTCTACTGTCGCAAATTTTAATTACGCCAGGGATTGCCTTTTCTATAGTAAATTATTCAAAAAATAATTTTCTACTGTCGCAAATTGTAATTACGCCAGGGATTGCCTTTTCTATAGTAAATTATTCAAAAAATAATTTTTTACTGTCGCAAATTTTAATTACGCCAGGGATTGCCTTTTCTATAGTAAATTATTCAAAAAAGAATTTTATACTGTCGCAAATTTTAATTACGCCAGAGGTTGCCTTTTCTATAGTAAATTATTCAAAAAATAATTTTTTACTGTCGCAAATTTTAAATACGCCAGGGATTGCCTTTTCCATAGTAAATTATTCAAAAAATAATTTTCTACTGTCGCAAATTTTAATTACGCCAGGGATTGCCTTTTCTATAGTAAATTATTCAAAAAATAATTTTCTACTGTCGCAAATTGTAATTGCGCCAGGGATTGCCTTTTCTATAGTAAATTATTCAAAAAATAATTTTTTACTGTCGCAAATTTTAATTACGCCAGGTTTTGCCTTTTCTATAGTAAATTATTCAAAAAATAATTTTTTATTGTCGCAAATTTTAAGTGCGCCAGGGATTGCCTTTTCTATAGTAAATTATTCAAAAAATAATTTTTTACTGTCGCAAATTTTAATTACGCCAGGCATTGCCTTTTCTAAAGTAAATTATTCAAAAAATAATTTTTTACTGTCGCAAATTTTAAATACGCCAGGGATTGCCTTTTCTATAGTAAATTATTCAAAAAATAATTTTATACTGTCGCAAATTTTAATTACGCCAGGGATTGCCTTTTCTATAGTAAATTATTCAAAAAATAATTTTTTACTGTCGCAAATTTTAAATATCCCAGGGATTGCCTTTTCTATAGTAAATTTCTCACAAATTAATTTCTTACTGTCGCAAATTTTAAATACGCCAGGGATTGCCTTTTCTATAGTAAATTATTCAAAAAATAATTTTTTACTGTCGCAAATTTTAAATATCCCAGGGATTGCCTTTTCTATAGTAAATTTCTTACAAATTAATTTCTTACTGTCGCAATTTTTAAATACGCCAGGGATTGCCTTTTCTATAGTAAATTATTCAAAAAATGATTTTTCACTGTCGCAAATTTTAAATATCCCAGGGATTGCCTTTTCTATAGTAAATTTCTCACAAATTAATTTTTTACTGTCGCAAATTTTAAATACGCCAGGGATTGCCTTTTCTATAGTAAATTATTCAAAAAATATTTTTTTACTGTCGCAAATTTCAAATCCGTCAGGGATTGCCTTTTCTATAGTAAATTATTCAAAAAATAATTTTCTACTGTCGCAAATTTTAATTACGCCAGGGATTGCCTTTTTATAGTAAATTTCTCACAAATTAATTTTTTACTGTCGCAAATTTTAAATACGCCAGGGATTGCCTTTTCCATAGTAAATTATTCAAAAAATAATTTTTTACTGTCGCAAATTTTAAATATCCGAGGGATTGCCTTTTATATAGTAAATTATTCAAAAAATAATTTTCTACTGTCGCAAATTTTAATTACGCCAGGGATTGCCTTTTCTATAGTAAATTATTCAAAAAATAATTTTCTACTGTCGCAAATTGTAATTGCGCAAGGGATTGCCTTTTCTATAGTAAATTATTCAAAAAATAATTTTTTACTGTCGCAAATTTTAATTGCGCCAAGTATTGCCTTTTCTATAGTAAATTTCTCACAAATTAATTCTTTACTGTCGCAAATTTTAAATACGCCAGGGATTGCCTTTTCTATAGTAAATTATTCAAAAAATAATTTTTTTCTGTCGCAAATTTTAATTACGCCAGCGATTGCCTTTTCTATAGTAAATTATTCAAAAAATAATTTTTTACTGTCGCAAATTTTAAATACGCCAGGGATTGCCTTTTCTATAGTAAATTTTTCAAAAAATAATTTTTTATTGTCGCAAATTTTAAATATCCCAGGGATTGCCTTTTCTATAGTAAATTTCTCACAAATTAATTTTTTACCGTCGCAAATTTCAAATCCGCCAGGGATTGCCTTTTCTATAGTAAATTATTCAAAAAATAATTTTCTATTGTCGCAAATTTTAATTACGCCAGGGATTGCCTTTTCTATAGTAAATTATTCAAAAAATAATTTTTTACTATCGCAAATTTCAAATCCGTCAGGGATTGCCTTTTCTATAGTAAATTATTCAAAAAATAATTTTCTACTGTCGCAAATTTTAATTACGCCAGGGATTGCCTTTTCTATAGTAAATTTTGCAAAAAATAATTTTCTACTGTCGCAAATTTTAATTACGCCAGGAATTGCCTTTTCTATAGTAAATTATTCAAAAAATAATTTTCTACTGTCGCAAATTGTAATTGCGCCAGGGATTGCCTTTTCTATAGTAAATTATTCAAAAAATAATTTTTTACTGTCGCAAATTTTAATTACGCTAGGGATTGCCTTTTCTATAGTAAATTATTCAAAAAATAATTTTTTACTGTCGCAAATTTTAAATACGCCAGGGATTGCCTTTTCTATAGTAAATTATTCAAAAAATAATTTTTTAGTGTCGCAAATTGTAATTACGCCAGGAATTGCCTTTTCTATAGTAAATTATTCAAAAAATAATTTTCTACTGTCGCAAATTTTAAATACGCCAGGGATTGCCTTTTCTATAGTAAATTATTCAAAAAATAATTTTCTACTGTCGCAAATTTTAATTACGCCAGGAATTGCCTTTTCTATAGTAAATTATTCAAAAAATAATTTTCTACTGTCGCAAATTGTAATTGCGCCAGGGATTGCCTTTTCTATAGTAAATTATTCAAAAAATAATTTTTTACTGTCGCAAATTTTAATTACGCTAGGGATTGCCTTTTCTATAGTAAATTATTCAAAAAATAATTTTTTACTGTCGCAAATTTTAAGTGCGCCAGGGATTGCCTTTTCTATAGTAAATTATTCAAAAAATAATTTTTTACTGTCGCAAATTTTAATTACGCCAGGGATTGCCTTTTCTATAGTAAATTATTCAAAAACTAATTTTTTACTGTCGCAAATTTTAAATACGCCAGGGATTGCCTTTTCTATAGTAAATTATTCAAAAAATAATTTTTTACTGTCGCAAATTTTAAATATCCCAGGGATTGCCTTTTCTATAGTAAATTTCTCACAAATTAATTTTTTACTGTCGCAAATTTTAAATACGCCAGGGATTGCCTTTTCTATAGTAAATTATTCAAAAAATAATTTTCTACTGTCGCAAATTTTAATTACGCCAGGGATTGCCTTTTCTATAGTAAATTATTCAAAAAATAATTTTCTACTGTCGCAAATTTTAATTACGCCAGGGATTGCCTTTTTATAGTAAATTTCTCACAAATTAATTTTTTACTGTCGCAAATTTTAAATACGCCAGGGATTGCCTTTTCCATAGTAAATTATTCAAAAAATAATTTTTTACTGTCGCAAATTTTAAATATCCGAGGGATTGCCTTTTCTATAGTAAATTATTCAAAAAATAATTTTCTACTGTCGCAAATTTTAATTACGCCAGGGATTGCCTTTTCTATAGTAAATTATTCAAAAAATAATTTTCTACTGTCGCAAATTGTAATTGCGCAAGGGATTGCCTTTTCTATAGTAAATTATTCAAAAAATAATTTTTTACTGTCGCAAATTTTAATTGCGCCAAGTATTGCCTTTTCTATAGTAAATTTCTCACAAATTAATTCTTTACTGTCGCAAATTTTAAATACGCCAGGGATTGCCTTTTCTATAGTAAATTATTCAAAAAATAATTTTTTACTGTCGCAAATTTTAATTACGCCAGCGATTGCCTTTTCTATAGTAAATTATTCAAAAAATAATTTTTTACTGTCGCAAATTTTAAATACGCCAGGGATTGCCTTTTCTATAGTAAATTTTTCAAAAAATAATTTTTTATTGTCGCAAATTTTAAATATCCCAGGGATTGCCTTTTCTATAGTAAATTTCTCACAAATTAATTTTTTACCGTCGCAAATTTCAAATCCGCCAGGGATTGCCTTTTCTATAGTAAATTATTCAAAAAATAATTTTCTATTGTCGCAAATTTTAATTACGCCAGGGATTGCCTTTTCTATAGTAAATTATTCAAAAAATAATTTTTTACTATCGCAAATTTCAAATCCGTCAGGGATTGCCTTTTCTATAGTAAATTATTCAAAAAATAATTTTCTACTGTCGCAAATTTTAATTACGCCAGGGATTGCCTTTTCTATAGTAAATTTTGCAAAAAAATAATTTTCTACTGTCGCAAATTTTAAATATCCCAGGGATTGCCTTTTCTATAGTAAATTATTCAAAAAATAATTTTATACTGTCGCAAATTTTAAATACGCCAGGGATTGCCTTTTCTATAGTAAATTATTCAAAAAATAATTTTTTAGTGTCGCAAATTGTAATTACGCCAGGAATTGCCTTTTCTATAGTAAATTATTCAAAAAATAATTTTCTACTGTCGCAAATTTTAAATACGCCAGGGATTGCCTTTTCTATAGTAAATTATTCAAAAAATAATTTTCTACTGTCGCAAATTTTAATTACGCCAGGAATTGCCTTTTCTATAGTAAATTATTCAAAAAATAATTTTCTACTGTCGCAAATTGTAATTGCGCCAGGGATTGCCTTTTCTATAGTAAATTATTCAAAAAATAATTTTTTACTGTCGCAAATTTTAATTACGCTAGGGATTGCCTTTTCTATAGTAAATTATTCAAAAAATAATTTTTTACTGTCGCAAATTTTAAGTGCGCCAGGGATTGCCTTTTCTATAGTAAATTATTCAAAAAATAATTTTTTACTGTCGCAAATTTTAATTACGCCAGGGATTGCCTTTTCTATAGTAAATTATTCAAAAACTAATTTTTTACTGTCGCAAATTTTAAATACGCCAGGGATTGCCTTTTCTATAGTAAATTATTCAAAAAATAATTTTTTACTGTCGCAAATTTTAAATATCCCAGGGATTGCCTTTTCTATAGTAAATTTCTCACAAATTAATTTTTTACTGTCGCAAATTTTAAATACGCCAGGGATTGCCTTTTCTATAGTAAATTATTCAAAAAAATAATTTTCTACTGTCGCAAATTTTAATTACGCCAGGGATTGCCTTTTCTATAGTAAATTATTCAAAAAATAATTTTCTACTGTCGCAAATTTTAATTACGCCAGGGATTGCCTTTCTATAGTAAATTATTCAAAAAATAATTTTATACTGTCGCAAATTTTAATTACGCCAGGGATTGCCTTTTCTATAGTAAATTATTCAAAAAATAATTTTCTACTGTCGCAAGTTTTAATTACGCCAGGGATTGCCTTTTCTATAGTAAATTTCTCACAAATTAATTTCTTACTGTCGCAAATTTTAAATACGCCAGGGATTGCCTTTTCTATAGTAAATTATTCAAAAAATAATTTTTTACTGTCGCAAATTTTAAATATACCAGGGATTGCCTTTTCTATAGTAAATTTCTCACAAATTAATTTCTTACAGTCGCAAATTTTAAATACGCCAGGGATTGCCTTTTCTATAGTAAATTATTCAAAAAATAATTTTCTACTGTCGCAAATTTTAATTACGCTAGGGATTGCCTTTTCTATAGTAAATTTCTCACAAATTAATTTTTTACTGTCGCAAATTTTAAATACGCCAGGGATTGCCTTTTCTATAGTAAATTATTCAAAAAATAATTTTTTACTGTCGCAAATTTTAATTACGACAGGGATTGCCTTTTCTATAGTAAATTATTCAAAAAATAATTTTTTACTGTCGCAAATTTTAAATACGCCAGGTATTGCCTTTTCTATAGTAAATTATTCAAAAAATAATTTTCTACTGTCGCAAATTTTAATTACGCCAGGGATTGCCTTTTCTATAGTAAATTATTCAAAAATTAATTTCTTAAAGTCGCAAATTTTAAATACGCCAGGGATTGCCTTTTCTATAGTAAATTATTCAAAAAATAATTTTCTACTGTCGCAAATTTTAATTACGCTAGGGATTGCCTTTTCTATAGTAAATTTCTCACAAATTAATTTTTTACTGTCGCAAATTTTAAATACGCCAGGGATTGCCTTTTCTATAGTAAATTATTCAAAAAATAATTTTTTACTGTCGCAAATTTTAATTACGCCAGGGATTGCCCTTTCTATAGTAAATTATTCAAAAAATAATTTTTTACTATCGCAAATTTTAAGTGCGCCAGGGATTGCCTTTTCTATAGTAAATTATTCAAAAAATAATTTTTTACTGTCGCACATTTTAAATACGCCAGGATTGCCTTTTCTATAGTAAATTATTCAAAAAATAATTTTCTACTGTCGCAAATTTTAATTACGCCAGGGATTGCCTTTTCTATAGTAAATTATTCAAAAAATAATTTTTTACTGTCGCAAATTTTAAATACGCCAGGGATTGCTCTTTCTATAGTAAATTATTCAAAAAATAATTTTCTAGTGTCGCAAATTTTAATTACGCCAGGGATTGCCTTTTCTATAGTAAATTATTCAAAAAATAATTTTCTACTGTCGCAAATTGTAATTGCGTCAGGGATTGCCTTTTCTATAGTAAATTATTCAAAAAATAATTTTTTACTGTCGCAAATTTTAATTACGCCAGGGATTGCCTTTTCTATAGTAAATTATTCAAAAAAGAATTTTATACTGTCGCAAATTTTAATTACGCCAGAGATTGCCTTTTCTATAGTAAATTATTCAAAAAATAATTTTTTACTGTCGCAAATTTTAAATACGCCAGGGATTGCCTTTTCTATAGTAAATTATTAAAAAAATAATTTTCTACTGTCGCAAATTTTAATTACGCCAGGGATTGCCTTTTCTATAGTAAATTATTCAAAAAATAATTTTCTACTGTCGCAAATTGTAATTGCGCCTGGGATTGCCTTTTCTATAGTAAATTATTCAAAAAATAATTTTTTACTGTCGCAAATTTTAATTACGCCAGGGATTGCCTTTTCTATAGTAAATTATTCAAAAAATAATTTTTTATTGTCGCAAATTTTAAGTGCGCCAGGGATTGCCTTTTTAATAGTAAATTATTCAAAAAATAATTTTTTACTGTCGCAAATTTTAATTACGCCAGGGATTGCCTTTTCTAAAGTAAATTATTCAAAAAATAATTTTTTACTGTCGCAAATTTTAAATACGCCAGGGATTGCCTTTTCTATAGTAAATTTTTCAAAAAATAATTTTTTATTGTCGCAAATTTTAAATATCCCAGGGATTGCCTTTTCTATAGTAAATTTCTCACAAATTAATTTTATACTGTCGCAAATTTTAAATACGCCAGGGATTGCCTTTTCTATAGTAAATTATTCAAAAAATAATTTTCTACTGTCGTAAATTTTAATTCCGCCAGGGATTGCCTTTTCTATAGTAAATTATTCAAAAAATAATTTTATACTGTCGCAAATTTTAATTACGCCAGGGATTGCCTTTTCTATAGTACATTATTCAAAAAATAATTTTTTACTGTCGCAAATTTTAAATATCCCAGGGATTGCCTTTTCTATAGTAAATTTCTCACAAATTAATTTCTTAATGTCGCAAATTTTAAATACGCCAGGGATTGCCTTTTCTATAGTAAATTATTCAAAAAATAATTTTTTACTGTCGCAAATTTTAAATATCCCAGGGATTGCCTTTTCCATAGTAAATTTCTCACAAATTAATTTCTTACTGTCGCAAATTTTAAATACGCCAGGGATTGCCTTTTCTATAGTAAATTATTCAAAAAATGATTTTTCACTGTCGCAAATTTTAAATATCCCAGGGATTGCCTTTTCTATAGTAAATTTCTCACAAATTAATTTTTTACTGTCGCAAATTTTAAATACGCCAGGGATTGCCTTTTCTATAGTAAATTATTCAAAAAATATTTTTTTACTGTCGCAAATTTCAAATCCGCCAGGGATTGCCTTTTCTGTAGTAAATTATTCAAAAAATAATTTTCTACTGTCGCAAATTTTAATTACGCCAGGGATTGCCTTTTTATAGTAAATTTCTCACAAATTAATTTTTTACTGTCGCAAATTTTAAATACGCCAGGGATTGCCTTTTCTATAGTAAATTATTCAAAAAATAATTTTTTACTGTCGCAAATTTTAAATATCCGAGGGATTGCCTTTTCTATAGTAAATTATTCAAAAAATAATTTTCTACTGTCGCAAATTTTAATTACGCCAGGGATTGCCTTTTCTATAGTAAATTATTCAAAAAATAATTTTCTACTGTCGCAAATTGTAATTGCGCAAGGGATTGCCTTTTCTATAGTAAATTATTCAAAAAATAATTTTTTACTGTCGCAAATTTTAATTACGCCAGGGATTGCCTTTTCTATAGTAAATTTCTCACAAATTAATTTTTTACTGTCGCAAATTTTAAATACGCCAGGGATTGCCTTTTCTATAGTAAATTATTCAAAAAATAATTTTTTACTGTCGCAAATTTTAAATACGCCAGGGATTGCCTTTTCTATAGTAAATTTTTCAAAAAATAATTTTTTATTGTCGCAAATTTTAAATATCCCAGGGATTGCCTTTTCTATAGTAAATTTCTCACAAATTAATTTTTTACTGTCGCAAATTTTAAATACGCCAGGGATTGCCTTTTCTATAGTAAATTATTCAAAAAATAATTTTTTACTGTCGCAAATTTTAATTACGCCAGGGATTGCCTTTTCTATAGTAAATTTCTCACAAATTAATTTTTTACTGTCGCAAATTTTAAATACGCCAGGGATTGCCTTTTCTATAGTAAATTATTCAAAAAATAATTTTTTACTGTCGCAAATTTTAAATACGCCAGGGATTGCCTTTTCTATAGTAAATTTTTCAAAAAATAATTTTTTATTGTCGCAAATTTTAAATATCCCAGGGATTGCCTTTTCTATAGTAAATTTCTCACAAATTAATTTTTTACTGTCGCAAATTTTAAATACGCCAGGGATTGCCTTTTCTATAGTAAATTATTCAAAAAATAATTTTCTACTGTCGTAAATTTTAATTACGCCAGGGATTGCCTTTTCTATAGTAAATTATTCAAAAAATAATTTTATACTGTCGCAAATTTTAATTACGCCAGGGATTGCTTTTTCTATAGTAAATTATTCAAAAAATAATTTTTTACTGTCGCAAATTTTAAATATCCCAGGGATTGCCTTTTCTATAGTAAATTTCTCACAAATTAATTTCTTACTGTCGCAAATTTTAAATACGCCAGGGATTGCCTTTTCTATAGTAAATTATTCAAAAAATAATTTTTTACTGTCGCAAATTTTAATTACGCGAGCGATTGCCTTTTCTATAGTAAATTATTCAAAAAATAATTTTTTACTGTCGCAAATTTTAAATACGCCAGGGATTGCCTTTTCTATAGTAAATTTTTCAAAAAATAATTTTTTATTGTCGCAAATTTTAAATATCCCCCTTTTCTATAGTAAATTTCTCACAAATTAATTTTTTACTGTCGCAAATTTTAAATACGTCAGGGATTGCCTTTTCTATAGTAAATTATTCAAAAAATAATTTTCTACTGTCGTAAATTTTAATTACGCCAGGGATTGCCTTTTCTATAGTAAATTATTAAAAAAATAATTTTATACTGTCGCAAATTTTAATTACGTCAGGGATTGCCTTTTCTATAGTAAATTATTCAAAAAATAATTTTATACTGTCGCAAATTTTAATTACGCCAGGGATTGCTTTTTCTATAGTAAATTATTCAAAAAATAATTTTCTACTGTCGCAAATTGTAATTGCGCAAGGGATTGCCTTTTCTATAGTAAATTATTCAAAAAATAATTTTTTACTGTCGCAAATTTTAAATATCCGAGGGATTGCCTTTTCTATAGTAAATTATTCAAAAAATAATTTTCTACTGTCACAAATTTTAATTACGCCAGGGATTGCCTTTTCTATAGTAAATTATTCAAAAAATAATTTTCTACTGTCGCAAATTGTAATTGCGCAAGGGATTGCCTTTTCTATAGTAAATTATTCAAAAAATAATTTTTTACTGTCGCAAATTTTAATTACGCCAGGGATTGCCTTTTCTATAGTAAATTTCTCACAAATTAATTTTTTACTGTCGCAAATTTTAAATACGCCAGGGATTGCCATTTCTATAGTAAATTATTCAAAAAATAATTTTTTACTGTCGCAAATTTTAAATACGCCAGAGATTGCCTTTTCTATAGTAAATTTTTCAAAAAATAATTTTTTATTGTCGCAAATTTTAAATATCCCAGGGATTGCCTTTTCTATAGTAAATTTCTCACAAATTAATTTTTTACTGTCGCAAATTTTAAATACGCCAGCGATTGCCTTTTCTATAGTAAATTATTCAAAAAATAATTTTTTACTGTCGCAAGTTTTAATTACGCCAGGGATTGCCTTTTCTATAGTAAATTTCTCACAAATTAATTTTTTACTGTCGCAAATTTTAAATACGCCAGGGATTGCCTTTTCTATAGTAAATTATTCAAAAAATAATTTTTTACTGTCGCAAATTTTAAATACGCCAGGGATTGCCATTTCTATAGTAAATTTTTCAAAAAATAATTTTTTATTGTCGCAAATTTTAAATATCCCAGGGATTGCCTTTTCTATAGTAAATTTCTCACAAATTAATTTTTTACTGTCGCAAATTTTAAATACGCCAGGGATTGCCTTTTCTATAGTAAATTATTCAAAAAATAATTTTCTACTGTCGTAAATTTTAATTACGCCAGGGATTGCCTTTTCTATAGTAAATTATTCAAAAAATAATTTTATACTGTCGCAAATTTTAATTACGCCAGGGATTGGTTTTTCTATAGTAAATTATTCAAAAAATAATTTTTTACTGTCGCAAATTTTAAATATCCCAGGGATTGCCTTTTCTATAGTAAATTTCTCACAAATTAATTTCTTACTGTCGCAAATTTTAAATACGCCAGGGATTGCCTTTTCTATAGTAAATTATTCAAAAAATAATTTTTTACTGTCGCAAATTTTAATTACGCCAGCGATTGCCTTTTCTATAGTAAATTATTCAAAAAATAATTTTTTACTGTCGCAAATTTTAAATGCGCCAGGGATTGCCTTTTCTATAGTAAATTTTTCAAAAAATAATTTTTTATTGTCGCAAATTTTAAATATCCCAGGGATTGCCTTTTCTATAGTAAATTTCTCACAAATTAATTTTTTACTGTCGCAAATTTTAAATACGCCAGGGATTGCCTTTTCTATAGTAAATTATTCAAAAAATAATTTTCTACTGTCGTAAATTTTAATTACGCCAGGGATTGCCTTTTCTATAGTAAATTATTCAAAAAATAATTTTATACTGTCGCAAATTTTAATTACGTCAGGGATTGCCTTTTCTATAGTAAATTATTCAAAAAATAATTTTATACTGTCGCAAATTTTAATTACGCCAGGGATTGCTTTTTCTATAGTAAATTATTCAAAAAATAATTTTTTACTGTCGCAAATTTTAAATATCCCAGGGATTGCCTTTTCTATAGTAAATTTCTCACAAATTAATTTCTTACTGTCGCAAATTTTAAATACGCCAGGGATTGCCTTTTCTATAGTAAATTATTCAAAAAATAATTTTTTACTGTCGCAAATTTTAAATATCCCAGGGATTGCCTTTTCTATAGTAAATTTCTCACAAATTAATTTCTTACTGTCGCAAATTTTAAATACGCCAGGGATTGCCTTTTCTATAGTAAATTATTCAATAAATAATTTTTCACTGTCGCAAATTTTAAATATCCCAGGGATTGCCTTTTCTATAATAAATTTCTCACAAATTAATTTTTTACTGTTGCAAATTTTAAATACGCCAGGGATTGCCTTTTCTATAGTAAATTATTCAAAAAATAATTTTTTACTGTCGCAAATTTCAAATCCGCCAGGGATTGCCTTTTCTATAGTAAATTATTCAAAAAATAATTTTCTACTGTCGCAAATTTTAATTACGCCAGGGATTGCCTTTTTATAGTAAATTTCTCACAAATTAATTTTTTACTGTCGCAAATTTTAAATACGCCAGGGATTGCCTTTTCTATAGTAAATTATTCAAAAAATAATTTTTTACTCTCGCAAATTTTAAATATCCCAGGGATTGCCTTTTCTATAGTAAATTATTCAAAAAATTATTTTCTACTGTCGCAAATTTTAATTACGCCAGAGATTGCCTTTTCTATAGTAAATTATTCAAAAAATAATTTTCTACTGTCGCAAATTGTAATTGCGCCAGGGACTGCCTTTTCTATAGTAAATTATTCAAAAAATAATTTTTTACTGTCGCAAATTTTAATTACGCCAGCGATTGCCTTTTCTATAGTAAATTATTCAAAAAATAATTTTTTACTGTCATAAATTTTAATTACGCCAGGGATTGACTTTTCTATAGTAAATTATTCAAAAAATAATTTTTTACTGTCGCAAATTTTAAGTGCGCCAGGGATTGCCTTTTCTGTAGTAAATTATTCAAAAAATAATTTTTTACTGTCACAAATTTTAAATACGCCAGGGATTGCCTTTTCTATAGTAAATTATTCAAAAAATAATTTTCTACTGTCGCAAATTTTAATTCCGCCAGGGATTGCCTTTTCTATAGTAAATTATTCAAAAAATAATTTTTTACTGTCGCAAATTTTAAATACGCCAGGGATTGCCTTTTCTATAGTAAATTATTCAAAAAATAATTTTCTACTGTCGCAAATTTTAATTACGCCAGGGATTGCCTTTTCTATAGTAAATTATTCAAAAAATAATTTTCTACTGTCGCAAATTGTAATTGCGCCAGGGATTGCCTTTTCTATAGTAAATTATTCAAAAAATAATTTTTTACTGTCGCAAATTTTAATTACGCCAGGGATTGCCTTTTCTATAGTAAATTATTCAAAAAATAATTTTATACTGTCCCAAATTTTAATTACGCCAGGGATTGCCTTTTCTATAGTAAATTATTCAAAAAATAATTTTCTACTGTCGCAAATTGTAATTGCGCCAGGGATTGCCTTTTCTATAGTAAATTATTCAAAAAATAATTTTTTACTGTCGCAAATTTTAATTACGCCAGGGATTGCCTTTTCTATAGTAAATTATTCAAAAAATAATTTTTTACTGTCGCAAATTTCAAATCCGCCAGGGATTGCCTTTTCTATAGTAAATTATTCAAAAAATAATTTTTTACTGTCGCAAATTTTAATTACGCCAGGGATTGCCTTTTCTATAGTAAATTATACAAAAAATAATTTTCTACTGTCGCAAATTTTAATTACGCCAGGGATTGCCTTTTCTATAGTAAATTATTCAAAAAATAATTTTATACTGTCGCAAATTTTAATTATGCCAGGGATTGCCTTTTCTATAGTAAATTATTCAAAAAATAATTTTTTACTGTCGCAAATTTTAAATATCCCAAGGATTGCCTTTTCTATAGTAAATTTCACACAAATTAATTTCTTACTGTCGCAAATTTTAAATACGCCAGGGATTGCCTTTTCTATAGTAAATTATTCAAAAAATAATTCTATACTGTCGCAAATTTTAAATATCGCAGGGATTGCCTTTTCTATAGTAAATTTCTCATAAATTAATTTCCTACTGTCGCAAATTTTAAATACGCCAGGGATTGCCTTTTCTATAGTAAATTATTCAAAAAATAATTTTTTACTCTCGCAAATTTTAAATATCCCAGGGATTACCTTTTCTATAGTAAATTTCTCACAAATTAATTTCTTACTGTCGCATATTTTAAATACGCCAGGGATTGCCTTTTCTATAGTAAATTATTCAAAAAATAATTTTTTACTGTCGCAAATTTTAAATATCCCAGGGATTGCCTTTTCTATAGTAAATTTCTCACAAATTAATTTCTTACTGTCGCAAATTTTAATTACGCCAGGGATTGCCTTTTCTATAGTAAATTATTCAAAAAATAATTTTTTACTGTCGCAAATTTCAAATCCGCCAGGGATTGCCTTTTCTATAGTAAATCATTCAAAAAATAATTTTTTACTATCGCAAGTTTTAATTACGCCAGGGATTGCCTTTTCTATAGTAAATTATTCAAAAAATAATTTTTTACTGTCGCAAATTTTAATTACGCCAGGGATTGATTTTTCTACAGTAAATTATTCAAAAAATAATTTTTTACTGTCGCAAATTTTAATTACGCCAGGGATTGCCTTTTCTATAGTAAATTATTCAAAAAATAATTTTATACTGTCGCAAATTTTAAATACGCCAGGGATTGCCTTTGCTATGGTAAATTATTCAAAAAATAATTTTCAACTGTCGCAAATTTTAATTACGCCAGGGATTGCCTTTTCTATAGTAAATTATTCAAAAAATAATTTTCAACTGTCGCAAATTTTAATTACGCCAGGGATTGCCTTTTCTATAGTAAATTTCTCACAAATTAATTTTTTACTGTCGCAAATTTTAATTGCGCCAGGGATTGCCTTTTCTATAGTACATTATTCAAAAAATAATTTTATACTGTCGCAAATTTTAATTACGCCAGGGATTGCCTTTTCTATAGTAAATTATTCAAAAAAAAATTTTCTACTGTCGCAAATTTTAATTACGCCAGGGATTGACTTTTCTATAGTAAATTATTCAAAAAATAATTTTTTACTGTCGCAAATTTTAATTAGGCCAGGGATTGCCTTTTCTTTAGTAAATTGTTCAAAAAATAATTTTTTACTATCGCAAGTTTTAATTGCGCCAGGGATTGCCTTTTCTATAGTAAATTATTCAAAAAATAATTTTATACTGTCGCAAATTTTAAATACGCCAGGGATTGCCTTTTCTATAGTAAATTATTCAAAAAATAATTTTCAACTGTCGCAAATTTTAATTACGCCAGGGATTGCCTTTTCTATAGTAAATTATTCAAAAAATAATTTCCAACTGTCGCAAATTTTAATTACGCCAGGGATTGCCTTTTCTATAGTAAATTATTCAAAAAATAATTTTCTACTGTCGCAAATTTTAAGTGCGCCAGGGATTGCCTTTTCTATAGTAAATTATTCAAAAAATAATTTTTTATTATCGCAAATTTTAATTACGCCAGGGATTGCCTTTTCAATAGTAAATTATTCAAAAAATAATTTTCTACTGCCGCAAATTTCAAATCCGCCAGGGATTGCCTTTTCTATAGTAAATTTTTCAAAAAATATTTTTCTACTGTCGCAAATTTTAATTACGCCAGGGATTGCCTTTTCTATAGTAAATTTCTCACAAATTAATTTTTTACTGTCGCAAATTTTAATTGCGCCAGGGATTGCCTTTTCTATAGTAAATTATTCAAAAAATAATTTTATACTGTCGCAAATTTTAATTACGCCAGGGACTGCCTTTTCTATAGTAAATTATTCAAAAAATAATTTTCTACTGTCGCAAATTTTAATTACGCCAGGGATTGCCTTTTCTATAGTAAATTATTCAAAAAATAATTTTTTACTGTCGCAAATTTTAATTACGCCAGGGATTGCCTTTTCTATAGTAAATTATTCAAAAAATAATTTTTTACTGTCGCAAATTTTAAATATCCCAGGGATTGCCTTTTCTGTAGTAAATTTCTCACAAATTAATTTCTTACTGTCGCAAATTTTAATTACGCCAGGGATTGACTTTTCTATAGTAAATTATTCAAAAAATATTTTTTTACTGTCGCAAATTTCAAATCCGCCAGTGATTGCCTTTTCTATAGTAAATTATTCAAAAAATAATTTTTTACTCTCGCAAGTTTTAATTACGCCAGGGATTGCCTTTTCTATAGTAAATTATTCAAAAAATAATTTTATACTGTCGCAAATTTTAATTACGCCAGGGATTGCCTTTTCTATATTAAATTATTCAAAAAATAATTTTATACTGTCGCAAATTTTAATTACGCCAGGGATTGCCTTTTCTATAGTAAATTATTCAAAAAATTATTTTTTACTGTCGCAAATTTTAAATATCCCAGGGATGGCCTTTTCTATAGCAAATTTCTCACAAATTAATTTCTTACTGTCGCAAATTTTAATTATGCCAGGGATTGCCTTTTCTATAGTAAATTATTCAAAAAATAATCTTTTTCTGTCACAAATTTCAAATCCGCCAGGGATTGCCTTTTCTATAGTAAATTATTCAAAAAATAATTTTTTAATATCGCAAGTTTTAATTACGCCAGGGATTGCCTTTTGTATAGTAAATTATTCAAAAAATAATTTTATACTGTCGCAAATTTTAAGTGCGCCAGGGATTGCCTTTTCTATAGTAAATTATTCAAAAAATAATTTTTTACTGTCGCAAATTTTAATTACCCCAGGGATTGCCTTTTCTATAGTAAATTATTCAAAAAATAATTTTCTACTGTCGCAAATTTTAATTAGGTCAGGGATTGCCTTTTCTATAGTAAATTATTCAAAAAATAATTTTTTACTATCGCAAATTTTAATTACGCCAGGGTTTGCCTTTTCTATAGTAAATTATTCAAAAAATAATTTTATACTGTCGCAAATTTTAAGTGCGCCAGGGATTGCCTTTTCTATAGTAAATTATTCAAAAAATAATTTTCAATTGTCGCAAATTTTAAATACGCCAGGGATTGCCTTTTCTATAGTAAATTATTCAAAAAATAATTTTCTACTGTCGCAAATTTTAATTACGCCAGGGATTGCCTTTTCTATAGTAAATTATTCAAAAAATAATTTTCAACTGTCGCAAATTTTAATTACGCCAGGGATTGCCTTTTCTATAGTAAATTATTCAAAAAATAATTTTCTACTGTCGCAAATTTCAAATCCGCCAGGGATTGCCTTTTCTATAGTACATTTTGCAAAAAATAATTTTCTACTGTCGCAAATTTTAATTACGCCAGGGATTGCCTTTTCTATAGTAAATTTCTCACAAATTAATTTTTTACTGTCGCAAATTTTAATTGCGCCAGGGATTGCCTTTTCTATAGTAAATTATTCAAAAAATAATTTTATACTGTCGCAAATTTTAATTACGCTAGGGATTGCCTTTTCTATAGTAAATTTTGCAAAAAATAATTTTCTACTGTCGCAAATTTTAATTACGCCAGGGATTGCCTTTTCTATAGTAAATTATTCAAAAAATAATTTTATACTGTCGCAAATTTTAATTACGCCAGGGATTGCCTTGTCTATAGTAAATTATTCAAAAAATAATTTTTTTCTGTCGCAAATTTTAAATCCGCCAGCGATTGCCTTTTCTATAGTAAATTTTGCAAAAAATAATTTTCTACTGTCGCAAATTTTAATTACGCCAGAGATTGCCTTTTCTATAGTAAATTTCTCACAAATTAATGTTTTACTGTCGCAAATTTTAATTGCGCCAGGGATTGCCTTTTCTATAGTAAATTATTCAAAAAATAATTTTATACTGTCGCATATTTTAATTACGCCAGGGATTGCCTTTTCTATAGTAAATTATTCAAAAAATAATTTTCTACTGTCGCAAATTTTAAATCCGCCAGGGATTGCCTTTTCTATAGTAAATTATTCAAAAAATAATTTTTTACTATCGCAAGTTTTAATTACGCCAGGGATTGCCTTTTCTATAGTAAATTATTCAAAAAATAATTTTATACTGTCGCAAATTTTAATTACGCCAGGGATTGCCTTTTCTATAGTAAATTATTCAAAAAATAATTTTTTTCTGTCGCAAATTTTAAATATCCCAGGGATTGCCTTTTCTATAGTAAATTTCTCACAAATTAATTTTTTACTGTCGCAAATTTTAAATACGCCAGGGATTGCCTTTTCTAAAGTAAATTATTCAAAAAATAATTTTTTACTGTCGCAAATTTCAAATCCGCCAGGGATTGCCTTTTCTATAGTAAATTATTCAATAAATAATTTTTTACTGTCGCAAATTTCAAATCCGCCAGGGATTGCCTTTTCTATAGTAAATTATTCAAAAAATAATTTTCTACTGTCGCAAATTTTAATTACGCCAGGGATTGCCTTTTATATAGTAAATTATTCAAAAAATAATTTTCTACTGTCGCAAATTGTAATTGCGCCAGGGATTGCCTATTCTATAGTAAATTATTCAAAAAATAATTTTCTACTGTCGCAAATTTTAAGTGCGCCAGGGATTGCCTTTTCTATAGTAAATTATTCAAAAAATAATTTTTTACTATCGCAAATTTTAATTGCGCCAGGGATTGCCTTTTCTATAGTAAATTATTCAAAAAATAATTTTATACTGTCGCAAATTTTAATTACGCTAGGGATTGCCTTTTCTATAGTAAATTTTGCAAAAAATAATTTTCTACTGTCGCAAATTTTAATTACGCCAGGGATTGCCTTTTCTATAGTAAATTATTCAAAAAATAATTTTATACTGTCGCAAATTTTAATTACGCCAGGGATTGCCTTTTCTATAGTAAATTATTCAAAAAATAATTTTTTTCTGTCGCAAATTTTAAATCCCCCAGCGATTGCCTTTTCTATAGTAAATTTTGCAAAAAATAATTTTCTACTGTCGCAAATTTTAATTACGCCAGGGATTGCCTTTTCTATAGTAAATTTCTCACAAATTAATTTTTTACTGTCGCAAATTTTAATTGCGCCAGGGATTGCCTTTTCTATAGTAAATTATTCAAAAAATAATTTTATACTGTCGCATATTTTAATTACGCCAGGGATTGCCTTTTCTATAGTAAATTATTCAAAAAATAATTTTCTACTGTCGCAAATTTTAAATCCTCCAGGGATTGCCTTTACTATAGTAAATTATTCAAAAAATAATTTTTTACTATCGCAAGTTTTAATTACGCCAGGGATTGCCTTTTCTATAGTAAATTATTCAAAAAATAATTTTATACTGTCGCAAATTTTAATTACGCCAGGGATTGCCTTTTCTATAGTAAATTATTCAAAAAATAATTTTTTTCTGTCGCAAATTTTAAATATCCCAGGGATTGCCTTTTCTATAGTAAATTTCTCACAAATTAATTTTTTACTGTCGCAAATTTTAAATACGCCAGGGATTGCCTTTTCTAAAGTAAATTATTCAAAAAATAATTTTTTACTGTCGCAAATTTCCGCAAATTTTAATTACGCCAGGGATTGCCTTTTCTATAGTAAATTATTCAAAAAATAATTTTCTGCTGTCGCAAATTGTAATTGCGCCAGGGATTGCCTTTTCTATAGTAAATTATTCAAAAAATAATTTTCTACTGTCGCAAATTTTAAGTGCGCCAGGGATTGCCTTTTCTATAGTAAATTATTCAAAAAATAATTTTTTACTGTCGCAAATTTTAATTACGCCAGGGATTGCCTTTTCTATAGTAAATTATTCAAAAAATAATTTTTTACTATCGCAAATTTTAAGTGCGCCAGGGATTGCCTTTTCTATAGTAAATTATTCAAAAAATAATTTTTTACTGTCGCAAATTTTAATTACGCCAGGGATTGCCTTTTCTATAGTAAATTATTCAAAAAATAATTTTATAATATCGCAAGTTTTAATTGCGCCAGGGATTGCCTTTTCTATAGTAAATTATTCAAAAAATAATTTTATATTGTCGCAAATTTTAAGTGCGCCAGGGATTGCCTTTTCTATAGTAAATTATTCAAAAAATAATTTTATACTGTCGCAAATTTTAATTACGCCAGGGATTGCCTTTTCTATAGTAAATTATTCAAAAAATAATTTTCTACTGTCGCAAATTTTAATTACGCCAGGGATTGCCTTTTCTATAGTAAATTATTCAAAAAATAATTTTTTACTATCGCAAATTTTAATTACGCCAGGGATTGCCTTTTCTATAGTAAATTATTCAAAAAATAATTTTATACTGTCGCAAATTTTAAGTGCGCCAGGGATTGCCTTTTCTATAGTAAATTATTCAAAAAATAATTTTCAACTGTCGCAAATTTTAAATACGCCAGGGATTGCCTTTTCTATAGTAAATTATTCAAAAAATAATTTTCTACTGTCGCAAATTTTAATTACGCCAGGGATTGCCTTTTCTATAGTAAATTATTCAAAAAATAATTTTCATCTGTCGCAAATTTTAATTAAGCCAGGGATTGCCTTTTCTATAGTAAATTATTCAAAAAATAATTTTCTACTGTCGCAAATTTTAAGTGCGCCAGGGATTGCCTTTTCTATAGTAAATTATTCAAAAAATTATTTTTTACTATCGCAAATTTTAATTACGCCAGGGATTGCCTTTTCTATAGTAAATTATTCAAAAAATAATTTTCTACTGCCGCAAATTTCAAATCCGCCAGGGATTGCCTTTTCTATAGTAAATTTTGCAAAAAATAATTTTCTACTGTCGCAAATTTTAATTACGCCAGGGATTGCCTTTTCTATAGTAAATTATTCAAAAAATAATTTTATACTGTCGCAATTTTTAATTACGCCAGGGATTGCCTTTTCTATAGTAAATTATTCAAAAAATAATTTTTTACTGTCGCAAATTTCAAATCCGCCAGGGATTGCCTTTTCTATAGTAAATTATTCAAAAAATAATTTTTTACTATCGCAAGTTTTAATTACGCCAGGGATTGCCTTTTCTATAGTAAATTATTCAAAAAATAATTTTATACTGTCGCAAATTTTAATTACGCCAGGGATTGCCTTTTTATAGTAAATTATTCAAAAAATAATTTTTTACTGTCGCAAATTTTAAATATCCCAGGGATTGCCTTTTCTATAGTAAATTTCTCACAAATTAATTTTTTACTGTCGCAAATTTTAAATACGCCAGGGATTGCCTTTTCTATAGTAAATTATTCAAAAAATAATTTTCTACTGTCGCAAATTTTAATTACGCCAGGGATTGCCTTTTCTATAGTAAATTATTCAAAAAATAATTTTTTACTGTCGCAAATTTTAATTACGCCAGGGATTGCCTTTTCTATAGTAAATTATTCAAAAAATAATTTTCTACTGTCGCATGTTTTAATTACGCCAGGGATTGCCTTTTCTATAGTAAATTATTCAAAAAAATAATTTTTTACTATCGCAAGTTTTAATTACGCCAGGGATTGCCTTTTCTATAGTAAATTATTCACAAATAATTTTATACTGTCGCAAATTTTAATTACGCCAGGGATTGCCTTTTCTATAGTAAATTATTCAAAAAATAATTTTTTACTATCGCAAATTTTAATTACGCCAGGGATTGCCTTTTCTATAGTAAATTATTCAAAAAATAATTTTATACTGTCGCAAATTTTAAGTGGCCAGGGATTGCCTTTTCTATAGTAACTTATTCAAAAAATAATTTTTTACTGTCGCAAATTTTAATTACGCCAGGGATTGCCTTTTCTATAGTAAATTATTCAAAAAATAATTTTCTACTGTCGCAAATTTTAATTACGCCAGGGATTGCCTTTTCTATAGTAAATTATTCAAAAAATAATTTTCTACTGTCGCAAATTTTAATTACGCCAGGGATTGCCTTTTCTATAGTAAATTATTCAAAAAATAATTTTATACTGTCGCAAATTTTAAGTGCGCCAGGGATTGCCTTTTCTATAGTAAATTATTCAAAAAATAATTTTTTACTATCGCAAATTTTAATTACGCCAGGGATTGCCTTTTCTATAGTAAATTATTGAAAAAATAATTTTATACTGTCGCAAATTTTAAGTGCGCCAGGGATTGCCTTTTCTATAGTAAATTATTCAAAAAATAATTTTCTACTGTCGCAAATTTTAATTACGCCAAGGATTGCCTTTTATATAGTAAATTATTCAAAAAATAATTTTCTACTGTCGCAAATTTTAATTACCCCAGGGATTGCCTTTTCTATAGTAAATTATTCAAAAAATAATTTTTTACTATCGCAAGTTTTAATTACGCCAGGGATTGCCTTTTCTATAGTAAATTATTCAAAATATAATTTTATACTGTCGCAAATTTTAATTACGCCAGGGATTGCCTTTTCTATAATAAATTATTCAAAAAATAATTTTTTACTATCGCAAGTTTTAATTACGCTAGGGATTGCCTTTTCTATAGTAAATTATTCAAAAAATAATTTTATACTGTCGCAAATTTTAATTACGCCAGGGATTGCCTTTTCTATAGTAAATTATTCAAAAAATAATTTTTTACTATTGCAAATTTTAATTACGCCAGGGATTGCCTTTTCTATAGTAAATTATTCAAAAAATAATTTTATACTGTCACAAATTTTAAGTGCGCCAGGGATTGCCTTTTCTATAGTAAATTATGCAAAAAATAATTTTATACTGTCGCAAATTTTAAGTGCGCCAGGGATTGCCTTTTCTATAGTAAATTATTCAAAAAATAATTTTCTACTGTCGCAAATTTTAATTACGCCAGGGATTGCCTTTTCTATAGTAAATTATTCAAAAAATAATTTTCTACTGTCGCAAATTTTAAGTGCGCCAGGGATTGCCTTTTCTATAGTAAATTATTCAAAAAATAATTTTTTACTATCGCAAATTTTAATTACGCCAGGGATTGCCTTTTCTATAGTAAATTATTCAAAAAATAATTTTATACTGTCGCAAATTTGAATTACGCCAGGGATTGCCTTTTCTATAGTAAACTTTTCAAAAAATAATTTTTTACTATCGCAAGTTTTAATTGCGCCAGGGATTGCCTTTTCTACAGTAAATTTTGCAAAAAATAATTTTATACTGTCGCAAATTTTAATTACGCCAAGGATTGCCTTTAATATAGTAAATTATTCAAAAAATAATTTTATACTGTCGCAAATTTTAATTACGCCAGGGATTGCCTTTTCTATAGTAAATTATTCAAAAAATAATTTTTTACTGTCGCAAATTTCAAATCCGCCAGGGATTGCCTTTTCTATAGTAAATTATTCAAAAAATAATTTTTTACTATCGCAAGTTTTAATTACGCCAGGGATTGCCTTTTCTATAGTAAATTATTCAAAAAATAATTTTATACTGTCGCAAATTTTAATTACGCCAGGGATTGCCTTTTCTATAATAAATTATTCAAAAAATAATTTTTTACTATCGCAAGTTTTAATTACGCTAGGGATTGCCTTTTCTATAGTAAATTATTCAAAAAAAGAATTTTATACTGTCGCAAATTTTAATTACGCCAGGGATTGCCTTTTCTATAGTAAATTATTCAAAAAATAATTTTTTACTATCGCAAATTTTAATTACGCAAGGGATTGCCTTTTCTATAGTAAATTATTCAAAAAATAATTTTATACTGTCGCAAATTTTAAGTGCGCCAGGGATTGCCTTTTCTATAGTAAATTATTCAAAAAATAATTTTATACTGTCGCAAATTTTAAGTGCGCCAGGGATTGCCTTTTCTATAGTAAATTATTCAAAAAATAATTTTTTACTATCGCAAGTTTTAATTACGCCAGGGATTGCCTTTTCTATAGTAAATTATTCAAAAAATAATTTTATACTGTCGCAAATTTTAATTACGCCAGGGATTGCCTTTTCTATAATAAATTATTCAAAAAATAATTTTTTACTATCGCAAGTTTTAATTACGCTAGGGATTGCCTTTTCTATAGTAAATTATTCAAAAAAAGAATTTTATACTGTCGCAAATTTTAATTACGCCAGGGATTGCCTTTTCTATAGTAAATTATTCAAAAAATAATTTTATACTGTCGCAAATTTTAATTACGCCAGGGATTGCCTTTTCTATAGTAAATTATTCAAAAAATAATTTTCTACTGTCGCAAATTTTAATTACGCAAGGGATTGCCTTTTCTATAGTAAATTATTCAAAAAATAATTTCATACTGTCGCAAATTTTAAGTGCGCCAGGGATTGCCTTTTCTATAGTAAATTATTCAAAAAATAATTTTATAATGTCGCAAATTTTAAGTGCGCCAGGGATTGCCTTTTCTATAGTAAATTATTCAAAAAATAATTTTTTACTATCGCAAGTTTTAATTACGCCAGGGATTGCCTTTTCTATAGTAAATTATTCAAAAAATAATTTTATACTGTCGCAAATTTTAATTACGCCAGGGATTGCCTTTTCTATAATAAATTATTCAAAAAATAATTTTTTACTATCGCAAGTTTTAATTACGCTAGGGATTGCCTTTTCTATAGTAAATTATTCAAAAAAAGAATTTTATACTGTCGCAAATTTTAATTAAGCCAGGGATTGCCTTTTCTATAGTAAATTATTCAAAAAATAATTTTTTACTATCGCAAATTTTAATTACGCAAGGGATTGCCTTTTCTATAGTAAATTATTCAAAAAATAATTTTATACTGTCGCAAATTTTAAGTGCGCCAGGGATTGCCTTTTCTATAGTAAATTATTCAAAAAATAATTTTATACTGTCGCAAATTTTAAGTGCGCCAGGGATTGCCTTTTCTATAGTAAATTATTCAAAAAATAATTTTCTACTGTCGCAAATTTTAATTACGCCAGGGATTGCCTTTTCTATAGTAAATTATTCAAAAAATAATTTTCTACTGTCGCAAATTTTAAGTGCGCCAGGGATTGCCTTTTCTATAGTAAATTATTCAAAAAATAATTTTTTACTATCGCAAATTTTAATTACGCCAGGGATTGCCTTTTCTATAGTAAATTATTCAAAAAATAATTTTATACTGTCGCAAATTTGAATTACGCCAGGGATTGCCTTTTCTATAGTAAACTTTTCAAAAAATAATTTTTTACTATCGCAAGTTTTAATTACGCCAGGGATTGCCTTTTCTACAGTAAATTTTGCAAAAAATAATTTTATACTGTCGCAAATTTTAATTACGCCAGGGATTGCCTTTTCTATAGTAAATTATTCAAAAAATAATTTTATACTGTCGCAAATTTTAAGTGCGCCAGGGATTGCCTTTTCTATAGTAAATTATTCAAAAAATAATTTTTTACTGTCGCAAATTTTAATTACGCCAGGGATTGCCTTTTCTATAGTAAATTATTCAAAAAATAATATTCTACTGTCGCAAATTTTAATTACGCCAAGGATTGCCTTTTCTATAGTAAATTATTCAAAAAATAATTTTATACTGTCGCAAATTTTAATTACGCCAGGGATTGCCTTTTCTATAGTAAATTATTCAAAAAATAATTTTCTACTGTCGCAAATTTTAATTACGCCAGGGATTGCCTTTTCTATAGTAAATTATTCAAAAAATAATTTTTTGCTATCGCAAGTTTTAATTACGCCAGGGATTGCCTTTTCTATAGTAAATTATTCAAAAAATAATTTTATACTGTCGCAAATTTTAATTACGCCAGGGATTGCCTTTTCTATAATAAATTATTCAAAAAATAATTTTTTACTATCGCAAGTTTTAATTACGCTAGGGATTGCCTTTTCTATAGTAAATTATTCAAAAAATAATTTAATACTGTCGCAAATTTTAATTACGCCAGGGGTTGCCTTTTCTATAGTAAATAATTCAAAAAATAATTTTTTACTATTGCAAATTTTAATTACGCCAGGGATTGCCTTTTCTATAGTAAATTATTCAAAAAATAATTTTATACTGTCGCAAATTTTAAGTGCGCCAGGGATTGCCTTTTCTATAGTAAATTATTCAAAAAATAATTTTATACTGTCGCAAATTTTAAGTGCGCCAGGGATTGCCTTTTCTATAGTAAATTATTCAAAAAATAATTTTATACTGTCGCAAATTTTAATTACGCCAGGGATTGCCTTTTCTATAGTAAATTATTCAAAAAATAATTTTCTACTGTCGCAAATTTTAAGTGCGCCAGGGATTGCCTTTTCTATAGTAAATTATTCAAAAAATAATTTTTTACTATCGCAAATTTTAATTACGCCAGGGATTGCCTTTTCTATAGTAAATTATTCAAAAAATAATTTTATACTGTCGCAAATTTGAATTACGCCAGGGATTGCCTTTTCTATAGTAAACTTTTCAAAAAATAATTTTTTACTATCGCAAGTTTTAAATGCGCCAGGGATTGCCTTTTCTACAGTAAATTTTGCAAAAAATAATTTTATACTGTCGCAAATTTTAATTACGCCAAGGATTGCCTTTTCTATAGTAAATTATTCAAAAAATAATTTTATACTGTCGCAAATTTTAATTACGCCAGGGATTGCCTTTTCTATAGTAAATTATTCAAAAAATAATTTTTTACTGTCGCAAATTTCAAATCCGCCAGCGATTGCCTTTTCTATAGTAAATTATTCAAAAAATAATTTTTTACTATCGCAAGTTTTAATTACGCCAGGGATTGCCATTTCTATAGTAAATTATTCAAAAAATAATTTTATACTGTCGCAAATTTTAATGACGCCAGGGATTGCCTTTTCTATAGTAAATTATTCAAAAAATAATTTTATACTGTCGCAAATTTTAAGTGCGCCAGGGATTGCCTTTTCTATAGTAAATTATGCAAAAAATAATTTTATACTGTCGCAAATTTTAAGTGCGCCAGGGATTGCCTTTTCTATAGTAAATTATTCAAAAAATAATTTTCTACTGTCGCAAATTTTAATTACGCCAGGGATTGCCTTTTCTATAGTAAATTATTCAAAAAATAATTTTCTACTGTCGCAAATTTTAAGTGCGCCAGGGATTGCCTTTTCTATAGTAAATTATTCAAAAAATAATTTTTTACTATCGCAAATTTTAATTACGCCAGGGATTGCCTTTTCTATAGTAAATTATTCAAAAAATAATTTTCAACTGTCGCAAATTTTAATTACGCCAGGGATTGCCTTTTCTACAGTAAATTATTCAAAAAATAATTTTTTACTATCGCAAGTTTTAATTACGCCAGGGATTGCCTTTTCTATAGTAAATTATTCAAAAAATAATTTTCTACTGTCGCAAATTTTAATTACGCCAGGGATTGTCTTTTATCAAGTAAATTTCTCACAAATTAATTTTTTACTGTCGCAAATTTTAATTGCGCCAGGGATTGCCTTTTCTATAGTAAATTATTCAAAAAATAATTTTATACTGTCGCAAATTTTAATTACGCCAGGGATTGCCTTTTCTATAGTAAATTATTCAAAAAATAATTTTTTACTGTCGCAAATTTCAAATCCGCCAGGGATTGCCTTTTCTATAGTAAATTATTCAAAAAATAATTTTTTACTATCGCAAGTTTAAATTACGCCAGGGATTGCCTTTTCTATAGTAAATTATTCAAAAAATAATTTTTTACTATCGCAAATTTTAATTAAACCAGGGGTTGCCTTTTCTATAGTAAATTATTCAAAAAATAATTTTCAACTGTCGCGAATTTTAATTACGCCAGGGATTGCCTTTTCTATAGTAAATTATTCAAAAAATAATTTTTTACTATCGCAAGTTTTAATTACGCCAGGGATTGCCTTTTCTATAGTAAATTATGCAAAAAATAATTTTCTACTGTCGCAAATTTTAATTACGCCAGGGATTGCCTTTTCTATAGTAAATTATTCAAAAAATAATTTTTTACTGTCGCAAATTTTAATTACGCCAGGGATTGCCTTTTCTATAGTAAATTATTCAAAAAATAATTTTTTACTGTTGCAAATTTTAAATATACCAGGGATTGCCTTTTCTATAGTAAATTTCTCACAAATTAATTTCTTACTGTCGCAAATTTTAATTACGCCAGGGATTGCCTTTTCTATAGTAAATTATTCAAAAAATAATTTTTTACTGTCGCAAATTTCAAATCCGCCAGGGATTGCCTTTTCTATAGTAAATTATTCAAAAAATAATTTTTTACTATCCCAAGTTTTAATTACGCCAGGGATTGCCTTTTCTATAGTAAATTTTTCAAAAAATAATTTTATACTGTCGCAAATTTTAATTACGCCAGGGATTGCCTTTTCTATAGTAAATTATTCAAAAAATAATTTTCTACTGTCGCAAATTTTAATTACGCCAGGGATTGCCTTTTCTATAGTAAATTATTCAAAAAATAATTTTATACTGTCGCAAATTTTAATTACGCCAGGGATTGCCTTTTCTATAGTAAATTATTCAAAAAATAATTTTTTACTATCCCAAGTTTTAATTACGCCAGGGATTGCCTTTTCTATAGTAAATTTTTCAAAAAATAATTTTATACTGTCGCAAATTTTAATTACGCCAGGGATTGCCTTTTCTATAGTAAATTATTCAAAAAATAATTTTCTGCTGTCGCAAATTTTAAGTGCGCCAGGGATTGCCTTTTCTATAGTAAATTATTCAAAAAATAATTTTTTACTGTCGCAAATTTCAAATCCGCCAGGAATTGCCTTTTCTATAGTAAATTATTCAAAAAATAATTTTTTACTATCGCAAGTTTTAATTACGCCAGGGATTGCCTTTTCTATAGTAAATTATTCAAAAAATAATTTTATACTGTCGCAAATTTTAAGTGCGCCAGGGATTGCCTTTTCTATAGTAAATTATTCAAAAAATAATTTTTTACTGTCGCAAATTTTAATTACGCCAGGGATTGCCTTTTCTATAGTAAATTATTCAAAAAATAATTTTCTACTGTCGCAAATTTTAATTACGCCAAGGATTGCCTTTTCTATAGTAAATTATTCAAAAAATAATTTTATACTGTCGCAAATTTTAATTACGCCAGGGATTGCCTTTTCTATAGTAAATTATTCAAAAAATAATTTTCTACTGTCGCAAATTTTAATTACGCCAGGGATTGCCTTTTCTATAGTAAATTATTCAAAAAATAATTTTTTACTATCGCAAGTTTTAATTACGCCAGGGATTGCCTTTTCTATAGTAAATTATTCAAAAAATAATTTTATACTGTCGCAAATTTTAATTACGCCAGGGATTGCCTTTTCTATAATAAATTATTCAAAAAATAATTTTTTACTATCGCAAGTTTTAATTACGCTAGGGATTGCCTCTTCTATAGTAAATTATTCAAAAAAAGAATTTTATACTGTCGCAAATTTTAAGTGCGCCAGGGATTGCCTTTTCTATAGTAAATTATTCAAAAAATAATTTTTTACTGTCGCAAATTTCAAATCCGCCAGGGATTGCCTTTTCTATAGTAAATTATTCAAAAAATAATTTTTTACTATCGCAAGTTTTAATTACGCCAGGGATTGCCTTTTCTATAGTAAATTATTCAAAAAATAATTTTATACTGTCGCAAATTTTAATTGCGCCAGGGATTGCCTTTTCTATAGTAAATTATTCAAAAAATAATTTTTTACTGTCGCAAATTTTAATTACGCCAGGGATTGCCTTTTCTATAGTAAATTATTCAAAAAATAATTTTCTACTGTCGCAAATTTTAATTACGCCAAGGATTGCCTTTTCTATAGTAAATTATTCAAAAAATAATTTTATACTGTCGCAAATTTTAATTACGCCAGGGATTGCCTTTTCTATAGTAAATTATTCAAAAAATAATTTTCTACTGTCGCAAATTTTAATTACGCCAGGGATTGCCTTTTCTATAGTAAATTATTCAAAAAATAATTTTTTACTATCGCAAGTTTTAATTACGCCAGGGATTGCCTTTTCTATAGTAAATTATTCAAAAAATAATTTTATACTGTCGCAAATTTTAATTACGCCAGGGATTGCCTTTTCTATAATAAATTATTCAAAAAATAATTTTTTAATATCGCAAGTTTTAATTACGCTAGGGATTGCCTTTTCTATAGTAAATTATTCAAAAAAAGAATTTTATACTGTCGCAAATTTTAATTACGCCAGGGATTGCCTTTTCTATAGTAAATTATTCAAAAAATAATTTTTTACTATCGCAAATTTTAATTACGCCAGGGATTGCCTTTTCTATAGTAAATTATTCAAAAAATAATTTTATACTGTCGCAAATTTTAAGTGCGCCAGGGATTGCCTTTTCTATAGTAAATTATGCAAAAAATAATTTTATACTGTCGCAAATTTTAAGTGCGCCAGGGATTGCCTTATCTATAGTAAATTATTCAAAAAATAATTTTCTACTGTCGCAAATTTTAATTACGCCAGGGATTGCCTTTTCTATAGTAAATTATTCAAAAAATAATATTCTACTGTCGCAAATTTTAAGTGCGCCAGGGATTGCCTTTTCTATAGTAAATTATTCAAAAAATAATTTTTTACTATCGCAAATTTTAATTACGCCAGGGATTGCCTTTTCTATAGTAAATTATTCAAAAAATAATTTTATACTGTCGCAAATTTGAATTACGCCAGGGATTGCCTTTTCTATAGTAAACTTTTCAAAAAATAATTTTTTACTATCGCAAGTTTTAATTACGCCAGGGATTGCCTTTTCTACAGTAAATTATTCAAAAAATAATTTTTTACTATCGCAAATTTTAATTAAACCAGGGATTGCCTTTTCTATAGTAAATTATTCAAAAAATAATTTTCTACTGTCGCAAATTTTAATTACGCCAGGGATTGCCTTTTCTATAGTAAATTATTCAAAAAATAATTTTTTACTATCGCAAGTTTTAATTACGCCAGGGATTGCCTTTTCTATAGTAAATTAGTCAAAAACTAATTTTATACTGTCGCAAATTTTAATTACGCCAGGGATTGCCTTTTCTATAATAAATTATTCAAAAAATAATTTTTTACTATCGCAAGTTTTAATTACGCCAGGGATTGCCTTTTCTATAGTAAATTATTCAAAAAATAATTTTATACTGTCGCAAATTTTAAGTGCGCCAGGGATTGCCTTTTCTATAGTAAATTATTCAAAAAATAATTTTATACTGTCGCAAATTTTAAGTGCGCCAGGGATTGCCTTTTCTATAGTAAATTATTCAAAAAATAATTTTTTACTATCGCAAATTTTAATTACGCCAGGGATTGCCTTTTCTATAGTAAATTATTCAAAAAATAATTTTATACTGTCGCAAATTTTAATTACGCCAGGGATTGCCTTTTCTATAGTAAACATTTCAAAAAATAATTTTTTACTATCGCAAGTTTTAATTGCGCCAGGGATTGCTTTTTCTAGAGTAAATTTTGCAAAAAATAATTTTATACTGTCGCAAATTTTAATTACGCGATTGCCTTTTCTATAGTAAATTATTCAAAAAATAATTTTATACTGTCGCAAATTTTAATTACGCCAGGGATTGCCTTTTCTATAGTAAATTATTCAAAAAATAATTTTTTACTGTCGCAAATTTCAAATCCGCCAGGGATTGCCTTTTCTATAGTAAATTATTCAAAAAATAATTTTTTACTATCGCAAGTTTTAATTACGCCAGGGATTGCCTTTTCTATAGTAAATTATTCAAAAAATAATTTTTTACTATCGCAAGTTTTAATTACGCCAGGGATTGCCTTTTCTATAGTAAATTATTCAAAAAATAATTTTTTACTATCGCAAGTTTTAATTACGCCAGGGATTGCCTTTTCTATAGTAAATTATTCAAAAAATAATTTTTTACTATCGCAAGTTTTAATTACGCCAGGGATTGCCTTTTCTATAGTAAATTAT
This sequence comes from Dioctria linearis, assembly GCA_963930735.1. Classification (NCBI taxonomy): domain Eukaryota; kingdom Metazoa; phylum Arthropoda; class Insecta; order Diptera; family Asilidae; genus Dioctria; species Dioctria linearis. Next base: position 196,344 of record CAWVNZ010000774.1, read on the forward strand.
TCAAAAAATAATTTTTTACTATCGCAAATTTTAATTACGCCAGGGATTGCCTTTTCTATAGTAAATTATTCAAAAAATAATTTTCAACTGTCGCAAATTTTAATTACGCCAGGGATTGCCTTTTCTATAGTAAATTATTCAAAAAATAATTTTTTACTATCGCAAGTTTTAATTACGCCAGGGATTGCCTTTTCTATAGTAAATTATTCAAAAAATAATTTTCTACTGTCGCAAATTTTAATTACGCCAGGGATTGCCTTTTCTATAGTAAATTTCTCACAAATTAATTTTTTACTGTCGCAAATTTTAATTGCGCCAGGGATTACCTTTTCTATAGTAAATTATTCAAAAAATAATTTTATACTGTCGCAAATTTTAATTACGCCAGGGATTGCCTTTTCTATAGTAAATTATTCAAAAAATAATTTTTACTGTCGCAAATTTCAAATCCGCCAGGGATTGCCTTTTCTATAGTAAATTATTCAAAAAATAATTTTTTACTATCGCAAGTTTTAATTACGCCAGGGATTTCCTTTTCTATACTAAATTATTCAAAAAATAATTTTATACTGTCGCAAATTTTAATTACGCCAGGGATTGCCTTTTCTATAGTAAATTATTCAAAAAATAATTTTTTACTGTCGCAAATTTTAAATATCCCAGGGATTGCCTTTTCTATAGTAAATTTCTCACAAATTAATTTTTTACTGTCGCAAATTTTAATTACGCCAGGGATTGCCTTTTCTATAGTAAATTATTCAAAAAATAATTTTTTACTGTCGCAAATTTCAAATCCGCCAGGGATTGCCTTTTCTATAGTAAATTATTCAAAACATAATTTTTTACTATCGCAAGTTTTAATAACGCCAGGGATTGCCTTTTCTATAGTAAATTATTCAAAAACTAATTTTATACTGTCGCAAATTTTAATTACGCCAGGGATTGCCTTTTCTATAGTAAATTATTCAAAAAATAATTTTCTACTGTCGCAAATTTTAATTACGCCAGGGATTGCCTTTTCTATAGTAAATTATTCAAAAAATAATTTTATACTGTCGCAAATTTTAATTACGCCAGGGATTGCCTTTTCTATAGTAAATTATTCAAAAAATAATTTTCTACTGTCGCAAATTTTAAATACGCCAGGGATTGCCTTTTCTATAGTAAATTATTCAAAAAATAATTTTTTACTATCGCAAGTTTTAATTACGCCAGGGATTGCTTTTTCTATAGTAAATTATTCAAAAAATAATTTTATACTGTCGCAAATTTTAAGTGGCCAGGGATTGCCTTTTCTATAGTAAATTATTCAAAAAATAGTTTTTTACTATCACAAATTTTAATTACGCCAGGGATTGCCTTTTCTATAGTAAATTATTCAAAAAATAATTTTTTACTATCGCAAGTTTTAATTACGCCAGGGATTGCCTTTTCTATAGTAAATTATTCAAAAAATAATCTTATACTGTCGCAAATTTTAATTACGCCAGGGATTGCCTTTTCTATAATAAATTATTCAAAAAATTATTTTTTACTATCGCAAGTTTTAATTACGCCAGGGATTGCCTTTTCTATAGCAAATTATTCAAAAAATAATTTTATGCTGTCGCAAATTTTAATTACGCCAGGGATTGCCTTTTCTATAGTAAATTATTCAAAAAATAATTTTTTACTATCGCAAATTTTAATTACGCCAGGGATTGCCTTTTCTATAGTAAATTATTCAAAAAATAATTTTATACTGTCGCAAATTTTAAGTGCGCCAGGGATTGCCTTTTCTATAGTAAATTATTCAAAAAATAATTTTATACTGTCGCAAATTTTAAATGCGCCAGGGATTGCCTTTTCTATAGTAAATTATTCAAAAAATAATTTTCTACTGTCGCAAATTTTAATTACGCCAGGGATTGCCTTTTCTATAGTAAATTATTCAAAAAATAATGTTCTACTGTCGCAAATTTTAATTACGCCAGGGATTGCCTTTTCTATAGTAAATTATTCAAAAAATAATTTTATACTGTCGCAAATTTTAAGTGCGCCAGGGATTGCCTTTTCTATAGTAAATTATTCAAAAAATAATTTTTTACTATCGCAAATTTTAACTACTCCAGGGGTTGCCTTTTCTATAGTAAATTATTCAAAAAACAATTTTATACTGTCGCAAATTTTAATTACGCCAGGGATTGCCTTTTCTATAGTAAACTTTTCAAAAAATAATTTTTTACTATCGCAAGTTTTAATTGCGCCAGGGATTGCCTTTTCTACAGTAAATTTTGCAAAAAATAATTTTATACTGTCGCAAATTTTAATTACGCCAGGGATTGCCTTTTCTATAGTAAATTATTCAAAAAATAATTTTATACTGTCGCAAATTTAATTACGCCAGGGATTGCCTTTTCTATAGTAAATTATTCAAAAAATAATTTTTTACTGTCGCAAATTTCAAATCCGCCAGGGATTGCCTTTTCTATAGTAAATTATTCAAAAAATAATTTTTTACTATCGCAAGTTTTAATTACGCCAGGGATTGCCTTCTCTATAGTAAATTATTCAAAAAATAATTTTATACTGTCGCAAATTTTATGTGCGCCAGGGATTGCCTTTTCTATAGTAAATTATTCAAAAAATAATTTTTTACTGTCGCAAATTTTAATTACGCCAGGGATTGCCTTTTCTATAGTAAATTATTCAAAACATATATTTTATACTGTCGCAAATTTTAATTACGCCAGGGATTGCCTTTTCTATAGTAAATTATTCAAAAAATAATTTTATACTGTCGCAAATTTTAATTACGCCAGGGATTGCCTTTTCTATAGTAAATTATTCAAAAAATAATTTTTTACTGTCGCAAATTTCAAATCCGCCAGGGATTGCCTTTTCTATAGTAAATTATTCAAAAAATATTTTTTTACTATCGCAAGTTTTAATTACGCCAGGGATTGCCTTTTCTATAGTAAATTATTCAAAAAATCATTTTATACTGTCGCAAAATTTAAGTGCGCCAGGGATTGCCTTTTCTATAGTAAATTATTCAAAAAATAGTTTTTTACTATCGCAAATTTTAATTACGCCAGGGATTGCCTTTTCTATAGTAAATTATTCAAAAAATAATTTTCAACTGTCGCAAATTTTAATTACGCCAGGGATTGCCTTTTCTATAGTAAATTATTCAAAAAATAATTTTCTACTGTCGCAAATTTTAAGTGCGCCAGGGATTGCCTTTTCTATAGTAAATTATTCAAAAAATAATTTTTACTGTCGCAAATTTTAATTACGCCAGGGATTGCCTTTTCTATAGTAAATTATTCAAAAAATAATTTTTTACTATCGCAAATTTTAATTACGCCAGGGATTGCCTTTTCTATAGTAAATTATTCAAAAAATAATTTTATACTGTCGCAAATTTTAATTGCGCCAGGGATTGCCTTTTCTATTGTAAATTATTCAAAAAATAATTGTATACTGTCGCAAATTTTAATTGCGCCAGGGATTGCCATTTCTTTAGTAAATTTTGAAAAAAATAATTTTATACTGTCGCAAATTTTAATTACGCCAGGGATTGCCTTTTCTATAGTAAATTATTCAAAAATTAATTTCTTACTGTCGCAAATTTTAAATACGCCAGGGATTGCCTTTTCTATAGTAAATTATTCAAAAAATAATTTTCAACTGTCGCAAATTTTAATTGCGCCAGGGATTGCCTTTTCTATAGTAAATTATTCAAAAAATAATTTTCAACTGTCGCAAATTTCAATTACGCCAAGGATTGCCTTTTCTATAGTAAATTATTCAAAAAATAATTTTTTATTGTCGCAAATTGTAATTGCGCCAGGGATTGCCTTTTCTATAGAAAATTATTCAAAAAATAATTTCTTACTGTCGCAAATTTTAAATACGCCAGGAATTGCCTTTTCTATAGTAAATTATTCAAAAAATAATTTTATACTGTCGCAAATTTTAAGTGCGCCAGGGATTGCCTTTTCTATAGTAAATTATTCAAAAAATAATTTTTTACTGTCGCAAATTTTAAATATCCCAGGGATTGCCTTTTTTATAGTAAATTATTCAAAAAATAATTTTTTACTGTCGCAAATTTTAAATATCCCAGGGATTGCCTTTTCTATAGTAAATTTCTCACAAGTTAATTTTTTACTGTCGCAAATTTTAAATACGCCAGGGATTGCCTTTTCTATAGTAAATTATTCAAAAAATAATTTTTTACTGTCGCAAATTTTAAGTGCGCCAGGGATTGCCTTTTCTATAGTAATTATTCAAAAAATAATTTTCTACTGTCGCAAATTTTAATTACGCCAGGGATTGCCTTTTCTATAGTAAATTATTCAAAAAATAATTTTTTACTGTCGCAAATTTTAAGTGTGCCAGGGATTGCCTTTTCTATAGTAAATCATTCAAAAAATAATTTTTTACTGTCGCAAATTTTAATTACGCCAGGGATTGCCTTTTCTATAGTAAATTATTCAAAAAATAATTTTTTACTGTCGCAAATTTTAATTACGCCAGGGATTGGCTTTTCTATAGTAAATTATTCAAAAAATAATTTTTTACTGTCGCAAATTTTAATTGCGCCAGGGATTGCCTTTTCTATAGTAAATTATTCAAAAAATAATTTTTTACTGTCGCAAATTTTAATTACGCCAGGGATTGCCTTTTCTATAGTAAATTATTCAAAAAATAATTTTTTACTGTCGCAAATTTTAACTACGCCAGGGATTGCCTTTTCTATAGTAAATTATTCAAAAAATAATTTTCAACTGTCGCAAATTTTAATTACGCCAGGGATTGCCTTGTCTATAGTAAATTATTCAAAAAATAATTTTTTACTGTCGCAAATTTTAATTACGCCAGGGATTGCCTTTTCTATAGTAAATTATTCAAAAAATAATTTTTTACTGTCGCAAATTTTAATTGCGCCAGGGATTGCCTTTTCTATAGTAAATTATTCAAAAAATAATTTTCAACTGTCGCAAATTTTAATTACGCCAGGGATTGCCTTTTCTATAGTAAATTATTCAAAAAATTATTTTCTACTGTCGCAAATTTTAATTACGCCAGGGATTGCCTTTTCTATAGTAAATTATTCAAAAAATAATTTTTTAGTGTCGCAAATTTTAATTACGCCAGGGATTGCCTTTTCTATAGTAAATTATTCAAAAAATAATTTTTTACTGTCGCAAATTTTAATTACGCCAGGAATTGCCTTTTCTATAGTAAATTATTCAAAAAATAATTTTCAACTGTCGCAAATTTTAATTGCGCCAGGGATTGCCTTTTCTATAGTAAATTATTCAAAAAATAATTTTTTACTGTCGCAAATTTCAAATCCGCCAGGGATTGCCTTTTCTACAGTAAATTATGCAAAAAATAATTTTTTACTGTTGCAAATTTTAATTGCGCCAGGGATTGCCTTTTCTATAGTAAATTATTCAAAAAATAATTTTATACTGTCGCAAATTTTAATTACGCCAGGGATTGCCTTTTCTATAGTAAATTATTCAAAAAATAATTTTCTACTGTCGCAAATTTTAATTACGCCAGGGATTGCCTTTTCTATAGTAAATTATTCAAAAAATAATTTTTTACTGTCGCAAATTTTAATTACGCCAGGGATTGCCTTTTCTATAGTAAATTATTCAAAAAATAATTTTTTACTGTCGCAAATTTTAATTACGCCAGGGATTGCCTTTTCTATAGTAAATTATTCAAAAAATAATTTTCAACTGTTGCAAATTTCAAATCCGCCAGCGATTGCCTTTTCTATAGTAAATTATTCAAAAAATAATTTTATACTGTCGCAAATTTTAAGTGCGCCAGGGATTGCCTTTTCTATAGTAAATTATTCAAAAAATAATTTTCAACTGTCGCAAATTTTAATTACGCCAGGGATTGCCTTTTCTATAGTAAATTATTCAAAAAATAATTTTTTACTTTGGCAAATTTTACTTACGCCAGGGACTGCCTTTTCTATAGTAAATTATTCAAAAAATAATTTTTTACTATCGCAGGATTTAATTGCGCCAGGGATTGCCTTTTCTATAGTAAATTATTCAAAAAATAATTTTTTACTATCGCAAATTTTAATTACGCCAAGGATTGCCTTTTCTATAGTAAATTATTCAAAAAATAATTTTCAACTGTCGCAAATTTTAATTACGCCAGGGATTGCCTTTTCTATAGTAAATTATTCAAAAAATAATTTTTTACTATCGCAAGTTTTAATTACGCCAGGGATTGCCTTTTCTATAGTAAATTATTCAAAAAATAATTTTATACTGTCGCAAATTTTAAGTGCGCCAGGGATTGCCATTTCTATAGTAAATTATTCAAAAAATAATTTTTTACTATCGCAAATTTTAATTACGCCAGGGATTGCCTTTTCTGTAGTAAATTATTCAAAAAATAATTTTCAACTGTCGCAAATTTTAATTACGCCAGGGATTGCCTTTTCTATAGTAAATTATTCAAAAAATAATTTTCAACTGTCGCAAATTTTAATTACGCCAGGGATTGCCTTTTCTATAGTAAATTATTCAAAAAATAATTTTCTACTGTCGCAAATTTTAAGTGCACCAGGGATTGCCTTTTCTATAGTAAATTATTCAAAAAATAATTTTCTACTGTCGCAAATTTTAATTACGCCAGGGATTGCCTTTTCTATAGTAAATTATTCAAAAAATAATTTTATACTGTCGCAAATTTTAATTACGCCAGGGATTGCCTTTTCTATAGTAAATTATTCAAAAAATAATTTTCTACTGTCGCAAATTTTAAATACGCCAGGGATTGCCTTTTCTATAGTAAATTATTCAAAAAATAATTTTTTACTATCGCAAGTTTTAATTACGCCAGGGATTGCCTTTTCTATAGTAAATTATTCAAAAAATAATTTTATACTGTCGCAAATTATAAGTGGCCAGGGATTGCCTTTTCTATAGTAAATTATTCAAAAAATAGTTTTTTACTATCACAAATTTTAATTACGCCAGGGATTGCCTTTTCTATAGTAAATTATTCAAAAAATAATTTTTTACTATCGCAAGTTTTAATTACGCCAGGGATTGCCTTTTCTATAGTAAATTATTCAAAAAATAATCTTATACTGTCGCAAATTTTAATTACGCCAGGGATTGCCTTTTCTATAATAAATTATTCAAAAAATTATTTTTTACTATCGCAAGTTTTAATTACGCCAGGGATTGCCTTTTCTATAGCAAATTATTCAAAAAATAATTTTATGCTGTCGCAAATTTTAATTACGCCAGGGATTGCCTTTTCTATAGTAAATTATTCAAAAAATAATTTTTTACTATCGCAAATTTTAATTACGCCAGGGATTGCCTTTTCTATAGTAAATTATTCAAAAAATAATTTTATACTGTCGCAAATTTTAAGTGCGCCAGGGATTGCCTTTTCTATAGTAAATTATTCAAAAAATAATTTTATACTGTCGCAAATTTTAAATGCGCCAGGGATTGCCTTTTCTATAGTAAATTATTCAAAAAATAATTTTCTACTGTCGCAAATTTTAATTACGCCAGGGATTGCCTTTTCTATAGTAAATTATTCAAAAAATAATTTTCTACTGTCGCAAATTTTAATTACGCCAGGGATTGCCTTTTCTATAGTAAATTATTCAAAAAATAATTTTATACTGTCGCAAATTTTAAGTGCGCCAGGGATTGCCTTTTCTATAGTAAATTATTCAAAAAATAATTTTTTACTATCGCAAATTTTAACTACTCCAGGGGTTGCCTTTTCTATAGTAAATTATTCAAAAAACAATTTTATACTGTCGCAAATTTTAATTACGCCAGGGATTGCCTTTTCTATAGTAAACTTTTCAAAAAATAATTTTTTACTATCGCAAGTTTTAATTGCGCCAGGGATTGCCTTTTCTACAGTAAATTTTGCAAAAAATAATTTTATACTGTCGCAAATTTTAATTACGCCAGGGATTGCCTTTTCTATAGTAAATTATTCAAAAAATAATTTTATACTGTCGCAAATTTAATTACGCTAGGGATTGCCTTTTCTATAGTAAATTATTCAAAAAATAATTTTTTACTGTCGCAAATTTCAAATCCGCCAGGGATTGCCTTTTCTATAGTAAATTATTCAAAAAATAATTTTTTACTATCGCAAGTTTTAATTACGCCAGGGATTGCCTTCTCTATAGTAAATTATTAAAAAAATAATTTTATACTGTCGCAAATTTTATGTGCGCCAGGGATTGCCTTTTCTATAGTAAATTATTCAAAAAATAATTTTTTACTGTCGCAAATTTTAATTACGCCAGGGATTGCCTTTTCTATAGTAAATTATTCAAAACATATATTTTATACTGTCGCAAATTTTAATTACGCCAGGGATTGCCTTTTCTATAGTAAATTATTCAAAAAATAATTTTATACTGTCGCAAATTTTAATTACGCCAGGGATTGCCTTTTCTATAGTAAATTATTCAAAAAATAATTTTTTACTGTCGCAAATTTCAAATCCGCCAGGGATTGCCTTTTCTATAGTAAATTATTCAAAAAATATTTTTTTACTATCGCAAGTTTTAATTACGCCAGGGATTGCCTTTTCTATAGTAAATTATTCAAAAAATCATTTTATACTGTCGCAAAATTTAAGTGCGCCAGGGATTGCCTTTTCTATAGTAAATTATTCAAAAAATAATTTTTTACTATCGCAAATTTGAATTACGCCAGGGATTGCCTTTTCTATAGTAAATTATTCAAAAAATAATTTTCAACTGTCGCAAATTTTAATTACGCCAGGGATTGCCTTTTCTATAGTAAATTATTCAAAAAATAATTTTCTACTGTCGCAAATTTTAAGTGCGCCAGGGATTGCCTTTTCTATAGTAAATTATTCAAAAAATAATTTTTTACTGTCGCAAATTTTAATTACGCCAGGGATTGCCTTTTCTATAGTAAATTATTCAAAAAATAATTTTTTACTATCGCAAATTTTAATTACGCCAGGGATTGCCTTTTCTATAGTAAATTATTCAAAAAATAATTTTATACTGTCGCAAATTTTAATTGCGCCAGGGATTGCCTTTTCTATTGTAAATTATTCAAAAAATAATTGTATACTGTCGCAAATTTTAATTGCGCCAGGGATTGCCATTTCTTTAGTAAATTTTGAAAAAAATAATTTTATACTGTCGCAAATTTTAATTACGCCAGGGATTGCCTTTTCTATAGTAAATTATTCAAAAATTAATTTCTTACTGTCGCAAATTTTAAATACGCCAGGGATTGCCTTTTCTATAGTAAATTATTCAAAAAATAATTTTCAACTGTCGCAAATTTTAATTGCGCCAGGGATTGCCTGTTCTATAGTAAATTATTCAAAAAATAATTTTCAACTGTCGCAAATTTCAATTACGCCAAGGATTGCCTTTTCTATAGTAAATTATTCAAAAAATAATTTTTTATTGTCGCAAATTGTAATTGCGCCAGGGATTGCCTTTTCTATAGAAAATTATTCAAAAAATAATTTCTTACTGTCGCAAATTTTAAATACGCCAGGAATTGCCTTTTCTATAGTAAATTATTCAAAAAATAATTTTATACTGTCGCAAATTTTAAGTGCGCCAGGGATTGCCTTTTCTATAGTAAATTATTCAAAAAATAATGTTTTACTGTCGCAAATTTTAAATATCCCAGGGATTGCCTTTTTTATAGTAAATTATTCAAAAAATAATTTTTTACTGTCGCAAATTTTAAATATCCCAGGGATTGCCTTTTCTATAGTAAATTTCTCACAAGTTAATTTTTTACTGTCGCAAATTTTAAATACGCCAGGGATTGCCTTTTCTATAGTAAATTATTCAAAAAATAATTTTTTACTGTCGCAAATTTTAAGAGCGCCAGGGATTGCCTTTTCTATAGTAATTATTCAAAAAATAATTTTCTACTGTCGCAAATTTTAATTACGCCAGGGATTGCCTTTTCTATAGTAAATTATTCAAAAAATAATTTTTTACTGTCGCAAATTTTAAGTGTGCCAGGGATTGCCTTTTCTATAGTAAATTATTCAAAAAATAATTTTATACTGTCGCAAATTTTAATTGCGCCAGGGATTGCCTTTTCTACAGTAAATTATTCAAAAAATAATTTTATACTGTCGCAAATTTTAATTACGCCAGGGATTGCCTTTTCTATAGTAAATTATTCAAAAAATAATTTTCAACTGTCGCAAATTTTAATTACGCCAGGGATTGCCTTTTCTATAGTAAATTATTCAAAAAATAATTTTCTACTGTCGCAAATTTTAATTACGCCAGGGATTGCCTTTTCTATAGTAAATTATTCAAAAAATAATTTTCAACTGTCGCAAATTTTAATTACGCCAGGGATTGCCTTTTCTATAGTAAATTATTCAAAAAATAATTTTTTACTGTCGCAAATTTTAATTACGCCAGGGATTGCCTTTTCTATAATAAATTATTCAAAAAATAATTTTTTACTGTCGCAAATTTTAATTGCGCCAGGGATTGCTTTTCTATAGTAAATTATTCAAAAAATAATTTTTTACTGTCGCAAATTTTAATTACGCCAGGGATTGCCTTTTCTATAGTAAATTATTCAAAAAATAATTTTTTACTGTCGCAAATTTTAACTACGCCAGGAATTGCCTTTTCTATAGTAAATTATTCAAAAAATAATTTTCAACTGTCGCAAATTTTAATTACGCCAGGGATTGCCTTGTCTATAGTAAATTATTCAAAAAATAATTTTTTACTGTCGCAAATTTTAATTACGCCAGGGATTGCCTTTTCTATAGTAAATTATTCAAAAAATAATTTTTTACTGTCGCAAATTTTAATTGCGCCAGGGATTGCCTTTTCTATAGTAAATTATTCAAAAAATAATTTTCAACTGTCGCAAATTTTAATTACGCCAGGGATTGCCTTTTCTATAGTAAATTATTCAATAAATTATTTTCTACTGTCGCAAATTTTAATTACGCCAGGGATTGCCTTTTCTATAGTAAATTATTCAAAAAATAATTTTTTAGTGTCGCAAATTTTAATTACGCCAGGGATTGCCTTTTCTATAGTAAATTATTCAAAAAAATAATTTTTTACTGTCGCAAATTTTAATTACGCCAGGAATTGCCTTTTCTATAGTAAATTATTCAAAAAATAATTTTCAACTGTCGCAAATTTTAATTGCGCCAGGGATTGCCTTTTCTATAGTAAATTATTCAAAAAATAATTTTTTACTGTCGCAAATTTCAAATCCGCCAGGGATTGCCTTTTCTACAGTAAATTATGCAAAAAATAATTTTTTACTGTTGCAAATTTTAATTGCGCCAGGGATTGCCTTTTCTATAGTAAATTATTCAAAAAATAATTTTATACTGTCGCAAATTTTAATTACGCCAGGGATTGCCTTTTCTATAGTAAATTATTCAAAAAATAATTTTCTACTGTCGCAAATTTTAATTACGCCAGGGATTGCCTTTTCTATAGTAAATTATTCAAAAAATAATTTTTTACTGTCGCAAATTTTAATTACGCCAGGGATTGCCTTTTCTATAGTAAATTATTCAAAAAATAATTTTTTACTGTCGCAAATTTTAATTAGGCCAGGGATTGCCTTTTCTATAGTAAATTATTCAAAAAATAATTTTCAACTGTTGCAAATTTCAAATCCGCCAGCGATTGCCTTTTCTATAGTAAATTATTCAAAAAATAATTTTATACTGTCGCAAATTTTAAGTGCGCCAGGGATTGCCTTTTCTATAGTAAATTATTCAAAAAATAATTTTCAACTGTCGCAAATTTTAATTACGCCAGGGATTGCCTTTTCTATAGTAAATTATTCAAAAAATAATTTTTTACTTTGGCAAATTTTACTTACGCCAGGGATTGCCTTTTCTATAGTAAATTATTCAAAAAATAATTTTTTACTATCGCAGGTTTTAATTGCGCCAGGGATTGCCTTTTCTATAGTAAATTATTCAAAAAATAATTTTTTACTATCGCAAATTTTAATTACGCCAGGGATTGCCTTTTCCATAGTAAATTATTCAAAAAATAATTTTCAACTGTCGCAAATTTTAATTACGCCAGGGATTGCCTTTTCTATAGTAAATTATTCAAAAAATAATTTTTTACTATCGCAAGTTTTAATTACGCCAGGGATTGCCTTTTCTATAGTAAATTATTCAAAAAATAATTTTATACTGTCGCAAATTTTAAGTGCGCCAGGGATTGCCCTTTCTATAGTAAATTATTCAAAAAATAATTTTTTACTATCGCAAATTTTAATTACGCCAGGGATTGCCTTTTCTGTAGTAAATTATTCAAAAAATAATTTTCAACTGTCGCAAATTTTAATTACGCCAGGGATTGCCTTTTCTATAGTAAATTATTCAAAAAATAATTTTCAACTGTCGCAAATTTTAGTTACGCCAGGGATTGCCTTTGCTATAGTAAATTATTCAAAAAATAATTTTCTACTGTCGCAAATTTTAAGTGCACCAGGGATTGCCTTTTCTATAGTAAATTATTCAAAAAATAATTTTCTACTGTCGCAAATTTTAATTACGCCAGGGATTGCCTTTTCTATAGTAAATTATTCAAAAAATAATTTTCAACTGTCGCAAATTTTAATTACGCCAGGGATTGCCTTTTCTATAGTAAATTTCTCACAAATTAATTTCTTACTGTCGCAAATTTTAATTACGACAGGGATTGCCTCTTCTACAGTAAATTATTCAAAAAATAATTTTCAACTGTCGCAAATTTTAATTACGCGATGGATTGCCTTTTCTATAGTAAATTATTCAAAAAATAATTTTCTACTGTCGCAAATTTTAAGTGCGCCAGGGATTGCCTTTTCTATAGTAAATTATTCAAAAAATAATTTTATACTGTCGCAAATTTTAATTACGCCAGGGATTGCCTTTTCTATAGTAAATTATTCAAAAAATAATTTTTTACTGTCGCAAATTTCAAATCCGCCAGGGATTGCCTTTTCTATAGTAAATTATTCAAAAAATATTTTTTTACTATCGCAAGTTTTAATTACGCCAGGGATTGCCTTTCTATAGTAAATTATTCAAAAAAATATTTTATACTGTCGCAAATTTTATGTGCGCCAGGGATTGCCTTTTCTATAGTAAATTATTCAAAAAATAATTTTTTACTGTCGCAAATTTTAATTACGCCAGGGATTGCCTTTTCTATAGTAAATTTCTCATAAATTAATTTCTTACTGTCGCAAATTTTAATTGCGCCAGGGATTGCCTCTTCTACAGTAAATTATTCAAAAAATAATTTTCAACTGTCGCAAATTTTAATTGCGCCAGGGATTGCCTTTTCTATAGTAAATTATTCAAAAAATAATTTTTTACTGTCGCAAATTTCAAATCCGCCAGGGATTGCCTTTTCTACAGTAAATTATGCAAAAAATAATTTTTTACTGTTGCAAATTTTAATTGCGCCAGGGACTGCCTTTTCTATAGTAAATTATTCAAAAAATAATTTTTTACTGTCGCAAATTTTAATTGCGCCAGGGATTGCCTTTTCTATAGTAAATTATTCAAAAAATAATTTTTTACTATCGCAAATTTTAATTACGCCAGGGATTGCCTTTCTATAGTAAATTATTCAAAAAATAATTTTATACTGTCGCAAATTTTATGTGCGCCAGGGATTGCCTTTTCTATAGTAAATTATTCAAAAAATAATTTTTTACTGTCGCAAATTTTAATTTCGCCAGGGATTGCCTTTTCTATAGTAAATTATTCAAAAAATAATTTTATACTGTCGCAAATTTTAATTACGCCAGGGATTGCCTTTTCTATAGTAAATTATTCAAAAAATAATTTTATACTGTCGCAAATTTTAATTACGCCAGGGATTGCCTTTTCTATAGTAAATTATTCAAAAAATAATTTTTTACTGTCGCAAATTTCAAATCCGCCAGGGATTGCCTTTTCTATAGTAAATTATTCAAAAAATATTTTTTTACTATCGCAAGTTTTAATTACGCCAGGGATTGCCTTTTCTATAGTAAATTATTCAAAAAATCATTTTATACTGTCGCAAAATTTAAGTGCGCCAGGGATTGCTTTTCTATAGTAAATTATTCAAAAAATAATTTTTTACTATCGCAAATTTTAATTACGCCAGGGATTGCCTTTTCTATAGTAAATTATTCAAAAAATAATTTTCAACTGTCGTAAATTTTAATTACGCCAGGGATTGCCTTTTCTATAGTAAATTATTCAAAAAATAATTTTCTACTGTCGCAAATTTTAAGTGCGCCAGGGATTGCCTTTTCTATAGTAAATTATTCAAAAAATAATTTTTTACTGTCGCAAATTTTAATTATGCCAGGGATTGCCTTTTCAATAGTAAATTATTCAAAAAATAATTTTTTACTATCGCAAATTTTAATTAAGCCAGGGATTGCCTTTTCTATAGTAAATTATTCAAAAAATAATTTTATACTGTCGCAAATTTTAATTGCGCCAGGGATTGCCTTTTCTATTGTAAATTATTCAAAAAATAATTGTATACTGTCGCAAATTTTAATTGCGCCAGGGATTGCCATTTCTTTAGTAAATTTTGAAAAAAATAATTTTATACTGTCGCAATTTTTAATTACGCCAGGGATTGCCTTTTCTATAGTAAATTATTCAAAAATTAATTTCTTACTGTCGCAAATTTTAAATACGCCAGGGATTGCCTTTTCTATAGTAAATTATTCAAAAAATAATTTTCAACTGTCGCAAATTTTAATTGCGCCAGGGATTGCCTTTTCTATAGTAAATTATTCAAAAAATAATTTTCAACTGTCGCAAATTTCAATTACGCCAAGGATTGCCTTTTCTATAGTAAATTATTCAAAAAATAATTTTTTATTGTCGCAAATTGTAATTGCGCCAGGGATTGCCTTTTCTATAGTAAATTATTCAAAAAATAATTTCTTACTGTCGCAAATTTTAAATACGCCAGGGATTGCCTTTTCTATAGTAAATTATTCAAAAAATAATTTTATACTGTCGCAAATTTTAAGTGCGCCAGGGATTGCCTTTTCTATAGTAAATTATTCAAAAAATAATTTTTTACTGTCGCAAATTTTAAATATCCCAGGGATTGCCTTTTTTATAGTAAATTATTCAAAAAATAATTTTTTACTGTCGCAAATTTTAAATATCCCAGGGATTGCCTTTTCTATAGTAAATTATTCAAAAAATAATTTTTTACTCTCGCAAATTTTAAGTGCGCCAGGGATTGCCTTTTCTATAGTAAATTATTCAAAAAATAATTTTATACTGTCGCAAATTTTAATTGCGCCAGGGATTGCCATTTCTACAGTAAATTATTCAAAAAATAATTTTATACTGTCGCAAATTTTAATTACGCCAGGGATTGCCTTTTCTATAGTAAATTATTCAAAAAATAATTTTCAACTGTCGCAAATTTTAATTACGCCAGGGATTGCCTTTTCTATAGTAAATTATTCAAAAAATAATTTTCTACTGTCGCAAATTTTAATTACGCCAGGGATTGCCTTTTCTATAGTAAATTATTCAAAAAATAATTTTCAACTGTCGCAAATTTTAATTACGCCAGGGATGCCTTTTCTATAGTAAATTATTCAAAAAATAATTTTTTACTGTCGCAAATTTTAATTACGCCAGGGATTGCCTTTTCTATAGTAAATTATTCAAAAAATAATTTTTTACTGTCGCAAATTTTAATTGCGCCAGGGATTGCCTTTTCTATAGTAAATTATTCAAAAAATAATTTTTTACTGTCGCAAATTTTAATTACGCCAGGGATTGCCTTTTCGATAGTAAATTATTCAAAAAATATTTTTTACTGTCGCAAATTTTAACTACGACAGGGATTGCCTTTTCTATAGTAAATTATTCAAAAAATAATTTTCAACTGTCGCAAATTTTAATTACGCCAGGGATTGCCTTGTTTATAGTAAATTATTCAAAAAATAATTTTTTACTGTCGCAAATTTTAATTACGCCAGGGATTGCCTTTTCTATAGTAAATTATTCAAAAAATAATTTTTTACTGTCGCAAATTTTAATTGCGCCAGGGATTGCCTCTTTCTATAGTAAATTATTCAAAAAATAATTTTCAACTCTCCCAAATTTTAATTACGCCAGGGATTGCCTTTTCTATAGTAAATTATTCAAAAAATAATTTTCAACTGTCGCAAATTTTAATTACGCCAGGGATTGCCTTTTCTATAGTAAATTATTCAAAAAATAATTTTCTACTGTCGCAAATTTTAATTACGCCAGGGATTGCCTTTTCTATAGTAAATTATTCAAAAAATAATTTTTTACTGTCGCAAATTTTAATTACGCCAGGGATTGCCTTTTCTATAGTAAATTATTCAAAAAATAATTTTTTACTATCGCAAATTTTAATTACGCCAGGGATTGCCTTTTCTATAGTAAATTATTAAAAAAATAATTTTCAACTGTCGCAAATTTTAATTACGCCAGGGATTGCCTTTTCTATAGTAAATTATTCAAAAAATAATTTTTTACTATCGCAAATTTTAATTACGCCAGGGATTGCCTTTTCTATAGTAAATTATTCAAAAAATAATTTTATACTGTCGCAAGTTTAATTGCGCCAGGGATTGCCTTTTCTATAGTAAATTATTCAAAAAATAATTTTCAACTGTCGCAAATTTCAATTACGCCAAGGATTGCCTTTTCTATAGTAAATTATTCAAAAAATAATTTTTTATTGTCGCAAATTGTAATTACGCCAGGGATTGCCTTTTCTATAGTAAATTATTCAAAAATAATTTTTTACTGTCGCAAATTTTAATTGCGCCAGGGATTGCCTTTTCTATAGTAAATTATTCAAAAAATAATTTTCAACTCTCCAAATTTTAATTACGCCAGGGATTGCCTTTTCTATAGTAAATTATTCAAAAAATAATTTTCAACTGTCGCAAATTTTAATTACGCCAGGGATTGCCTTTTCTATAGTAAATTATTCAAAAAATAATTTTATACTGTCGCAAATTTTAATTGCGTCAGGGATTGCCTTTTCTATTGTAAATTATTCAAAAAATAATTGTGTGCTGTCGCAAATTTTAATTGCGCCAGGGGATTGCCATTTCTTTAGTAAATTTTGAAAAAAATAATTTTATACTGTCGCAAATTTTAATTACGCCAGGGATTGCCTTTTCTATAGTAAATTATTCAAAAATTAATTTCTTACTGTCGCAAATTTTAAATACGCCAGGGATTGCCTTTTCTATAGTAAATTATTCAAAAAATAATTTTCAACTGTCGCAAATTTTAATTGCGCCAGGGATTGCCTTTTCTATAGTAAATTATTCAAAAAATAATTTTCAACTGTCGCAAATTTCAATTACGCCAAGGATTGCCTTTTCTATAGTAAATTATTCAAAAAATAATTTTTTACTGTCGCAAATTTTAAATATCCCAGGGATTGCCTTTTTTATAGTAAATTATTCAAAAAATAATTTTTTGCTGTCGCAAATTTTAAATATCCCAGGGATTGCCTTTTCTATAGTAAATTTCTCACAAGTTAATGTTTTACTGTCGCATATTTTAAATACGCCAGGGATTGCCTTTTCTATAGTAAATTATTCAAAAAATAATTTTTTACTGTCGCAAATTTTAAGTGCGCCAGGGATTGCCTTTTCTATAGTAATTATTCAAAAAATAATTTTCTACTGTCGCAAATTTTAATTACGCCAGGGATTGCCTTTTCTATAGTAAATTATTCAAAAAATAATTTTTTACTCTCGCAAATTTTAAGTGCGCCAGGGATTGCCTTTTCTATAGTAAATTATTCAAAAAATAATTTTATACTGTCGCAAATTTTAATTGCGCCAGGGATTGCCTTTTCTACAGTAAATTATTCAAAAAATAATTTTATACTGTCGCAAATTTTAATTACGCCAGGATTGCCTTTTCTATAGTAAATTATTCAAAAAATAATTTTCAACTGTCGCAAATTTTAATTACGCCAGGGATTGCCTTTTCTATAGTAAATTATTCAAAAATAATTTTCTACTGTCGCAAATTTTAATTACGCCAGGGATTGCCTTTTCTATAGTAAATTATTCAAAAAATAATTTTCAACTGTCGCAAATTTTAATTACGCCAGGGATTGCCTTTTCTATAGTAAATTATTCAAAAAATAATTTTTTACTGTCGCAAATTTTAATTACGCCAGGGATTGCCTTTTCTATAGTAAATTATTCAAAAAATAATTTTTTACTGTCGCAAATTTTAATTGCGCCAGGGATTGCCTTTTCTATAGTAAATTATTCAAAAAATAATTTTTTACTGTCGCAAATTTTAATTACGCCAGGGATTGCCTTTTCGATAGTAAATTATTCAAAAAATAATTTTTTACTGTCGCAAATTTTAACTACGACAGGGATTGCCTTTTCTATAGTAAATTATTCAAAAAATAATTTTCAACTGTCGCAAATTTTAATTACGCCAGGGATTGCCTTGTCTATAGTAAATTATTCAAAAAATAATTTTTTACTGTCGCAAATTTTAATTACGCCAGGGATTGCCTTTTCTATAGTAAATTATTCAAAAAATAATTTTTTACTGTCGCAAATTTTAATTGCGCCAGGGATTGCCTTTTCTATAGTAAATTATTCAAAAAATAATTTTCAACTCTCCCAAATTTTAATTACGCCAGGGATTGCCTTTTCTATAGTAAATTATTCAAAAAATAATTTTCAACTGTCGCAAATTTTAATTACGCCAGGGATTGCCTTTTCTATAGTAAATTATTCAAAAAATAATTTTCTACTGTCGCAAATTTTAATTACGCCAGGGATTGCCTTTTCTATAGTAAATTATTCAAAAAATAATTTTTTACTGTCGCAAATTTTAATTACGCCAGGGATTGCCTTTTCTATAGTAAATTTTGAAAAAAATAATTTTATACTGTCGCAAATTTTAATTACGCCAGGGATTGCCTTTTCTATAGTAAATTATTCAAAAATTAATTTCTTACTGTCGCAAATTTTAAATACGCCAGGGATTGCCTTTTCTATAGTAAATTATTCAAAAAATAATTTTCAACTGTCGCAAATTTTAATTGCGCCAGGGATTGCCTTTTCTATAGTAAATTATTCAAAAAATAATTTTCAACTGTCGCAAATTTCAATTACGCCAAGGATTGCCTTTTCTATAGTAAATTATTCAAAAAATAATTTTTTATTGTCGCAAATTGTAATTGCGCCAGGGATTGCCTTTTCTATAGTAAATTATTCAAAAAATAATTTCTTACTGTCGCAAATTTTAAATATCCCAGGGATTGCCTTTTTTATAGTAAATTATTCAAAAAATAATTTTTTACTGTCGCAAATTTTAAATATCCCAGGGATTGCCTTTTCTATAGTAAATTTCTCACAAGTTAATTTTTTACTGTCGCAAATTTTAAATACGCCAGGGATTGCCTTTTCTATAGTAAATTATTCAAAAAATAATTTTTTACTGTCGCAAATTTTAAGTGCGCCAGGGATTGCCTTTTCTATAGTAATTATTCAAAAAATAATTTTCTACTCTCGCAAATTTTAATTACGCCAGGGATTGCCTTTTCTATAGTAAATTATTCAAAAAATAATTTTTTACTGTCGCAAATTTTAAGTGTGCCAGGGATTGCCTTTTCTATAGTAAATTATTCAAAAAATAATTTTATACTGTCGCAAATTTTAATTGCGCCAGGGATTGCCTTTTCTACAGTAAATTATTCAAAAAATAATTTTATACTGTCGCAAATTTTAATTACGCCAGGGATTGCCTTTTCTATAGTAAATTATTCAAAAAATAATTTTCAACTGTCGCAAATTTTAATTACGCCAGGGATTGCCTTTTCTATAGTAAATTATTCAAAAAATAATTTTTTACTGTCGCAAATTTTAATTACGCCAGGGATTGCCTTTTCTATAGTAAATTATTCAAAAAATAATTTTTTACTGTCGCAAATTTTAATTGCGCCAGGGATTGCCTTTTCTATAGTAAATTATTCAAAAAATAATTTTTTACTGTCGCAAATTTTAATTACGCCAGGGATTGCCTTTTCTATAGTAAATTATTCAAAAAATAATTTTTTACTGTCGCAAATTTTAACTACGCCAGGGATTGCCTTTTCTATAGTAAATTATTCAAAAAATAATTTTCAACTGTCGCAAATTTTAATTACGCCAGGGATTGCCTTGTCTATAGTAAATTATTCAAAAAATAATTTTTTACTGTCGCAAATTTTAATTACGCCAGGGATTGCCTTTTCTATAGTAAATTATTCAAAAAATAATTTTTTACTGTCGCAAATTTTAATTGCGCCAGGGATTGCCTTTTCTATAGTAAATTATTCAAAAAATAATTTTCAACTGTCGCAAATTTTAATTACGCCAGGGATTGCCTTTTCTATAGTAAATTATTCAAAAAATTATTTTCTACTGTCGCAAATTTTAATTACGCCAGGGATTGCCTTTTCTATAGTAAATTATTCAAAAAATAATTTTTTAGTGTCGCAAATTTTAATTACGCCAGGGATTGCCTTTTCTATAGTAAATTATTCAAAAAATAATTTTTTACTGTCGCAAATTTTAATTACGCCAGGAATTGCCTTTTCTATAGTAAATTATTCAAAAAATAATTTTCAACTGTCGCAAATTTTAATTGCGCCAGGGATTGCCTTTTCTATAGTAAATTATTCAAAAAATAATTTTTTACTGTCGCAAATTTCAAATCCGCCAGGGATTGCCTTTTCTACAGTAAATTATGCAAAAAATAATTTTTTACTGTTGCAAATTTTAATTGCGCCAGGGATTGCCTTTTCTATAGTAAATTATTCAAAAAATAATTTTATACTGTCGCAAATTTTAATTACGCCAGGGATTGCCTTTTCTATAGTAAATTATTCAAAAAATAATTTTCTACTGTCGCAAATTTTAATTACGCCAGGGATTGCCTTTTCTATAGTAAATTATTCAAAAAATAATTTTTTACTGTCGCAAATTTTAATTACGCCAGGGATTGCCTTTTCTATAGTAAATTATTCAAAAAATAATTTTTTACTGTCGCAAATTTTAATTACGCCAGGGATTGCCTTTTCTATAGTAAATTATTCAAAAAATAATTTTCAACTGTTGCAAATTTCAAATCCGCCAGCGATTGCCTTTTCTATAGTAAATTATTCAAAAAATAATTTTATACTGTCGCAAATTTTAAGTGCGCCAGGGATTGCCTTTTCTATAGTAAATTATTCAAAAAATAATTTTCAACTGTCGCAAATTTTAATTACGCCAGGGATTGCCTTTTCTATAGTAAATTATTCAAAAAATAATTTTTTACTTTGGCAAATTTTACTTACGCCAGGGATTGCCTTTTCTATAGTAAATTATTCAAAAAATAATTTTTTACTATCGCAGGTTTTAATTGCGCCAGGGATTGCCTTTTCTATAGTAAATTATTCAAAAAATAATTTTTTACTATCGCAAATTTTAATTACGCCAGGGATTGCCTTTTCTATAGTAAATTATTCAAAAAATAATTTTCAACTGTCGCAAATTTTAATTACGCCAGGGATTGCCTTTTCTATAGTAAATTATTCAAAAAATAATTTTTTACTATCGCAAGTTTTAATTACGCCAGGGATTGCCTTTTCTATAGTAAATTATTCAAAAAATAATTTTATACTGTCGCAAATTTTAAGTGCGCCAGGGATTGCCTTTTCTATAGTAAATTATTCAAAAAATAATTTTTTACTATCGCAAATTTTAATTACGCCAGGGATTGCCTTTTCTGTAGTAAATTATTCAAAAAATAATTTTCAACTGTCGCAAATTTTAATTACGCCAGGGATTGCCTTTTCTATAGTAAATTATTCAAAAAATAATTTTCAACTGTCGCAAATTTTAATTACGCCAGGGATTGCCTTTTCTATAGTAAATTATTCAAAAAATAATTTTCTACTGTCGCAAATTTTAAGTGCACCAAGGATTGCCTTTTCTATAGTAAATTATTCAAAAAATAATTTTCTACTGTCGCAAATTTTAATTACGCCAGGGATTGCCTTTTCTATAGTAAATTATTCAAAAAATAATTTTCAACTGTCGCAAATTTTAATTACGCCAGGGATTGCCTTTTCTATAGTAAATTTCTCACAAATTAATTTCTTACTGTCGCAAATTTTAATTGCGCCAGGGATTGCCTCTTCTACAGTAAATTATTCAAAAAATAATTTTCAACTGTCGCAAATTTTAATTACGCGATGGATTGCCTTTTCTATAGTAAATTATTCAAAAAATAATTTTCTACTGTCGCAAATTTTAAGTGCGCCAGGGATTGCCTTTTCTATAGTAAATTATTCAAAAAATAATTTTTTACTATCGCAAATTTTAATTACGCCAGGGATTGCCTTTTCTATAGTAAATTATTCAAAAAATAATTTTATACTGTCGCAAATTTCAAATCCGCCAGGGATTGCCTTTTCTATAGTAAATTTTGCAAAAAATAATTTTCTACTGTCGCAAATTTTAAGTGCGCCAGGGATTGCCTTTTCTATAGTAAATTATTCAAAAAATAATTTTTTACTGTCGCAAATTTTAATTGCGCCAGGGATTGCCTTTTCTATAGTAAATTATTCAAAAAATAATTTTTTACTATCGCAAATTTTAATTACGCCAGGGATTGCCTTTCTATAGTAAATTATTCAAAAAATAATTTTATACTGTCGCAAATTTTATGTGCGCCAGGGATTGCCTTTTCTATAGTAAATTATTCAAAAAATAATTTTTTACTGTCGCAAATTTTAATTACGCCAGGGATTGCCTTTACTATATAGTAAATTATTCAAAAAATAATTTTATACTGTCGCAAATTTTAATTACGCCAGGGATTGCCTTTTCTATAGTAAATTATTCAAAAAATAATTTTATACTGTCGCAAATTTTAATTACGCCAGGGATTGCCTTTTCTATAGTAAATTATTCAAAAAAATAATTTTTTACTGTCGCAAATTTCAATCCGCCAGGGATTGCCTTTTCTATAGTAAATTATTCAAAAAATATTTTTTTACTATCGCAAGTTTTAATTACGCCAGGGATTGCCTTTTCTATAGTAAATTATTCAAAAAATCATTTTATACTGTCGCAAAATTTAAGTGCGCCAGGATTGCTTTTCTATAGTAAATTATTCAAAAAATAATTTTTTACTATCGCAAATTTTAATTACGCCAGGGATTGCCTTTTCTATAGTAAATTATTCAAAAAATAATTTTCAACTGTCGCAAATTTTAATTACGCCAGGGATTGCCTTTTCTATAGTAAATTATTCAAAAAATAATTTTCTACTGTCGCAAATTTTAAGTGCGCCAGGGATTGCCTTTTCTATAGTAAATTGTTCAAAAAATAATTTTTTACTGTCGCAAATTTTAATTACGCCAGGGATTGCCTTTTCTATAGTAAATTATTCAAAAAATAATTTTTTACTATCGCAAATTTTAATTACGCCAGGGATTGCCTTTTCTATAGTAAATTATTCAAAAAATAATTTTATACTGTCGCAAATTTTAATTGCGCCAGGGATTGCTTTTCTATTGTAAATTATTCAAAAAAATAATTGTATACTGTCGCAAATTTTAATTGCGCCAGGGATTGCCATTTCTTTAGTAAATTTTGAAAAAAATAATTTTATACTGTCGCAATTTTTAATTACGCCAGGGATTGCCTTTTCTATAGTAAATTATTCAAAAATTAATTTCTTACTGTCGCAAATTTTAAATACGCCAGGGATTGCCTTTTCTATAGTAAATTATTCAAAAAATAATT
Organism: Dioctria linearis; assembly: GCA_963930735.1. Lineage (NCBI taxonomy): Eukaryota > Metazoa > Arthropoda > Insecta > Diptera > Asilidae > Dioctria > Dioctria linearis. The sequence goes on from CAWVNZ010000774.1 coordinate 220,214, forward strand.
TTCAACTGTCGCAAATTTTAATTGCGCCAGGGATTGCCTTTTCTATAGTAAATTATTCAAAAAATAATTTTCAACTGTCGCAAATTTCAATTACGCCAAGGATTGCCTTTTCTATAGTAAATTATTCAAAAAATAATTTTTTATTGTCGCAAATTGTAATTGCGCCAGGGATTGCCTTTTCTATAGTAAATTATTCAAAAAATAATTTCTTACTGTCGCAAATTTTAAATACGCCAGGGATTGCCTTTTCTATAGTAAATTATTCAAAAAATAATTTTATACTGTCGCAAATTTTAAGTGCGCCAGGGATTGCCTTTTCTATAGTAAATTATTCAAAAAAATAATTTTTTTTTGTCGCAAATTTTAAATATCCCAGGGATTGCCTTTTTTATAGTAAATTATTCAAAAAATAATTTTTTACTGTCGCAAATTTTAAATATCCCAGGGATTGCCTTTTCTATAGTAAATTTCTCACAAGTTAATGTTTTACTGTCGCAAATTTTAAATACGCCAGGGATTGCCTTTTCTATAGTAAATTATTCAAAAAATAATTTTTTACTGTCGCAAATTTTAAGTGCGCCAGGGATTGCCTGTTCTATAGTAATTATTCAAAAAATAATTTTCTACTGTCGCAAATTTTAATTACGCCAGGGATTGCCTTTTCTATAGTAAATTATTCAAAAAATAATTTTTTACTCTCGCAAATTTTAAGTGCGCCAGGGATTGCCTTTTCTATAGTAAATTATTCAAAAAATAATTTCATACTGTCGCAAATTTTAATTACGCCAGGGATTGCCTTTTCTATAGTAAATTATTCAAAAAATAATTTTCTACTGTCGCAAATTTTAATTACGCCTGGGATTGCCTTTTCTATAGTAAATTATTCAAAAAATAATTTTCAACTGTCGCAAATTTTAATTACGCCAGGGATTGCCTTTTCTATAGTAAATTATTCAAAAAATAATTTTTTACTGTCGCAAATTTTAATTACGCCAGGGATTGCCTTTTCTATAGTAAATTATTCAAAAAATAATTTTTTACTGTCGCAAATTTTAATTGCGCCAGGGATTGCCTTTTCTATAGTAAATTATTCAAAAAATAATTTTTTACTGTCGCAAATTTTAATTACGCCAGGGATTGCCTTTTCGATAGTAAATTATTCAAAAAATAATTTTTTACTGTCGCAAATTTTAACTACGACAGGGATTGCCTTTTCTATAGTAAATTATTCAAAAAATAATTTTCAACTGTCGCAAATTTTAATTACGCCAGGGATTGCCTTGTCTATAGTAAATTATTCAAAAAATAATTTTTTACTGTCGCAAATTTTAATTACGCCAGGGATTGCCTTTTCTATAGTAAATTATTCAAAAAATAATTTTTTACTGTCGCAAATTTTAATTGCGCCAGGGATTGCCTTTTCTATAGTAAATTATTCAAAAAATAATTTTCAACTCTCCCAAATTTTAATTACGCCAGGGATTGCCTTTTCTATAGTAAATTATTCAAAAAATAATTTTCAACTGTCGCAAATTTTAATTACGCCAGGTATTGCCTTTTCTATAGTAAATTATTCAAAAAATAATTTTATACTGTCGCAAATTTTAATTACGCCAGGGATTGCCTTTTCTATAGTAAATTATTCAAAAAATAATTTTCAAATATCGCAAATTTTAATTACGCCAGGGATTGCCTTTTCTATAGTAAATTATTCAAAAAATTATTTTCTACTGTCGCAAATTTTAATTACGCCAGGGATTGCCTTTTCTATAGTAAATTATTCAAAAAATAATTTTTTAGTGTCGCAAATTTTAATTACGCCAGGGATTGCCTTTTCTATAGTAAATTATTCAAAAAATAATTTTTTACTGTCGCAAATTTTAATTACGCCAGGGATTGCCTTTTCTATAGTAAATTATTCAAAAAATAATTTTCAACTGTCGCAAATTTTAATTGCGCCAGGGATTGCCTTTTCTATAGTAAATTATTCAAAAAATAATTTTTTACTGTCGCAAATTTCAAATCCGCCAGGGATTGCCTTTTCTACAGGAAATTATGCAAAAAATAATTTTTTACTGTTGCAAATTTTAATTGCGCCAGGGATTGCCTTTTCTATAGTAAATTATTCAAAAAATAATTTTATACTGTCGCAAATTTTAATTACGCCAGGGATTGCCTTTTCTATAGTAAATTATTCAAAAAATAATTTTCTACTGTCGCAAATTTTAATTACGCCAGGGATTGCCTTTTCTATAGTAAATTATTCAAAAAATAATTTTTTACTGTCGCAAATTTTAATTACGCCAGGGATTGCCTTTTCTATAGTAAATTATTCAAAAAATAATTTTTTACTGTCGCAAATTTTAATTACGCCAGGGATTGCCTTTTCTATAGTAAATTATTCAAAAAATAATTTTCAACTGTTGCAAATTTCAAATCCGCCAGCGATTGCCTTTTCTAAAGTAAATTATTCAAAAAATAATTTTATACTGTCGCAAATTTTAAGTGCGCCAGGGATTGCCTTTTCTATAGTAAATTATTCAAAAAATAATTTTCAACTGTCGCAAATTTTAATTACGCCAGGGATTGCCTTTTCTATAGTAAATTATTCAAAAAATAATTTTTTACTTTGGCAAATTTTAATTACGCCAGGGATTGCCTTTTCTATAGTAAAGTATTCAAAAAATAATTTTCTACTGTCGCAAATTTTAATTACGCCAGGGATTGCCTTTTCTATAGTAAATTATTCAAAAAATAATTTTCAACTGTCGCAAATTTTAATTACGCCAGGGATTGCCTTTTCTATTGTAAATTATTCAAAAAATAATTTTCAACTGTCGCAAATTTTAATTACACCAGGGATTGCCTTTTCTATAGTAAATTATTCAAAAAATAATTTTATACTGTCGCAAATTTTAATTACGCCAGGGATTGCCTTTTCTATAGTAAATTATTCAAAAAATAATTTTATACTGTCGCAAATTTTAATTACGCCAGGGATTGCCTTTTCTATAGTAAATTATTCAAAAAATAATTTTATATTGTCGCAAATTTTAATTACGCCAGGGATTGTCTTTTCTATAGTAAATTATTCAAAAAATAATTTTATACTGTCGCAAATTTTAATTACGCCAGGGATTGCCTTTTCTATAGTAAATTATTCAAAAAATAATTTTTTACTATCGCAAGTTTTAATTGCGCCAGGGATTGCCTTTTCTACAGTAAATTTTGCACAAAATAATTTTTTACTGTTGCAAATTTTAATTGCGCCAGGGATTGCCTTTTCTATAGTAAATTATTCAAAAAATAATTTTATACTGTCGCAAATTTTAATTACGCCAGGGATTGCCTTTTCTATAGTAAATTATTCAAAAAATAATTTTTTACTGTTGCAAATTTTAATTGCGCCAGGGATTGCCTTTTCTATAGTAAATTATTCAAAAAATAATTTTATACTGTCGCAAATTTTAATTACGCCAGGGATTGCCTTTTCTATAATAAATTATTCAAAAAATAATTTTTTACTGTTGCAAATTTTAACTACGCCAGGGGTTGCCTTTTCTATAGTAAATTATTCAAAAAATAATTTTCTACTGTCGCAAATTTTAATTACGCCAGGGATTGCCTTTTCTACAGTAAATTTTGCAAAATATTAATTTTTTACTGTCGCAAATTTTAAATACGCCAGGGATTGCCTTTTCTACACTAAATTTTACAAAAAATAATTTTTTACTGTCGCAAATTTCAAATCCGCCAGGGATTGCCTTTTCTACAGTAAATTTTGCTAAAAATAATTTTTTACTGTTGCAAATTTTAATTGCGCCAGGGATTGCCTTTTCTATAGTAAATTATTCAAAAAATAATTTTATACTGTCGCAAATTTTAATTACGCCAGGGATTGCCTTTTCTATAGTAAATTATTCAAAAAATAATTTTATACTGTCGCAAATTTTAATTACGCCAGGGATTGCCTTTTCTATAGTAAATTATTCAAAAAATAATTTCTTACTGTCGCAAATTTTAAATACGCCAGGGATTGCCTTTTCTATAGTAAATTATTCAAAAAATAATTTTCTACTGTCGCAAATTTTAATTACGCCAGGGATTGCCTTTTCTATAGTAAATTATTCAAAAAATAATTTTCAACTGTCGCAAATTTTAATTACGCCAGGGATTGCCTTTTCTATAGTAAATTATTCAAAAAATCATTTTCAAATGTCGCAAATTTTAATTACGCCAGGGATTGCCTTTTCTATAGTAAATTATTCAAATAATAATTTTATACTGTCGCAAATTTTAATTACGCCAGGGATTGCCTTTTCTATAGTAAATTATTCAAAAAATAATTTTTTACTGTCGCAAATTTTAATTACGCCAGGGATTGCCTTTTCTATAGTAAATTATTCAAAAAATAATTTTCTACTGTCGCAAATTTTAAATACGCCAGGGATTGCCTTTTCAACAGTAAATTTTACAAAAAATAATTTTTTACTGTCACAAATTTCAAATACGCCAGGGATTGCCTTTTCTACAGTAAATTTTTCTAAAAATAATTTTTTACTGTTGCAAATTTTAATTGCGCCAGGGATTGCCTTTTCTATAGTAAATTATTCAAAAAATAATTTTCTACTGTCGCAAATTTTAATTACGCCAGGTATTGCCTTTTCTATAGTAAATTATTCAAAAAATAATTTTATACTGTCGCCAATTTTAATTACGCCAGGGATTGCCTTTTCTATAGTAAATTATTCAAAAAATAATTTCTTACTGTCGCAAATTTTAAATACGCCAGGGATTGCCTTTTCTATAGTAAATTATTCAAAAAATAATTTTATACTCTCGCAAATTTTAATTATTCCAGGGATTGCCTTTTCTATAGTAAATTATTCAAAAAATAATTTTCAACTGTCGCAAATTTTAATTACGCCAGGGATTGCCTTTTATATAGTAAATTATTCAAAAAATAATTTTATACTGTCGCAAATTTTAATTACGCCAGGGATTGCCTTTTCTATAGTAAATTATTCAAAAAATAATTTTCAACTGTCGCAAATTTTAATTACGCCAGGGATTGCCTTTTCTATAGTAAATTATTCAAAAAATAATTTTCTACTGTCGCAAATTTTAATTACGCCAGGGATTGCCTTTTCTATAGTAAATTATTCAAAAAATAATTTTTTACTGTCGCAAATTTTAATTGCGCCAGGGATTGCCTTGTCTATAGTAAATTATTCAAAAAATAATTTTTTACTGTCGCAAATTTCAAATCCGCCAGGGATTGCCTTTTCTACAGTAAATTTTGCAAAAAATAATTTTTTACTGTCGCAAATTTCAAATCCGCCAGGGATTGCCTTTTCTATAGTAAATTATTCAAAAAATAATTTTATACTGTCGCAAATTTTAAATACGCCAGGGATTGCCTTTTCTATAGTAAATTATTCAAAAAATAATTTTTAACTGTCGCAAATTTTAAATACGCCAGGGATTGCCTTTTCTATAGTAAATTATTCAAAAAATATTTTTCAACTGTCGCAAATTTTAATTGCGCCAGGGATTGCCTTTTCTATCTATAGTAAATTATTCAAAAAATAATTTTCAACTGTCGCAAATTTTAATTGCGCCAGGGATTGCCTTTTCTATAGTAAATTATTAAAAAAATAATTTTTTACTGTCGCAAATTTTAATTACGCCAGGGATTGCCTTTTCTATAGTAAATTATTCAAAAAATAATTTTCTACTTTCGCAAATTTTAATTACGCCAGGGATTGCCTTTTCTATTGTAAACTTTTCAAAAAATAATTTTCTATTGTCGCAAATTTTAATTACGCCAGGGATTGCCTTTTCTATAGTAAATTATTCAAAAAATAATTTTATACTGTCGCAAATTTTAATTACGCCAGGGATTGCCTTTTCTATAGTAAATTATTCAAAAAATAATTTTCTACTGTCGCAAATTTTAATTACGCCAGGAATTGCCTTTTCTATAGTAAATTATTCAAAAAATAATTTTATACTGTCGCAAATTTTAATTGCGCCAGGGATTGCCTTTTCTATAGTAAATTATTCAAAAAATAATTTTTTAATGTCGCAAATTTTAATTGCGCCAGGGATTGCCTTTTCTATAGTAAATTATTCAAAAAATAATTTTATACTGTCGCAAATTTTAATTGCGCCAGGGATTGCCTTTTCTATAGTAAATTATTCAAAAAATAATTTTTTACTGTCGCAAATTTTAATTACGCCAGGGATTGCCTTTCCTATAGTAAATTATTCAAAAAATAATTTTCTACTGTCGCAAATTTTAATTGCTCCAGGGATTGCTTTTCTATAGTAAACTATTCAAAAAATAATTTTTTACTGTCGCAAATTTTAATTACGCCAGGGATTGCCTTTTCTATAGTAAATTATTCAAAAAATAATTTTATACTGTCGCAAATTTTAATTACGCCAGGGATTGCCTTTTCTATAGTAAATTATTCAAAAAATAATTTCTTACTGTCGCAAATTTTAAATACGCCAGGGATTGCCTTTTCTATAGTAAATTATTCAAAAAATAATTTTATACTCTCGCAAATTTTAATTACGCCAGGGATTGCCTTTTATATAGTAAATTATTCAAAAAATAATTTTCAACTGTCGCAAATTTTAATTACGCCAGGGATTGCCTTTTCTATAGTAAATTATTCAAAAAATAATTTTATACTGTCGCAAATTTTAATTACGCCAGGGATTGCCTTTTCTATAGTAAATTATTCAAAAAATAATTTTCAACTGTCGCAAATTTTAATTACGCCAGGGATTGCCTTTTCTATAGTAAATTATTCAAAAAATAATTTTCTACTGTCGCAAATTTTAATTACGCCAGGGATTGCCTTTTCTATAGTAAATTATTCAAAAAATAATTTTTTACTGTCGCAAATTTTAATTGCGCCAGGGATTGCCTTTTCTATAGTAAATTTTACAAAAAATAATTTTTTACTGTCGCAAATTTCAAATACGCCAGGGATTGCCTTTTCTACAGTAAATTTTTCTAAAAATAATTTTTTACTGTTGCAAATTTTAATTGCGCCAGGGATTGCCTTTTCTATAGTAAATTATTCAAAAAATAATTTTCTACTGTCGCAAATTTTAATTACGCCAGGGATTGCCTTTTCTATAGTAAATTATTCAAAAAATAATTTTATACTGTCGCAAATTTTAATTACGCCAGGGATTGCCTTTTCTATAGTAAATTATTCAAAAAATAATTTCTTACTGTCGCAAATTTTAAATACGCCAGGGATTGCCTTTTCTATAGTAAATTATTCAAAAAATAATTTTATACTCTCGCAAATTTTAATTACGCCAGGGATTGCCTTTTCTATAGTAAATTATTCAAAAAATAATTTTCAACTGTCGCAAATTTTAATTACGCCAGGGATTGCCTTTTCTATAGTAAATTATTCAAAAAATAATTTTATACTGTCGCAAATTTTAATTACGCCAGGGATTGCCTTTTCTATAGTAAATTATTCAAAAAATAATTTTCAACTGTCGCAAATTTTAATTACGCCAGGGATTGCCTTTTCTATAGTAAATTATTCAAAAAATAATTTTCTACTGTCGCAAATTTTAATTACGCCAGGGATTGCCTTTTCTATAGTAAATTATTCAAAAAATAATTTTCTACTGTCGCAAATTTTAATTACGCCAGGGATTGCCTTTTCTATAGTAAATTATTCAAAAAATAATTTTATACTGTCGCAAATTTTAAATACGCCAGGGATTGCCTTTTCTATAGTAAATTATTCAAAAAATAATTTTTAACTGTCGCAAATTTTAAATACGCCAGGGATTGCCTTTTCTATAGTAAATTATTCAAAAAATATTTTTCAACTGTCGCAAATTTTAATTGCGCCAGGGATTGCCTTTTCTATAGTAAATTATTCAAAAAATAATTTTCAACTGTCGCAAATTTTAATTGCGCCAGGGATTGCCTTTTCTATAGTAAATTATTAAAAAAATAATTTTTTACTGTCGCAAATTTTAATTACGCCAGGGATTGCCTTTTCTATAGTAAATTATTCAAAAAATAATTTTCTACTTTCGCAAATTTTAATTACGCCAGGGATTGCCTTTTCTATTGTAAACTTTTCAAAAAATAATTTTCTATTGTCGCAAATTTTAATTACGCCAGGGATTGCCTTTTCTATAGTAAATTATTCAAAAAATAATTTTATACTGTCGCAAATTTTAATTACGCCAGGGATTGCCTTTTCTATAGTAAATTATTCAAAAAATAATTTTCTACTGTCGCAAATTTTAATTACGCCAGGGATTGCCTTTTCTATAGTAAATTATTCAAAAAATAATTTTATACTGTCGCAAATTTTAATTGCGCCAGGGATTGCCTTTTCTATAGTAAATTATTCAAAAAATAATTTTTTAATGTCGCAAATTTTAATTGCGCCAGGGATTGCCTTTTCTATAGTAAATTATTCAAAAAATAATTTTATACTGTCGCAAATTTTAATTGCGCCAGGGATTGCCTTTTCTATAGTAAATTATTCAAAAAATAATTTTTTACTGTCGCAAATTTTAATTACGCCAGGGATTGCCTTTCCTATAGTAAATTATTCAAAAAATAATTTTCTACTGTCGCAAATTTTAATTGCGCCAGGGATTGCTTTTCTATAGTAAACTATTCAAAAAATAATTTTTTACTGTCGCAAATTTTAATTGCGCCAGGGATTGCCTTTTCTATAGTAAATTATTCAAAAAATAATTTTCTTCTGTCGCAAATTTTAATTACGCCAGGGATTGCCTTTTCTATAGTAAATTATTCAAAAAATAATTTTATACTGTCGCAAATTTTAATTGCGCCAGGGATTGCCTTTTCTATAGTAAATTATTCAAAAAATAATTTTCAACTGTCGCAAATTTTAATTACGCCAGGGATTGCCTTTTCTATAGTAAATTATTCAAAAAATAATTTTATACTGTCGCAAATTTTAATTGCGCCAGGGATTGCCTTTTATATAGTAAATTATTCAAAAAATAATTTTATACTCTCGCAAATTTTAAGTGCGCCAGGGATTGCCTTTTCTATAGTAAATTATTCAAAAAATAATTTTTTACTGTCGCAAATTTTAAGTGCGCCAGGGATTGCCTTTTCTATAGTAAATTATTCAAAAAATAATTTTATACTGTCGCAAATTTTAATTACGCCAGGGATTGCCTTTTCTATAGTAAATTATTCAAAAAATAATTTTCTACTTTCGCAAATTTTAAGTGCGCCAGGGATTGCCTTTTCTAAAGTAAATTATTCAAAAAATAATTTTATTCTGTCGCAAATTTTAATTGCGCCAGGGATTGCTTTTTCTATAGTAAATTATTCAAAAAATAATTTTCAACTGTCGCAAATTTTAATTACGCCAGGGATTGCCTTTTCTATAGTAAATTATTCAAAAAATAATTTTTTACTGTCGCAAATTTTAAATACGCCAGGGATTGCCTTTTCTATAGTAAATTATTCAAAAAATAATTTTTTACTGTCGCAAATTTTAAATACCCCGGGGATTGCCTTTTCTATAGTAAATTTCTCACAGATTAATTTTTACTGTCGCAAATTTTAAATACGCCAGGGATTGCCTTTTCTATAGTAAATTATTCAAAAAATATTTTTTTACTGTCGCAAATTTCAAATCCGCCAGGGATTGCCTTTTCTATAGTAAATTATTCAAAAAATAATTTTCTACTGTCGCAAATTTTAATTACGCCAGGGATTGCCTTTTCTATAGTAAATTATTCAAAAAATAATTTTTTACTATCGCAAGTTTTAATTGCGCCAGGGATTGCCTTTTCTACAGTAAATTTTGCAAAAAATAATTTTTTACTGTCGCAAATTTTAATTGCGCCAGGGATTGCCTTTTCTATAGTGAATTATTCAAAAAATAATTTTTTACTGTCGCAAATTTTAAATACGCCAGGGATTGCCTTTTCTATAGTAAATTATTCAAAAAATAATTTTATACTGTCGCAAATTTTAATTACGCCAGGGATTGCCTTTCTATAGTAAATTATTCAAAAAATAATTTTATACTGTCGCAAATTTTAATTGCGCCAGGGATTGCCTTTTCTATAGTAAATTATTCAAAAAATAATTTTATACTGTCGCAAATTTTAATTGCGCCAGGGATTGCCTTTTCTATAGTAAATTATTCAAAAAATAATTTTATACTGTCGCAAATTTTAATTGCGCCAGGGATTGCCTTTTCTATAGTAAATTATTCAAAAAATAATTTTTTACTGTCGCAAATTTTAATTACGCCAGGGATTGCCTTTTCTATAGTAAATTATTCAAAAAATAATTTTTTACTGTCGCAAATTTTAATTACGCCAGGGATTGCCTTTTCTATAGTAAATTATTCAAAAAATAATTTTCTACTTTCGCAAATTTTAATTACGCCAGGGATTGCCTTTTCTATTGTAAACTTTTCAAAAAATAATTTTCTATTGTCGCAAATTTTAATTACGCCAGGGATTGCCTTTTCTATAGTAAATTATTCAAAAAATAATTTTATACTGTCGCAAATTTTAATTACGCCAGGGATTGCCTTTTCTATAGTAAATTATTCAAAAATAATTTTCTACTGTCGCAAATTTTAATTACGCCAGGGATTGCCTTTTCTATAGTAAATTATTCAAAAAATAATTTTATACTGTCGCAAATTTTAATTGCGCCAGGGATTGCCTTTTCTATAGTAAATTATTCAAAAAATAATTTTTTAATGTCGCAAATTTTAATTGCGCCAGGGATTGCCTTTTCTATAGTAAATTATTCAAAAAATAATTTTATACTGTCGCAATTTTAATTGCGCCAGGGATTGCCTTTTCTATAGTAAATTATTCAAAAAATAATTTTTTACTGTCGCAAATTTTAATTACGCCAGGGATTGCCTTTCCTATAGTAAATTATTCAAAAAATAATTTTCTACTGTCGCAAATTTTAATTGCTCCAGGGATTGCTTTTCTATAGTAAACTATTCAAAAAATAATTTTTTACTGTCGCAAATTTTAATTACGCCAGAGATTGCCTTTTCTATAGTAAATTATTCAAAAAATAATTTTATACTGTCGCAAATTTTAATTACGCCAGGGATTGCCTTTTCTATAGTAAATTATTCAAAAAATAATTTCTTACTGTCGCAAATTTTAAATACGCCAGGGATTGCCTTTTCTATAGTAAATTATTCAAAAAATAATTTTATACTCTCGCAAATTTTAATTACGCCAGGGATTGCCTTTTCTATAGTAAATTATTCAAAAAATAATTTTCAACTGTCGCAAATTTTAATTACGCCAGGGATTGCCTTTTCTATAGTAAATTATTCAAAAAATAATTTTATACTGTCGCAAATTTTAATTACGCCAGGGATTGCCTTTTCTATAGTAAATTATTCAAAAAATTATTTTCAACTGTCGCAAATTTTAATTACGCCAGGGATTGCCTTTTCTATAGTAAATTATTCAAAAAATAATTTTCTACTGTCGCAAATTTTAATTACGCCAGGGATTGCCTTTTCTATAGTAAATTATTCAAAAAATAATTTTTTACTGTCGCAAATTTTAATTGCGCCAGGGATTGCCTTTTCTATAGTAAATTTTACAAAAAATAATTTTTTACTGTCGCAAATTTCAAATACGCCAGGGATTGCCTTTTCTACAGTAAATTTTTCTAAAAATAATTTTTTACTGTTGCAAATTTTAATTGCGCCAGGGATTGCCTTTTCTATAGTAAATTATTCAAAAAATAATTTTCTACTGTCGCAAATTTTAATTACGCCAGGGATTGCCTTTTCTATAGTAAATTATTCAAAAAATAATTTTATACTGTCGCAAATTTTAATTACGCCAGGGATTGCCTTTTCTATAGTAAATTATTCAAAAAATAATTTCTTACTGTCGCAAATTTTAAATACGCCAGGGATTGCCTTTTCTATAGTAAATTATTCAAAAAATAATTTTATACTCTCGCAAATTTTAATTACGCCAGGGATTGCCTTTTCTATAGTAAATTATTCAAAAAATAATTTTCAACTGTCGCAAATTTTAATTACGCCAGGGATTGCCTTTTCTATAGTAAATTATTCAAAAAATAATTTTATACTGTCGCAAATTTTAATTACGCCAGGGATTGCCTTTTCTATAGTAAATTATTCAAAAAATAATTTTCAACTGTCGCAAATTTTAATTACGCCAGGGATTGCCTTTTCTATAGTAAATTATTCAAAAAATAATTTTCTACTGTCGCAAATTTTAATTACGCCAGGGATTGCCTTTTCTATAGTAAATTATTCAAAAAATAATTTTCTACTGTCGCAAATTTTAATTACGCCAGGGATTGCCTTTTCTATAGTAAATTATTCAAAAAATAATTTTATACTGTCGCAAATTTTAAATACGCCAGGGATTGCCTTTTCTATAGTAAATTATTCAAAAAATAATTTTTAACTGTCGCAAATTTTAAATACGCCAGGGATTGCCTTTTCTATAGTAAATTATTCAAAAAATAATTTTCTACTTTCGCAAATTTTAATTACGCCAGGGATTGCCTTTTCTATTGTAAACTTTTCAAAAAATAATTTTCTATTGTCGCAAATTTTAATTACGCCAGGGATTGCCTTTTCTATAGTAAATTATTCAAAAAATAATTTTATACTGTCGCAAATTTTAATTACGCCAGGGATTGCCTTTTCTATAGTAAATTATTCAAAAAATAATTTTCTACTGTCGCAAATTTTAATTACGCCAGGGATTGCCTTTTCTATAGTAAATTATTCAAAAAATAATTTTATACTGTCGCAAATTTTAATTGCGCCAGGGATTGCCTTTTCTATAGTAAATTATTCAAAAAATAATTTTTTAATGTCGCAAATTTTAATTGCGCCAGGGATTGCCTTTTCTATAGTAAATTATTCAAAAAATAATTTTATACTGTCGCAAATTTTAATTGCGCCAGGGATTGCCTTTTCTATAGTAAATTATTCAAAAAATAATTTTTTACTGTCGCAAATTTTAATTACGCCAGGGATTGCCTTTCCTATAGTAAAATATTCAAAAAATAATTTTCTACTGTCGCAAATTTTAATTGCGCCAGGGATTGCTTTTCTATAGTAAACTATTCAAAAAATAATTTTTTACTGTCGCAAATTTTAATTGCGCCAGGGATTGCCTTTTCTATAGTAAATTATTCAAAAAATAATTTTCTTCTGTCGCAAATTTTAATTACGCCAGGGATTGCCTTTTCTATAGTAAATTATTCAAAAAATAATTTTATACTGTCGCAAATTTTAATTGCGCCAGGGATTGCCTTTTCTATAGTAAATTATTCAAAAAATAATTTTCAACTGTCGCAAATTTTAATTACGCCAGGGATTGCCTTTTCTATAGTAAATTATTCAAAAAATAATTTTATACTGTCGCAAATTTTAATTGGGCCAGGGATTGCCTTTTCTATAGTAAATTATTCAAAAAATAATTTTATACTCTCGCAAATTTTAAGTGCGCCAGGGATTGCCTTTTCTATAGTAAATTATTCAAAAAATAATTTTTTACTGTCGCAAATTTTAAGTGCGCCAGGGATTGCCTTTTCTATAGTAAATTATTCAAAAAATAATTTTATACTGTCGCAAATTTTAATTACGCCAGGGATTGCCTTTTCTATAGTAAATTATTCAAAAAATAATTTTCTACTTTCGCAAATTTTAAGTGCGCCAGGGATTGCCTTTTCTAAAGTAAATTATTCAAAAAATAATTTTATTCTGTCGCAAATTTTAATTGCGCCAGGGATTGCTTTTTCTATAGTAAATTATTCAAAAAATAATTTTCAACTGTCGCAAATTTTAATTACGCCAGGGATTGCCTTTTCTATAGTAAATTATTCAAAAAATAATTTTTTACTGTCGCAAATTTTAAATACGCCAGGGATTGCCTTTTCTATAGTAAATTATTCAAAAAATAATTTTTTACTGTCGCAAATTTTAAATATCCCAGGGATTGCCTTTTCTATAGTAAATTTCTCACAGATTAATTTTTTACTGTCGCAAATTTTAAATACGCCAGGGATTGCCTTTTCTATAGTAAATTATTCAAAAAATATTTTTTTACTGTCGCAAATTTCAAATCCGCCAGGGATTGCCTTTTCTATAGTAAATTATTCAAAAAATAATTTTCTACTGTCGCAAATTTTAATTACGCCAGGGATTGCCTTTTCTATAGTAAATTATTCAAAAAATAATTTTTTACTATCGCAAGTTTTAATTGCGCCAGGGATTGCCTTTTCTACAGTAAATTTTGCAAAAAATAATTTTTTACTGTCGCAAATTTTAATTGCGCCAGGGATTGCCTTTTCTATAGTGAATTATTCAAAAAATAATTTTTTACTGTCGCAAATTTTAAATACGCCAGGGATTGCCTTTTCTATAGTAAATTATTCAAAAAATAATTTTATACTGTCGCAAATTTTAATTACGCCAGGGATTGCCTTTCTATAGTAAATTATTCAAAAAATAATTTTATACTGTCGCAAATTTTAATTGCGCCAGGGATTGCCTTTTCTATAGTAAATTATTCAAAAAATAATTTTATACTGTCGCAAATTTTAATTGCGCCAGGGATTGCCGTTTCTATAGTAAATTATTCAAAAAATAATTTTCTACTGTCGCAAATTTTAATTGCGCCAGGGATTGCCTTTTCTATAGTAAATTATTCAAAAAATAATTTTCTACTGTCTCAAATTTTAATTGCGCCAGGGATTGCCTTTCTATAGTAAATTATACAAAAAATAATTTTCAACTGTCGCAAATTTTAATTACGGCAGGGATTGCCTTTTCTATGGTAAATTATTCAAAAAATAATTTTTTACTGTCGCAAATTTTAATTGCGCCAGGGATTGCCTTTTCTATAGTAAATTATTCAAAAAATAATTTTCTACTGTCGCAAATTTTAATTGCGCCAGGGATTGCCTTTTCTATAGTAAATTATTCAAAAAATAATTTTCTACTGTCGCAAATTTTAATTGCGCCAGGGATTGCCTTTTCTATAGTAAATTATTCAAAAAATAATTTTCTACTGTCTCAAATTTTAATTGCGCCAGGGATTGCCTTTCTATAGTAAATTATACAAAAAATAATTTTCAACTGTCGCAAATTTTAATTACGGCAGGGATTGCCTTTTCTATGGTAAATTATTCAAAAAATAATTTTTTACTGTCGCAAATTTTAAATACGCCAGGGATTGCCTTTTCTATAGTAAATTATTCAAAAAATAATTTTATACTGTCGCAAATTTTAATTGCGCCAGGGATTGCCTTTTCTATAGTAAATTATTCAAAAACTAATTTTATACTGTCGCAAATTTTAAGTGCGCCAGGGATTGCCTTTTCTATAGTAAGTTATTCAAAAAATAATTTTTTACTGTCGCAAATTTTAAGTGCGCCAGGGATTCCCTTTTCTATAGTAAATTATTCAAAAAATAATTTTATACTGTCGCAAATTTTAATTGCGCCAGGGATTGCCTTTTCTATAGTAAATTATTCAAAAAATAATTTTTTACTGTCGCAAATTTTAATTACGCCAGGGATTGCCTTTTCTATAGTAAATTATTCAAAAAATAATTTTCTACTGTCGCAAATTTTAATTACGCCAGGGATTGACTTTTCTATAGTAAATTATTCAAAAAATAATTTTATACTGTCGCAATTATTAATTGCGCCAGGGATTGCATTTTCTATAGTAAATTATTCAAAAAATAATTTTCAACTGTCGCAAATTTTAATTACGCCAGGGATTGGCTTTTCTATAGTAAATTATTCAAAAAATAATTTTATACTGTCGCAAATTTTAAGTGCGCCAGGGATTGCCTTTTCTATAGTAAATTATTCAAAAAATAATTTTATACTGTCGCAAATTTTAAGTGCGCCAGGGATTGCCTTTTCTATAATAAATTATTCAAAAAATAATTTTCTACTGTCGCAAATTTTAAGTGCGCCAGGGATTGCCTTTTCTATAGTAAATTATTCAAAAAATAATTTTATACTGTCGCAAATTTTAATTACGCCATGGATAGCCTTTTCTATAGTAAATTATTCAAAAAATAATTTTCTACTGTCGCAAATTTTAAGTGCGCCAGGGATTGCCTTTTCTATAGTAAATTATTCAAAAAATAATTTTATACTGTCGCAAATTTTAAATACGCCAAGGATTGCCTTTTCTATAGTAAATTATTCAAAAAATAAATTTATACTGTCGCAAAATTTAAATGCGCCCGGGATTGCCTTTTCTATAGTAAATTATTCAAAAAATAATTTTATACTGTCGCAAATTTTAATTACGCCAGGGATTGCCTTTTCTATAGTAAATTATTCAAAAAATAATTTTCTACTGTCGCAAATTTTAAGTGCGCCAGGGGATTGCCTTTTCTATAGTAAATTATTCAAAAAATAATTTTATACTGTCGCAAATTTTAAATACGCCAGGGAGTGCCTTTTCTATATTAAATTATTCAAAAAATAATTTTATACTGTCGCAAATTTTAATTGCGCCAGGGATTGCCTTTTCTATAGTAAATTATTCAAAAAATAATTTTATACTGTCGCAAATTTGAAGTGCGCCAGGGATTGCCTTTTCTATAGTAAATTATTCAAAAAATAATTTTTAACTGTCGCAAATTTTAAGTGGGCCAGGGATTGCTTTTTTATAGTAAATTATTCAAAAAATAATTTTATACTGTCGCAAATTTTAATTGCGCCAAGGATTGCCTTTTCTATAGTAAATTATTCAAAAAATAATTTTTTACTGTCGCAAATTTTAATTGCGCCAGGATTGCCTTTTCTATAGTAAATTATTCAAAAAATAATTTTCTACTGTTGCAAATTTTAATTGCGCCAGGGATTGCCTTTTCTATAGTAAATTATTCAAAAAATAATTTTCAACTGTCCCAAATTTGAATTACGCCAGGGATTGCCTTTCCTATAGTAAATTATTCAAAAAATAATTTTTTACTGTCGCAAATTTTAAATACGCCAGGGATTGCATTTTCTATAGTAAATTATTCAAAAAATAATTTTATACTGTCGCAAATTTTAATTGCGCCAGGGATTGCCTTTTCTATAGTAAATTATTCAAAAAATAATTTCATACTGTCGCAAATTTAAGTGCGCCAGGGATTGCCTTTTCTATAGTACATTATTCAAAAAATAATTTTTTACTGTCGCAAATTTTAAGTGCGCCAGGGATTGCCTTTTCTATAGTAAATTATTCAAAAAATAATTTTATACTGTCGCAAATTTTAATTACGCCAGGGATTGCCTTTTCTATAGTAAATTATTCAAAAAATAATTTTCTACTGTCGCAAATTTTAAGTGCGCCAGGGATTGCCTTTTCTATAGTAAATTATTCAAAAAATAATTTTATACTGTCGCAAATTTTAATTGCGCCAGGGATTGCGTTTTCTATAGTAAATTATTCAAAAAATAATTTTATACTGTCGCAAATTTTAATTGCGCCAGGGATTGCCTTTTCTATAGTAAATTATTCAAAAAATAATTTTTTATTGTCGCAAATTTTAATTACGCCAGGGATTGCCTTTTCTATAGTAAATTATTCAAAAAATAATTTTCTACTGTCGCAAATTTTAATTACGCCAGGGATTGCCTTTTCTATAGTAAATTATTCAAAAAATAATTTTATACTGTCGCAAATTTTAATTGCGCCAGGGATTACCTTTTCTATAGTAAATTATTCAAAAAATAATTTTCAACTGTCGCAAATTTTAATTACGCCAGGGATTGCCTTTTCTATAGTAAATTATTCAGAAAATAATTTTATACTGTCGCAAATTTTAAGTGCGCCAGGGATTGCCTTTTCTATAGTAAATTATTCAAAAAATAATTTTATACTGTCGCAAATTTTAAGTGCGCCAGGGATTGCCTTTTCTATAGTAAATTATTCAAAAAATAATTTTCTACCGTCGCAAATTTTAAGTGCGCCAGGGATTGCCTTTTCTATAGTAAATTATTCAAAAAATAATTTTATACTGTCGCAAATTTTAATTACGCCAGGGATTGCCTTTTCTATAGTAAATTATTCAAAAAATAATTTTCTACTGTCGCAAATTTTAAGTGCGCCAGGGATTGCCTTTTCTATAGTAAATTATTCAAAAAATAATTTTATACTTTCGCAAATTTTAATTGCGCCAGGGATTGCCTTTTCTATAGTAAATTATTCAAAAAATAATTTTATACTGTCGCAAATTTTAATTGCGCCAGGGATTGCCTTTTCTATAGTAAATTATTCAAAAAATAATTTTTTACTGTCGCAAATTTTAATTACGCCAGGGATTGCCTTTTCTATAGTAAATTATTCAAAAAATAATTTTCTACTGTCGCAAATTTTAATTACGCCAGGGATTGCCTTTTCTATAGTAAATTATTCAAAAAATAATTTTATACTGTCGCAAATTTTAATTGCGCCAGGTATTGCCTTTTCTATAGTAAATTATTCAAAAAATAATTTTCAACTGTCCCAAATTTTAATTACGCCAGGGATTGCCTTTTCTATATTAAATTATTCAAAAAATAATTTTATACTGTCGCAAATTTTAATTACGCCAGGGATTGCCTTTTCTATAGTAAATTATTCAAAAAATAATTTTATACTGTCGCAAATTTTAAGTGCGCCAGGGATTGCCTTTTCTATAGTAAATTATTCAAAAAATAATTTTTTACTGTCGCAAATTTTAAGTGCGCCAGGGATTGCCTTTTCTATAGTAAATTATTCAAAAAATAATTTTATACTCTCGCAAATTTTAATTACGCCAGGGATTGCCTTTTCTACAGTAAATTATTCAAAAAATAATTTTCTACTGTCGCAAATTTTAAGTGCGCCAGGGATTGCCTTTTCTATAGTAAATTATTCAAAAAATAATTTTATACTGTCGCAAATTTTAATTGCGCCAGGGATTGCTTTTTCTGTAGTAAATTATTCAAAAAATAATTTTCAACTGTCGCAAATTTTAATTACGCCAGGGATTGCCTTTTCTATAGTAAATTATTCAAAAAATAATTTTTTACTGTCGCAAATTTTAAATACGCCAGGGATTGCCTTTTCTATAGTAAATTATTCAAAAAATCATTTTTTACTGTCGCAAATTTTAAATATCCCAGGGATTGCCTTTTCTATAGTAAATTTCTCACAAATTAATTTTTTACTGTCGCAAATTTTAAATACGCCAGGGATTGCCTTTTCTATAGTAAATTATTCAAAAAATAATTTTTTACTCTCGCAAATTTCAAATCCGCCAGGGATTGCCTTTTCTATAGTAAATTATTCAAAAAATAATTTTCTACTGTCGCAAATTTTAATTGCGCCAGGTATTGCCTTTTCTATAGTAAATTATTCAAAAAATAATTTTCAACTGTCCCAAATTTTAATTACGCCAGGGATTGCCTTTTCTATAGTAAATTATTCAAAAAATAATTTTATACTGTCGCAAGTTTTAATTGCGCCAGGGATTGCCTTTTCTATAGTAAATTATTCAAAAAATAATTTTATACTGTCGCAAGTTTTAATTGCGCCAGGGATTGCCTTTTCTATAGTAAATTATTCAAAAAATAATTTTATGCTGTCGCAAATTTTAATTGCGCCAGGGATTGCCTTTTCTATAGTAAATTATTCAAAAAATAATTTTCAACTGTCCCAAATTTGAATTACGCCAGGGATTGCCTTTCCTATAGTAAATTATTCAAAAAATAATTTTTTACTGTCGCAAATTTTAAATACGCCAGGGATTGCATTTTCTATAGTAAATTATTCAAAAAATAATTTTATACTGTCGCAAATTTTAATTGCGCCAGGGATTGCCTTTTCTATAGTAAATTATTCAAAAAATAATTTCATACTGCCGCAAATTTGAATTACGCCAGGGATTGCCTTTCCTATAGTAAATTATTCAAAAAATAATTTTTTACTGTCGCAAATTTTAAATACGCCAGGGATTGCATTTTCTATAGTAAATTATTCAAAAAATAATTTTATACTGTCGCAAATTTTAATTGCGCCAGGGATTGCCTTTTCTATAGTAAATTATTCAAAAAATAATTTCATACTGTCGCAAATTTTAAGTGCGCCAGGGATTGCCTTTTCTATAGTACATTATTCAAAAAATAATTTTTTACTGTCGCAAATTTTAAGTGCGCCAGGGATTGCCTTTTCTATAGTAAATTATTCAAAAAATAATTTTATACTGTCGCAAATTTTAATTACGCCAGGGATTGCCTTTTCTATAGTAAATTATTCAAAAAATAATTTTCTACTGTCGCAAATTTTAAGTGCGCCAGGGATTGCCTTTTCTATAGTAAATTATTCAAAAAATAATTTTATACTGTCGCAAATTTTAATTGCGCCAGGGATTGCGTTTTCTATAGTAAATTATTCAAAAAATAATTTTATACTGTCGCAAATTTTAATTGCGCCAGGGATTGCCTTTTCTATAGGAAATTATTCAAAAAATAATTTTTTATTGTCGCAAATTTTAATTACGCCAGGGATTGCCTTTTCTATAGTAAATTATTCAAAAAATAATTTTCAACTGTCGCAAATTTTAATTACGCCAGGGATTGCCTTTTCTATAGTAAATTATTCAAAAAATAATTTTTTACTGTCGCAAATTTTAAATACGCCAGGATTGCCTTTTCTATAGTAAATTATTCAAAAAATCATTTTTTACTGTCGCAAATTTTAAATATCCCAGGGATTGCCTTTTCTATAGTAAATTTCTCACAAATTAATTTTTTACTGTCGCAAATTTTAAATACGCCAGGGATTGCCTTTTCTATAGTAAATTATTCAAAAAATAATTTTTTACTCTCGCAAATTTCAAATCCGCCAGGGATTGCCTTTTCTATAGTAAATTATTCAAAAAATAATTTTCTACCGTCGCAAATTTTAAGTGCGCCAGGGATTGCCTTTCTATAGTAAATTATTCAAAAAATAATTTTATACTGTCGCAAATTTTAATTACGCCAGGGATTGCCTTTTCTATAGTAAATTATTCAAAAAATAATTTTCTACTGTCGCAAATTTTAAGTGCGCCAGGGATTGCCTTTTCTATAGTAAATTATTCAAAAAATAATTTTATACTTTCGCAAATTTTAATTGCGCCAGGGATTGCCTTTTCTATATTAAATTATTCAAAAAATAATTTTATACTGTCGCAAATTTTAATTGCGCCAGGGATTGCTTTTTCTATAGTAAATTATTCAAAAAATAATTTTCAACTGTCGCAAATTTTAATTACGCCAGGGATTGCCTTTTCTATAGTAAATTTCTCACAAATTAATTTTTTACTGTCGCAAATTTTAAATACGCCAGGGATTGCCTTTTCTATAGTAAATTATTCAAAAAATAATTTTTTACTCTCGCAAATTTCAAATCCGCCAGGGATTGCCTTTTCTATAGTAAATTATTCAAAAAATAATTTTCTACTGTCGCAAATTTTAATTACGCCAGGGATTGCCTTTTCTATAGTAAATTATTCAAAAAATAATTTTTTACTATCGCAAGTTTTAATTGCGCCAGGGATTGCCTTTTCTACAGTAAATTTTGCAAAAAATAATTTTTTACTGTCGCAAATTTTAATTGCGCCAGGGATTGCCTTTTCTAAAGTAAATTATTCAAAAAATAATTTTTTACTGTCGCATATTTTAAATACGCCAGGGATTGCCTTTTCTATAGTAAATTATTCAAAATATAATTTTATACTGTCGCAAATTTTAATTACGCCAGGGATTGCCTTTTCTATAGTAAATTATTCAAAAATAATTTTATACTGTCGCAAATTTTAATTGCGCCAGGGATTGCCTTTTCTATAGTAAATTATTCAAAAAATAATTTTCTACTGTCGCAAATTTTAAGTGCGCCAGGGATTGCCTTTTCTATAGTAAATTATTCAAAAAATAATTTTATACTGTCGCAAATTTTAATTGCGCCAGGGATTGCCTTTTCTATAGTAAATTATTCAAAAAATAATTTTATACTGTCGCAAATTTTAATTGCGCCAGGGATTGCCTTTTCTATAGTAAATTATTCAAAAAATAATTTTATATTGTCGCAAATTTTAATTACGCCAGGGATTGCCTTTTCTATAGTAAATTATTCAAAAAATAATTTTCTACTGTCGCAAATTTTAATTACGCCAGGGATTGCCTTTTATATAGTAAATTATTCAAAAAATAATTTTATACTGTCGCAAATTTTAATTGCGCCAGGGATTGCCTTTTCTATAGTAAATTATTCAAAAAATAATTTTCAACTGTCGCAAATTTTAATTACGCCAGGGATTGCCTTTTCTATAGTAAATTATTCAAAAAATAATTTTATACTGTCGCAAATTTTAAGTGCGCCAGGGATTGCCTTTTCTATAGTAAATTATTCAAAAAATAATTTTATACTGTCGCAAGTTTTAATTGCGCCAGGGATTGCCTTTTCTATAGTAAATTATTCAAAAAATAATTTTATACTGTCGCAAATTTTAATTGCGCCAGGGATTGCCTTTTCTATAGTAAATTATTCAAAAAATAATTTTTTACTGTCGCAAATTTTAATTGCGCCAGGGATTGCCTTTTCTATAGTAAATTATTCAAAAAATAATTTTTTACTGTCGCAAATTTTAATTACGCCAGGGATTGCCTTTTCTATAGTAAATTATTCCAAAAATAATTTTCTACTGTCGCAAATTTTAATTACGCCAGGGATTGCCTTTTCTATAGTAAATTATTCAAAAAATAATTTTATACTGTCGCAAGTTTTAATTGCGCCAGGGATTGCCTTTTCTATAGTAAATTATTCAAAAAATAATTTTATACTGTCGCAAGTTTTAATTGCGCCAGGGATTGCCTTTTCTATAGTAAATTATTCAAAAAATAATTTTATACTGTCGCAAATTTTAATTGCGCCAGGGATTGCCTTTTCTATAGTAAATTATTCAAAAAATAATTTTATACTGTCGCAAATTTTAATTGCGCCAGGGATTGCCTTTTCTATAGTAAATTATTCAAAAAATAATTTTTTACTGTCGCAAATTTTAATTACGCCAGGGATTGCCTTTTCTATAGTAAATTATTCAAAAAATAATTTTATACTGTCGCAAATTTTAATTACGCCAGGGATTGCCTTTTCTATAGTAAATTATTCAAAAAATAATTTTCTACTGTCGCAAATTTTAAGTGCGCCAGGGATTGCCTTTTCTATAGTAAATTATTCAAAAAATAATTTTTTACTGTCGCAAATTTTAAGTACGCCAGGGATTGCCTTTTCTATAGTAAATTATTCAAAAAATAAGTTTATACTGTCGCAAATTTTAATTACGCCAAGGATTGCCTTTTCTACAGTAAATTATTCAAAAAATAATTTTCTACTGTCGCAAATTTTAAGTGCGCCAGGGATTGCCTTTTCTATAGTAAATTATTCAAAAAATAATTTTTCACTGTCGCAAATTTCAAATCCGCCAGGGATTGCCTTTTCTATAGTAAATTATTCAAAAAATAATTTTTTACTGTCGCAAATTTTAATTACGCCAGGGATTGCCTTTTCTATAGTAAATTATTCAAAAAATAATTTTCTACTGTCGCAAATTTTAAATATCCCAGGGATTGCCTTTTCTATAGTAAATTGTTCAAAAAATAATTTTATACTGTCGCAAATTTTAATTACGCCAGGGATTGCCTTTTCTATAGTAAATTATTCAAAAAATAATATTATACTGTCGCAAATTTTAATTACGCCAGGGATTGCCTTTTCTATAGTAAATTATTCAAAAAATAATTTTATACTGTCGCAAATTTTAATTACGCCAGGGATTGCCTTTTCTATAGTAAATTATTCAAAAAATAATTTTTTACTGTCGCACATTTCAAATCCGCCAGGGATTTCCTTTTCTATAGTAAATTATTCAAAAAATAATTTTTTACTGTCACAAATTTTAATTACGCCAGGGATTGCCTTTTCTATAGTAAATTTCTCACAATTTAATTTTTTACTGTCGCAAATTTTAAATACGCCAGGGATTGCCTTTTCTATAGTAAATTATTCAAAAAATAATTTTCTACTGTCGCAAATTTTAAATATCCCAGGGATTGCCTTTTCTATAGTAAATTTCTCACAAATTAATTTCTTACTGTCGCAAATTTTAAATACGCCAGGGATTGCCTTTTCTATAGTAAATTATTCAAAAAATAATTTTTTACTGTCGCAAATTTTAAATATCCCAGTGATTGCCTTTTCTATAGCAAAATTTCTCACAAATTAATTTCTTACTGTCGCAAATTTTAAATACGCCAGGGATTGCCTTTTCTATAGTAAATTATTCAAAAAATAATTTTCTACTGTCGCAAATTTTAAATATCCCAGGGATTGCCTTTTCTATAGTAAATTTCTCACAAATTAATTTCTTACTGTAGCAAATTTTAAATCCGCCAGGGATTGCCTTTTCTATAGTAAATTATTCAAAAAATAATTTTTTACTGTCGCAAATTTTAAATATCCCAGGGATTGCCTTTTCTATAGTAAATTTCTCACAAATTAATTTCTTACTGTCGCAAATTTTAATTGCGCCAGGGATTGCCTTTTCTATAGTAAATTATTCAAAAAATAATTTTTTACTGTCGCAAATTTTAAGTGCGCCAGGGATTGCCTTTTCTATAGTAAATTATTCAAAAAATAATTTTTTACTGTCGCAAATTTTAATTACGCCAGGGATTGCCTTTTCTATAGTAAATTATTCAAAAAATAATTTTTTACTGTCGCAAATTTCAAATCCGCCAGGGATTGCCTTTTCTATAGTAAATTATTCGAAAAATAATTATTTACTGTCGCAAATTTTAATTACGCCAGGGATTGCCTTTTCTATAGTAAATTTCTCACAAATTAATTTTTTACTGTCGCAAATTTTAAATACGCCAGGGATTGCCTTTTCTATAGTAAATTATTCAAAAAATAATTTTCTACTGTCGCAAATTTTAAATATCCCAGGGATTGCCTTTTCTATAGTAAATTTCTCACAAATTAATTTCTTACTGTCGCAAATTTTAAATACGCCAGGGATTGCCTTTTCTATAGTAAATTATTCAAAAAATAATTTTTTACTGTCGCAAATTTTAAATATCCCAGGGATTGCCTTTTCTATAGCAAAATTTCTCACAAATTAATTTCTTACTGTCGCAAATTTTAAATACGCCAGGGATTGCCTTTTCTATAGTAAATTATTCAAAAAATAATTTTCTACTGTCGCAAATTTTAATTACGCCAGGGATTGCCTTTTCTATAGTAAATTATTCAAAAAATAATTTTCTACTGTCGCAAATTTTAATTACGCCAGGGATTGCCTTTTCTATTGTAAATTATTCAAAAAATAATTTTCTACTGTCGCAAATTTTAATTACGCAGGTATTGCCTTTTCTATAGTAAATTTTTCAAAAAATAATTTTTTACTGTCGCAAATTTTAAATACGCCAGGGATTGCCTTTTCTATAGTAAATTATTCAAAAAATAATTTTCAACTGTCGCAAATTTTAATTACGCCAGGGATTGCCTTTTCTATAGTAAATTATTCAAAAAATAATTTTGTACTGTCGCAAATTGTAATTGCGCCAGGGATTGCCTTTTCTATAGTAAATTATGCAAAAAAATAATTGTTTACTGTCGCAAATTTTAAATATCCCAGGGATTGCCTTTTCTATAGTAAATTTCTCACAAATTAATTTTTTACTGTCGCAAATTTTAAATATCCCAGGGATTGCCTTTTCTATAGTAAATTTTGCAAAAAATAATTTTTTACTGTCGCAAATTTTAATTGCGCCAGGGATTGCCTTTTCTATAGTAAATTATTCAAAAAATAATTTTCAACTGTCGCAAATTGTAATTGCGCCAGGGATTGCCTTTTCTATAGTAAATTATTCAAAAAATAATTTTATACTGTCGCAAATTTTAATTACGCCAGGGATTACCTTTTCTATAGTAAATTATTCAAAAAATAATTTTCTACTGTCGCAAATTGTAATTGCGCCAGGGATTGCCTTTTCTATAGTAAATTATTCAAAAAATAATTTTCTACTGTCGCAAATTTTAATTACGCCAGGGGATTGCCTTTTCTATAGTAAACTTTTCAAAAAATAATTTTCTACTGTCGCAAATTTTAATTACGCCAGGGATTGCCTTTTCTATAGTAAATTATTCAAAAAATAATTTTTTACTGTCGCAAATTTCAAATCCACCAGGGATTGCCTTTTCTATAGTAAATTATTCAAAAAATAATTTTTTACTATCGCAAGTTTTAATTACGCCAGGGATTGCCATTTCTATAGTAAATTATTCAAAAAATAATTTTATATTGTCGCAAATTTTAATTACGCCAGGGATTGCCTTTTCTATAGTAAATTATTCAAAAAATAATTTTCTACTGTCGCAAATTTTAATTACGCCAGGGATTGCCTTTTCTATAGTAAATTTTTCAAAAAATAATTTTTTACTGTCGCAAATTTTAATTACGCCAGGGAATGCCTTTTCTATAGTAAATTACTCAAAAAATAATTTTCAACTGTCGCAAATTTTAATTACGCCAGGGATTGCCTTTTCTATAGTAAATTATTCAAAAAATAATTTTTTACTGTCGCAAATTTTAAGAGCGACAGGGATTGCCTTTTCTATAGTAAATTATTCAAAAAATAATTTTTTACTGTCGCAAATTTTAATTGCGCCAGGGATTGCCTTTTCTATAGTAAATTATTCAAAAAATAATTTTATACTGTCGCAAATTTTAATTACGCCAGGGATTGCCTTTTCTATAGTAAATTATTCAAAAAATAATTTTCAACTGTCGCAAATTTTAATTACGCCAGGGATTGCCTTTTCTATAGTAAATTTTTCAAAAAATAATTTTTTACTGTCGCAAATTTTAATTACGCCAGGGATTGCCTTTTCTATAGTAAATTATTCAAAAATTAATTTTCAACCGTCGCAAATTTTAATTACGCCAGGGATTGCCTTTTCTATAGTAAATTATTCAAAAAATAATTTTTTACTGTCGCAAATTTTAAGTGCGCCAGGGATTGCCTTTTCTATAGTAAATTTTGCAAAAAATAATTTTTTACTGTCGCAAATTTTAATTGCGCCAGGGATTGCCTTTTCTATAGTAAAATATTCAAAAAATAATTTTCTACTTTCGAAAATTTTAATTACGCCAGGGATTGCCTTTTCTATAGTAAATTATTCAAAAAATAATTTTTTACTGTCGCAAATTTTAAATATCCCAGGGATTGCCTTTTCTATAGTAAATTTCTCACAAATTAATTTTTTACTGTCGCAAATTTTAATTACGCCAGGGATTGCCTTTTCTATAGTAAATTATTCAAAAAATATTTTTTTACTGTCGCAAATTGTAATTGCGCCAGGGATTGCCTTTTCTATAGTAAATTATTCAAAAAATAATTTTTTACTGTCGCAAATTGTAACTGCGCCAGGGATTGCCTTTTATATAGTAAATTATTCAAAAAATAATTTTCAACTGTCGCAAATTTTAATTACGCCAGGGATTGCCTTTTCTATAGTAAATTATTCAAAAAATAATTTTGTACTGTCGCAAATTGTAATTGCGCCAGCAATTGCCTTTTCTATAGTAAATTTTGCAAAAAAATAATTTTTTACTGTCGCAAATTTTTAATATCCCAGGGATTGCCTTTTCTATAGTAAATTTCTCACAAATTAATTTTTTACTGTCGCAAATTTTAAATATCCCAGGGATTGCCTTTTCTATAGTAAATTTTGCAAAAAATAATTTTTTACTGTGGCAAATTTTAATTGCGCCAGGGATTGCCTTTTCTATAGTAAATTATTCAAAAAATAATTTTCAACTGTCGCAAATTGTAATTGCGCCAGGGATTGCCTTTTCTATAGTAAATTATTCAAAAAATAATTTTATACTGTCGCAAATTCTAATTACGCCAGGGATTACCTTTTCTATAGTAAATTATTCAAAAAATAATTTTCTACTGTCGCAAATTGTAATTGGGCCAGGGATTGCCTTTTCTATAGTAAATTATTCAAAAAATAATTTTCTACTGTCGCAAATTTTAATTACGCCAGGGATTGCCTTTTCTATAGTAAACTTTTCAAAAAATAATTTTCTACTGTCGCAAATTTTAATTACGCCAGGAATTGCCTTTTCTATAGTAAATTATTCAACAAATAATTTTATATTGTCGCAAATTTTAATTACGCCAGGGATTGCCTTTTCTATAGTAAATTATTCAAAAAATAATTTTTTACTGTCGCAAATTTTAAATATCCCAGGGATTGCCTTTTCTATAGTAAATTTCTCACAAATTAATTTTTTACTGTCGCAAATTTTAATTACGCCAGGGATTGCCTTTTCTATAGTAAATTATTCAAAAAATTATTTTATACTGTCGCAAATTTTAATTAGGCCAGGGATTGCCTTTTCTATAGTAAATTATTCAAAAAATAATTTTTACTGTCGCAAATTGTAATTGCGCCAGCGATTGCCTTTTATATAGTAAATTATTCAAAAAATAATTTTTTACTGTCGCAAATTTTAAATATCCCAGGGATTGCCTTTTCTATAGTAAATTATTCAAAAAATAATTTTTTACTGTTGCAAATTTTAATTGCACCAGGGATTGCCTTTTCTATAGTAAATTATTCAAAAAATAATTTTTTACTGTCGCAAATTTTAAATGCGCCAGGGATTGCCTTTTCTATAGTAAATTATTCAAAAAATAATTTTCTACTGTCGCAAATTTTAATTACGCCAGGGATTGTCTTTTCTATAGTAAATTATTCAAAAAATAATTTTCTACTGTCGCAAATTTTAATTACGCCAGGGATTGCCTTTTCTATAGTAAATTATTCAAAAAATAATTTTATACTGTCGCAAATTTTAATTACGCCAGGGATTGCCTTTTCTTTAGTAAATTTCTCACAAATTAATTTTTTACTGTCGCAAATTTTAAATACGCCAGGGATTGCCTTTTCTATAGTAAATTATTCAAAAAATAATTTTCTACTGTCGCAACTTTTAATTGCGCCAGGGATTGCCTTTTCTATAGTAATTTATTCAAAAAATAATTTTTTACTGTCGCAAATTTTAAATACGTCAGGGATTGCCTTTTCTATAGTAAATTTTGCAAAAAAATAATTTTTTACTGTCGCAAATTTTAAATATCCCAGGGTTTGCCTTTTCTATAGTAAATTTCTCACGAATTAATTTTTTACTGTCGCAAATTTTAATTACGCCAGGGATTGCTTTTTCTATAGTAAATTATTCAAAAAATAATTTTATACTGTCGCAAATTTTAATTACGCCAGGGATTGCCTTTCCTATAGTAAATTATTCAAAAAATAATTTTTTACTGTCGCAAATTTTAAGTGCGCCAGGGATTGCCTTTTCTATAGTAAATTATTCAAAAAATAATTTTCTACTGTCGCAAATTGTAATTGCGCCAGGGATTGCCTTTTCTATAGTAAATTATTCAAAAAATATTTTTTTACTGTCGCAAATTTTAATTACGCCAGGGATTGCCTTTTCTATAGTAAATTTTGCAAAAAATAATTTTTTACTGTCGCAAATTTTAATTGCGCCAGGGATTGCCTTTTCTATAGTAAATTATTCAAAAAATACTTTTCAAATGTCGCAAATTTTAATTGCGCCAGGGATTGCCTTTTCTATAGTAAATTATTCAAAAAATAATTTTTTACTGTCGCAAATTTCAAATCCGCCAGGGATTGCCTTTTCTACAGTAAATTTTGCAAAAAATAATTTTTTACTGTTGCAAATTTTAATTGCGCCAGGGATTACCTTTTCTATAGTAAATTATTCAAAAGATAATTTTATACTGTCGCAAATTTTAATTACGCCAGGGATTGCCTTTTCTATAGTAAATTATTCAAAAAATAATTTTTTACTGTCGCAAATTTCAAATCCGCCAGGGATTGCCTTTTCTACAGTAAATTTTGCAAAAAATAATTTTTTACTGTCGCAAATTTCAAATCCGCCAGGGATTGCCTTTTCTATAGTAAATTATTCAAAAAATAATTTTATAATGTCGCAAATTTTAAATACGCCAGGGATTGCCTTTTCTATAGTAAATTATTCAAAAAATAATTTTCAACTGTCGCAAATTTTAAATACGCCAGGGATTGCCTTTTCTATAGTAAATTATTTAAAAAATAATTTTCAACTGTCGCAAATTTTAATTGCGCCAGGGATTGCCTTTTCTATAGTAAATTATTCAAAAAATTATTTTTTACTGTCGCATATTTTAATTACGCCAGGGATTGCCTTTTCTATAGTAAATTTTTCAAAAAATAATTTTTTACTGTCGCAAATTTTAATTACGCCAGGGATTGCCTTTTCTATAGTAAATTATTCAAAAAATAATTTTATACTGTCGCAAATTTTAAATACGCCAGGGATTGCCTTTTCTATAGTAAATTATTCAAAAAATAATTTTCTACTGTCGCGAATTTTAATTGCGCCGATTGCCTTTTCTATAGTAAATTATTCAAAAAATAATTTTATACTCTCGCAAATTTTAATTGCGCCAGGGATTGCCTTTTCTATAGTAAATTATTCAAAAAATAATTTTTTACTGTCGCAAATTTTAATTGCGCCAGGGATTGCCTTTTCTATAGTAAATTATTCAAAAAATAATTTTCTACTGTCGCAAATTTTAATTGCGCCAGGGATTGCCTTTTCTATAGTAAATTATTCAAAAAATAATTTTCAACTGTCGCAAATTTTAATTGCGCCAGGGATTGCCTTTTCTATAGTAAATTATTCAAAAAATAATTTTCAACTGTCGCAAATTGTAATTGCGCCAGGGATTGCCTTTTCTATAGTAAATTATTCAAAAAATAATTTTATACTGTCGCAAATTTTAATTGCGCCAGGGATTGCCTTTTCTATAGTAAATTATTCAAAAAATAATTTTCTACTGTCGCAAATTTTTAGTGCGCCAGGGATTGCCTTTTCTATAGTAAATTTTTCAAAAAATAATTTTTTACTGTCGCAAATTTTAAATACGCCAGGGATTGCCTTTTCTATAGTAAATTATTCAAAAAATAATTTTCTACTCTCGCAAATTTTAAATATACCAGGGATTGCCTTTTCTATAGTAAATTATTCAAAAAATAATTTTCTACTGTCGCAAATTTTGAATATCCCAGGGATTGCCTTTTCTATAGTAAATTATTAAAAAAATAATTTTCTACTGTCGCAAATTTTAATTACGCCATGGATTGCCTTTTCTATAGCAAATTATTCAAAAAATAATTTTCTACTGTTCCAAATTTTAATTGCGCCAGGGATTGCCTTTTCTATAGTAAATTATTCAAAAAATAATTTTCTACTGTCGCAAATTTTAAGTGTGCCAGGGATTGCCTTTTCTATAGTAAATTTTGCAAAAAATAATTTTTTACTGTCGCAAATTTTAATTGCGCCAGGGATTGCCTTTTCTATAGTAAATTTCTCACAAATTAATTTCTTACTGTCGCAAATTTTAAATACGGCAGGAATTGCCTTTTCTATAGTAAATTATTCAAAAAATAATTTATTACTGTCGCAAATTTTAATTACGCCAGGGATTGCCTTTTCTATAGTAAATTATTCAAAAAATAATTTTATACTGTCGCAAATTTTAAGTGCGCCAGGGATTGCCTTTTCTATAGTAAATTATTCAAAAAATAATTTTCTACTGTCACAAATTTTAATTGCGCCAGGGATTGCCTTTTCTATAGTAAATTATTCAAAAAATAATTTTTTATTGTCGCAAATTTTAAATATCCCAGGGATTGCCTTTTCTATAGTAAATTTCTCACAAAATAATTTTTTACTGTCGCAAATTTTAAATACGCCAGGGATTGCCTTTTCTATAGTAAATTATTCAAAAAATAATTTTCTACTGTCGCAAATTTTAATTACGACAGGGATTGCCTTTTCTATAGTAAACTTTTCAAAAAATAATTTTCTACTGTCGCAAATTTTAATTACGCCAGGGATTGCCTTTTCTATAGTAAATTATTCAAAAAATAATTTTCTACTGTCGCAAATTTTAATTACGACAGGGATTGCCTTTTCTATAGTAAACTTTTCAAAAATAATTTTCTACTGTCGCAAATTTTAATTACGCCAGGGATTGCCTTTTCTATAGTAAATTATTCAAAAAATAATTTTATACTGTCGCAAATTTTAATTACGCCAGGGATTGCCTTTTCTATAGTAAATTATTCAAAAAATAATTTTCTACTCTCGCAAATTTTAATTACGCCAGGGATTGCCTTTTCTATAGTAAATTATTCAAACAAAAATTTTATACTGTCGCAAATTTTAATTGCGCCAGGGATTGCCTTTTCTATAGTAAATTATTCAAAAAATAATTTTTTACTATCGCAAATTTTAATTGCGCCAGGGATTGCCTTTTCTATAGTAAATTATTCAAAAAATAATTTTCTACTGTCGCAAATTTTAATTGCGCCAGGGATTGACTTTTCTATAGTAAATTATTCAAAAAATAATTTTCAACTGTCGCAAATTTTAATTGCGCCAGGGATTGCCTTTTCTATAGTAAATTATTCAAAAAAGAATTTTCAACTGTCGCAAATTGTAATTGCGCCAGGGATTGCCTTTTCTATAGTAAATTATTCAAAAAATAATTTTATACTGTCGCAAATTTTAATTGCGCCAGGGATTGCCTTTTCTATAGTAAATTATTCAAAAAATAATTTTTTACTGTCGCAAATTTTAATTGCGCCAGGGATTGCCTTTTCTATAGTAAATTATTCAAAAAATAATTTTCTACTGTCGCAAATTTTAATTACGCCAGGGATTGCCTTTTCTATAGTAAATTATTCAAAAAATAATTTTCTACTGTCGCAAATTTTAATCTCGCCAGGGATTGCCTTTTCTATAGTAAATTATTCAAAAAATAATTTTTTACTGTCGCAAATTTTAATTGCGCCAGGGATTGCCTTTTCTATAGTAAATTATTCAAAAAATAATTTTCAACTGTCGCAAATTGTAATTGCGCCAGGGATTGCCTTTTCTATAGTAAATTATTCAAAAAATAATTTTATACTGTCGCAAATTTTAAGAGCGACAGGGATTGCCTTTTCTATAGTAAATTATTCAAAAAATAATTTTCAACTGTCGCAAATTTTAATTACGCCAGGGATTGCCTTTTCTATAGTAAATTATTCAAAAAATAATTTTTTACTGTCGCAAATTTTAAGTGCGCCAGGGATTGCCTTTTCTATAGTAAATTTTGCAAAAAATAATTTTTTACTGTCGCAAATTTTAATTGCGCCAGGGATTGCCTTTTCTATAGTAAAATATTCAAAAAATAATTTTCTACTTTCGAAAATTTTAATTACGCCAGGGATTGCCTTTTCTATAGTAAATTATTCAAAAAATAATTTTTTACTGTCGCAAATTTTAAATATCCCAGGGATTGCCTTTTCTATAGTAAATTTCTCACAAATTAATTTTTTACTGTCGCAAATTTTAATTACGCCAGGGATTGCCTTTTCTATAGTAAATTATTCAAAAAATATTTTTTTACTGTCGCAAATTGTAATTGCGCCAGGGATTGCCTTTTCTATAGTAAATTATTCAAAAAATAATTTTTTACTGTCGCAAATTGTAACTGCGCCAGGGATTGCCTTTTATATAGTAAATTATTCAAAAAATAATTTTTTACTGTCGCAAATTTTAAATATCCCAGGGATTGCCTTTTCTATAGTAAATTATTCAAAAAATAATTTTTTACTGTCGCAAATTTTAATTGCGCCAGGGATTGCCTTTTCTTTTTCAAAAAATGATTTTTTACTGTCGCAAATTTTAATTACGCCAGGAATTGCCTTTTCTATAGTAAATTATTCAACAAATAATTTTATATTGTCGCAAATTTTAATTACGCCAGGGATTGCCTTTTCTATAGTAAATTATTCAAAAATAATTTTTTACTGTCGCAAATTTTAAATATCCCAGGGATTGCCTTTTCTATAGTAAATTTCTCACAAATTAATTTTTTACTGTCGCAAATTTTAATTACGCCAGGGATTGCCTTTTCTATAGTAAATTATTCAAAAAATATTTTTATACTGTCGCAAATTGTAATTGCGCCAGGGATTGCCTTTTCTATAGTAAATTATTCAAAAAATTATTTTATACTGTCGCAAATTTTAATTAGGCCAGGGATTGCCTTTTCTATAGTAAATTATTCAAAAAATAATTTTTTACTGTCGCAAATTTCAAATCCGCCAGGGATTGCCTTTTCTACAGTAAATTTTGCAAAAAATAATTTTTTACTGTCGCAAATTTCAAATCCGCCAGGGATTGCCTTTTCTATAGTAAATTATTCAAAAAATAATTTTATAATGTCGCAAATTTTAAATACGCCAGGGATTGCCTTTTCTATAGTAAATTATTCAAAAAATAATTTTCAACTGTCGCAAATTTTAAATACGCCAGGGATTGCCTTTTCTACAGTAAATTTTGCAAAAAATAATTTTTTACTGTCGCAAATTTCAAATCCGCCAGGGATTGCCTTTTCTATAGTAAATTATTCAAAAAATAATTTTATAATGTCGCAAATTTTAAATACGCCAGGGATTGCCTTTTCTATAGTAAATTATTCAAAAAATAATTTTCAACTGTCGCAAATTTTAAATACGCCAGGGATTGCCTTTTCTATAGTAAATTATTTAAAAAATAATTTTCAACTGTCGCAAATTTTAATTGCGCCAGGGATTGCCTTTTCTATAGTAAATTATTCAAAAAATTATTTTTTACTGTCGCATATTTTAATTACGCCAGGGATTGCCTTTTCTATAGTAAATTTTTCAAAAAATAATTTTTTACTGTCGCAAATTTTAATTACGCCAGGGATTGCCTTTTCTATAGTAAATTATTCAAAAAATAATTTTATACTGTCGCAAATTTTAAATACGCCAGGGATTGCCTTTTCTATAGTAAATTATTCAAAAAATAATTTTCTACTGTCGCGAATTTTAATTGCGCCGATTGCCTTTTCTATAGTAAATTATTCAAAAAATAATTTTATACTCTCGCAAATTTTAATTGCGCCAGGGATTGCCTTTTCTATAGTAAATTATTCAAAAAATAATTTTTTACTGTCGCAAATTTTAATTGCGCCAGGGATTGCCTTTTCTATAGTAAATTATTCAAAAAATAATTTTCTACTGTCGCAAATTTTAATTGCGCCAGGGATTGCCTTTTCTATAGTAAATTATTCAAAAAATAATTTTCAACTGTCGCAAATTTTAATTGCGCCAGGGATTGCCTTTTCTATAGTAAATTATTCAAAAAATAATTTTCAACTGTCGCAAATTGTAATTGCGCCAGGGATTGCCTTTTCTATAGTAAATTATTCAAAAAATAATTTTATACTGTCGCAAATTTTAATTGCGCCAGGGATTGCCTTTTCTATAGTAAATTATTCAAAAAATAATTTTCTACTGTCGCAAATTTTTAGTGCGCCAGGGATTGCCTTTTCTATAGTAAATTATTCAAAAAATAATTTTTTACTGTCGCAAATTTTAAATACGCCAGGGATTGCCTTTTCTATAGTAAATTATTCAAAAAATAATTTTCTACTCTCGCAAATTTTAAATATACCAGGGATTGCCTTTTCTATAGTAAATTATTCAAAAAATAATTTTCTACTGTCGCAAATTTTGAATATCCCAGGGATTGCCTTTTCTATAGTAAATTATTCAAAAAATAATTTTCTACTGTCGCAAATTTTAATTACGCCATGGATTGCCTTTTCTATAGCAAATTATTCAAAAAATAATTTTCTACTGTCGCAAATTTTAATTGCGCCAGGGATTGCCTTTTCTATAGTAAATTATTCAAAAAATAATTTTCTACTGTCGCAAATTTTAAGTGTGCCAGGGATTGCCTTTTCTATAGTAAATTTTGCAAAAAATAATTTTTTACTGTCGCAAATTTTAATTGCGCCAGGGATTGCCTTTTCTATAGTAAATTTCTCACAAATTAATTTCTTACTGTCGCAAATTTTAAATACGGCAGGAATTGCCTTTTCTATAGTAAATTATTCAAAAAATAATTTATTACTGTCGCAAATTTTAATTACGCCAGGGATTGCCTTTTCTATAGTAAATTTCTCACAAAATAATTTTTTACTGTCGCAAATTTTAAATACGCCAGGGATTGCCTTTTCTATAGTAAATTATTCAAAAAATAATTTTCTACTGTCGCAAATTTTAATTACGACAGGGATTGCCTTTTCTATAGTAAACTTTTCAAAAAATAATTTTCTACTGTCGCAAATTTTAATTACGCCAGGGATTGCCTTTTCTATAGTAAATTATTCAAAAAATAATTTTATACTGTCGCAAATTTTAATTACGCCAGGGATTGCCTTTTCTATAGTAAATTATTCAAAAAATAATTTTCTACTCTCGCAAATTTTAATTACGCCAGGGATTGCCTTTTCTATAGTAAATTATTCAAACAAAAATTTTATACTGTCGCAAATTTTAATTGCGCCAGGGATTGCCTTTTCTATAGTAAATTATTCAAAAAATAATTTTTTACTATCGCAAATTTTAATTGCGCCAGGGATTGCCTTTTCTATAGTAAATTATTCAAAAAATAATTTTCTACTGTCGCAAATTTTAATTGCGCCAGGGATTGACTTTTCTATAGTAAATTATTCAAAAAATAATTTTCAACTGTCGCAAATTTTAATTGCGCCAGGGATTGCCTTTTCTATAGTAAATTATTCAAAAAAGAATTTTCAACTGTCGCAAATTGTAATTGCGCCAGGGATTGCCTTTTCTATAGTAAATTATTCAAAAAATAATTTTATACTGTCGCAAATTTTAATTGCGCCAGGGATTGCCTTTTCTATAGTAAATTATTCAAAAAATAATTTTTTACTGTCGCAAATTTTAATTGCGCCAGGGATTGCCTTTTCTATAGTAAATTATTCAAAAAATAATTTTCTACTGTCGCAAATTTTAATTACGCCAGGGATTGCCTTTTCTATAGTAAATTATTCAAAAAATAATTTTCTACTGTCGCAAATTTTAATCTCGCCAGGGATTGCCTTTTCTATAGTAAATTATTCAAAAAATAATTTTTTACTGTCGCAAATTTTAATTGCGCCAGGGATTGCCTTTTCTATAGTAAATTATTCAAAAAATAATTTTCAACTGTCGCAAATTGTAATTGCGCCAGGGATTGCCTTTTCTATAGTAAATTATTCAAAAAATAATTTTATACTGTCGCAAATTTTAAGAGCGACAGGGATTGCCTTTTCTATAGTAAATTATTCAAAAAATAATTTTCAACTGTCGCAAATTTTAATTACGCCAGGGATTGCCTTTTCTATAGTAAATTATTCAAAAAATAATTTTTTACTGTCGCAAATTTTAAGTGCGCCAGGGATTGCCTTTTCTATAGTAAATTTTGCAAAAAATAATTTTTTACTGTCGCAAATTTTAATTGCGCCAGGGATTGCCTTTTCTATAGTAAAATATTCAAAAAATAATTTTCTACTTTCGAAAATTTTAATTACGCCAGGGATTGCCTTTTCTATAGTAAATTATTCAAAAAATAATTTTTTACTGTCGCAAATTTTAAATATCCCAGGGATTGCCTTTTCTATAGTAAATTTCTCACAAATTAATTTTTTACTGTCGCAAATTTTAATTACGCCAGGGATTGCCTTTTCTATAGTAAATTATTCAAAAAATATTTTTTTACTGTCGCAAATTGTAATTGCGCCAGGGATTGCCTTTTCTATAGTAAATTATTCAAAAAATAATTTTTTACTGTCGCAAATTGTAACTGCGCCAGGGATTGCCTTTTATATAGTAAATTATTCAAAAAATAATTTTTTACTGTCGCAAATTTTAAATATCCCAGGGATTGCCTTTTCTATAGTAAATTATTCAAAAAATAATTTTTTACTGTCGCAAATTTTAATTGCGCCAGGGATTGCCTTTTCTTTTTCAAAAAATGATTTTTTACTGTCGCAAATTTTAATTACGCCAGGAATTGCCTTTTCTATAGTAAATTATTCAACAAATAATTTTATATTGTCGCAAATTTTAATTACGCCAGGGATTGCCTTTTCTATAGTAAATTATTCAAAAAATAATTTTTTACTGTCGCAAATTTTAAATATCCCAGGGATTGCCTTTTCTATAGTAAATTTCTCACAAATTAATTTTTTACTGTCGCAAATTTTAATTACGCCAGGGATTGCCTTTTCTATAGTAAATTATTCAAAAAATATTTTTATACTGTCGCAAATTGTAATTGCGCCAGGGATTGCCTTTTCTATAGTAAATTATTCAAAAAATTATTTTATACTGTCGCAAATTTTAATTAGGCCAGGGATTGCCTTTTCTATAGTAAATTATTCAAAAAATAATTTTTTACTGTCGCAAATTGTAATTGCGCCAGCGATTGCCTTTTATATAGTAAATTATTCAAAAAATAATTTTTTACTGTCGCAAATTTTAAATATCCCAGGGATTGCCTTTTCTATAGTAAATTATTCAAAAAATAATTTTCAACTGTCGCAAATTGTAATTGCGCCAGGGATTGCCTTTTCTATAGTAAATTATTCAAAAAATTATTTTCTACTGTCGCAAATTTTAATTACGGCAGGGATTGCCTTTTCTATAGTAAATTATTCAAAAAATAATTTTATACTGTCGCAAATTTTAATTACGCCAGGGATTGCCTTTTCTTTAGTAAATTTCTCACAAATTAATTTTTTACTGTCGCAAATTTTAAATACGCCAGGGATTGCCTTTTCTATAGTAAATTATTCAAAAAATAATTTTCTATTGTCGCAAATTTTAATTGCGCCAGGGATTGCCTTTTCTATAGTAAATTATTCAAAAAATAATTTTTTACTGTCGCAAATTTTAAATACGTCAGGGATTGCCTTTTCTATAGTAAATTTTGCAAAAAAAATAATTTTTTACTGTCGCAAATTTTAAATATCCCAGGGTTTGCCTTTTCTATAGTAAATTTCTCACGAATTAATTTTTTACTGTCGCAAATTTTAATTACGCCAGGGATTGCTTTTTCTATAGTAAATTATTCAAAAAATAATTTTATACTGTCGCAAATTTTAATTACGCCAGGGATTGCCTTTCCTATAGTAAATTATTCAAAAAATAATTTTTTACTGTCGCAAATTTTAAGTGCGCCAGGGATTGCCTTTTCTATAGTAAATTATTCAAAAAATAATTTTCTACTGTCGCAAATTGTAATTGCGCCAGGGATTGCCTTTTCTATAGTAAATTATTCAAAAAATATTTTTTTACTGTCGCAAATTTTAATTACGCCAGGGATTGCCTTTTCTATAGTAAATTTTGCAAAAAATAATTTTTTACTGTCGCAAATTTTAATTGCGCCAGGGATTGCCTTTTCTATAGTAAATTATTCAAAAAATACTTTTCAACTGCCGCAAATTTTAATTGCGCCAGGGATTGCCTTTTCTATAGTAAATTATTCAAAAAATAATTTTTTACTGTCGCAAATTTCAAATCCGCCAGGGATTGCCTTTTCTACAGTAAATTTTGCAAAAAATAATTTTTTACTGTTGCAAATTTTAATTGCGCCAGGGATTGCCTTTTCTATAGTAAATTATTCAAAAGATAATTTTATACTGTCGCAAATTTTAATTACGCCAGGGATTGCCTTTTCTATAGTAAATTATTCAAAAAATAATTTTTTACTGTCGCAAATTTCAAATCCGCCAGGGATTGCCTTTTCTACAGTAAATTTTGCAAAAAATAATTTTTTACTGTCGCAAATTTCAAATCCGCCAGGGATTGCCTTTTCTATAGTAAATTATTCAAAAAATAATTTTATACTGTCGCAAATTTTAAATACGCCAGGGATTGCCTTTTCTATAGTAAATTATTCAAAAAATAATTTTCAACTGTCGCAAATTTTAAATACGCCAGGGATTGCCTTTTCTATAGTAAATTATTTAAAAAATAATTTTCAACTGTCGCAAATTTTAATTGCGCCAGGGATTGCCTTTTCTATAGTAAATTATTCAAAAAATAATTTTTTACTGTCGCAAATTTTAATTACGCCAGGGATTGCCTTTTCTATAGTAAATTATTCAAAAAATAATTTTCAACTGTCGCAAATTTTAATTGCGCCAGGGATTGCCTTTTCTATAGTAAATTATTCAAAAAATTATTTTTTACTGTCGCATATTTTAATTACGCCAGGGATTGCCTTTTCTATAGTAAATTTTTCAAAAAATAATTTTTTACTGTCGCAAATTTTAATTACGCCAGGGATTGCCTTTTCTATAGTAAATTATTCAAAAAATAATTTTATACTGTCGCAAATTTTAAATACGCCAGGGATTGCCTTTTCTATAGTAAATTATTCAAAAAATAATTTTCTACTGTCGCGAATTTTAATTGCGCCGATTGCCTTTTCTATAGTAAATTATTCAAAAAATAATTTTATACTCTCGCAAATTTTAATTGCGCCAGGGATTGCCTTTTCTATAGTAAATTATTCAAAAAATAATTTTTTACTGTCGCAAATTTTAATTGCGCCAGGGATTGCCTTTTCTATAGTAAATTATTCAAAAAATAATTTTCTACTGTCGCAAATTTTAATTGCGCCAGGGATTGCCTGTTCTATAGTAAATTATTCAAAAAATAATTTTCAACTGTCGCAAATTTTAATTGCGCCAGGGATTGCCTTTTCTATAGTAAATTATTCAAAAAATAATTTCCAACTGTCGCAAATTGTAATTGCGCCAGGGATTGCCTTTTCTATAGTAAATTATTCAAAAAATAATTTTATACTGTCGCAAATTTTAATTGCGCCAGGGATTTCCTTTTCTATAGTAAATTATTCAAAAAATAATTTTCTACTGTCGCAAATTTTTAGTGCGCCAGGGATTGCCTTTTCTATAGTAAATTATTCAAAAAATAATTTTTTACTGTCGCAAATTTTAAATACGCCAGGGATTGCCTTTTCTATAGTAAATTATTCAAAAAATAATTTTCTACTCTCGCAAATTTTAAATATACCAGGGATTGCCTTTTCTATAGTAAATTATTCAAAAAATAATTTTCTACTGTCGCAAATTTTAAATATCCCAGGGATTGCCTTTTCTATAGTAAATTATTCAAAAAATAATTTTCTACTGTCGCAAATTTTAATTACGCCATGGATTGCCTATTCTATAGCAAATTATTCAAAAAATAATTTTCTACTGTCGCAAATTTTAATTGCGCCAGGGATTGCCTTTTCTATAGTAAATTATTCAAAAAATAATTTTCTACTGTCGCAAATTTTAAGTGTGCCAGGGATTGCCTTTTCTATAGTAAATTTGCAAAAAATAATTTTTTACTGTCGCAAATTTTAATTGCGCCAGGGATTGCCTTTTCTATAGTAAATTTCTCACAAATTAATTTCTTACTGTCGCAAATTGTAAATACGCCAGGAATTGCCTTTTCTATAGTAAATTATTCAAAAAATAATTTTTTACTGTCGCAAATTTTAATTGCGCCAGGGATTGCCTTTTCTATAGTAAATTATTCAAAAAATAATTTTTTACTGTTGCAAATTTTAATTGCGCCAGGGATTGCCTTTTCTATAGTAAATTATTCAAAAAATAATTTTCTACTGTCGCAAATTTTAATTACGCCAGGGATTGCCTTTTATATAGTAAATTTTTCAAAAAATAATTTTAAAATGTCGCAAATTTTAATTACACCAGGGATTGCCTTTTCTATAGTAAATTATTCAAAAAATAATTTTCAACTGTCGCAAATTTTAAATATCCCAGGGATTGCCTTTTCTACAGTAAATTTTGCAAAAAATAATTTTTTACTGTCGCAAATTTTAATTGCGCCAGGGATTGCCTTTTCTATACTAAATTTTTCAAAAAATAATATTCTACTGTCGCAAATTTTAATTACGCCAGGGATTGCCCTTTCTATAGTAAATTATTCAAAAAATAATTTTATACTGTCGCAAATTTTAAATACGCCAGGGATTGCCTTTTCTATAGTAAATTATTCAAAAAATAATTTATTACTGTCGCAAATATTAATTACGCCAGGG
The DNA here is from genome assembly GCA_963930735.1 of Dioctria linearis. NCBI lineage: Eukaryota > Metazoa > Arthropoda > Insecta > Diptera > Asilidae > Dioctria > Dioctria linearis. Next base: position 262,439 of record CAWVNZ010000774.1, read on the forward strand.
ATTGCCTTTTCTATAGTAAATTATTCAAAAAATAATTTTATACTGTCGCAAATTTTAAGTGCGCCAGGGATTGCCTTTTCTATAGTAAATTATTCAAAAAATAATTTTCTACTGTCACAAATTTTAATTGCGCCAGGGATTGCCTTTTCTATAGTAAATTATTCAAAAAATAATTTTTTACTGTCGCAAATTTTAAATATCCCAGGGATTGCCTTTTCTATAGTAAATTTCTCACAAAATAATTTTTTACTGTCGCAAATTTTAAATACGCCAGGGATTGCCTTTTCTATAGTAAATTATTCAAAAAATAATTTTCTACTGTCGCAAATTTTAATTACGCCAGGGATTGCCTTTTCTATAGTAAATTATTCAAACAAAAATTTTCTACTGTCGCAAATTTTAATTACGCCAGGGATTGCCTTTTCTATAGTAAATTATTCAAAAAATAATTTTATACTGTCGCAAATTTTAATTGCGCCAGGGGTTGCCTTTTCTATAGTAAATTATTCAAAAATAATTTTTTACTGTCGCAAATTTTAATTGCGCCAGGGATTGCCTTTTCTATAGTAAATTATTCAAAAAATAATTTTCTACTGTCGCAAATTTTAATTACGCCAGGGATTGCCTTTTCTATAGTAAATTATTCAAAAAATAATTTTCTACTGTCGCAAATTTTAATCTCGCCAGGGATTGCCTTTTCTATAGTAAATTATTCAAAAAATAATTTTTTACTGTCGCAAATTTTAATTGCGCCAGGGATTGCCTTTTCTATAGTAAATTATTCAAAAAATAATTTTCAACTGTCGCAAATTGTAATTGCGCCAGGGATTGCCTTTTCTATAGTAAATTATTCAAAAAATAATTTTATACTGTCGCAAATTTTAATTGCGCCAGGGATTGCCTTTTCTATAGTAAATTATTCAAAAAATAATTTTTTACTGTCGCAAATTTTAATTGCGCCAGGGATTGCCTTTTCTATAGTAAATTATTCAAAAAATAATTTTCTACTGTCGCAAATTTTAATTACGCCAGGGATTGCCTTTTCTATAGTAAATTATTCAAAAAATAATTTTATACTGTCGCAAATTTTAATTGCGCCAGAGATTGCCTTTTCTATAGTAAATTATTCAAAAAATATTTTTTTACTGTCCCAAATTTTAACTGCGCCCGGGATTGCCTTTTCTATAGTAAATTATTCAAAAAATAATTTTCTACTGTCGCAAATTTTAAATATCCCAGGGATTGCCTTTTCTATAGTAAATTTCTCACAAAATAATTTTTTATTGTCGCAAATTTTAAATACGGCAGGGATTGCCTTTTCTATAGTAAATTATTCAAAGAATAATTTTCTACTGTCGCAAATTTTAATCTCGCCAGGGATTGCCTTTTCTATAGTAAATTATTCAAAAAATAATTTTATACTGTCCCAAATTTTAATTGCGCCAGGGATTGCCTTTTCTATAGTAAATTATTCAAAAAATAATTTTTTACTGTCGCAAATTTTAATTGCGCCAGGAATTGCCTTTTCTATAGTAAATTATTCAAAAAATAATTTTTTACTGTCCCAAATTTTAACTGCGCCAGGGATTGCCTTTTCTATAGTAAATTATTCAAAAAATATTTTTCTACTGTCGCAAATTTTAAATATCCCAGGGATTGCCTTTTCTATAGTAAATTATTCAAAAAATAATTTTATACTGTCCCAAATTTTAATTGCGCCAGGGATTGCCTTTTCTATAGTAAATTATTCAAAAAATAATTTTCTACTGTCGCAAATTTTAATTGCGCCAGGGATTGCCTTTTCTATAGTAAATTATTCAAAAAATAATTTTCAACTGTCGCAAATTTTAATTGCGCCAGGTATTCCCTTTTCTATAGTAAATTATTCAAAAAATAATTTTCAACTGTCGCAAATTGTAATTGCGCCAGGGATTGCCTTTTCTATAGTAAATTATTCAAAAAATAATTTTCAACTGTCGCAAATTTTAATTACGCCAGGGATTGCCTTTTCTATAGTAAATTATTCAAAAAATAATTTTTTACTCTCGCAAATTTTAAGTGCGCCAGGGATTGCCTTTTCTATAGTAAATTATTCAAAAAATAATTTTATACTGTCGCAAATTTTAATTGCGCCAGGGATTGCCTTTTCTATAGTAAATTATTCAAAAAATAATTTTTACTGTGGCAAATTTTAATTGCGCCAGGGATTGCCTTTTCTATAGTAAATTATTCAAAAAATAATTTTATACTGTCGCAAATTTTAAGTGCGCCAGGGATTGCCTTTTCTATAGTAAATTATTCAAAAAATAATTTTATACTGTCGCAAATTTTAATTGCGCCAGGGATTGCCTTTTCTATAGTAAATTATTCAAAAAATAATTTTTTACTGTACAAATTTTAATTACGCCAGGGATTGCCCTTTCTATAGTAAATTTCTCAAAAATTAATTTTCTACTGTCGCAAATTTTAATTACGCCAGGGATTGCCTTTTCTATAGTAAATTATTCAAAAAATAATTTTCTACTGTCGCAAATTTTAACTACGCCAGGGATTGCCTTTTCTATAGTAAATTATTCAAAAAATAATTTTTTACTGTCGCAAATTTTAATTGCGCCAGGGATTGCCTTTTCTATAGTAAATTATTCAAAAAATAATTTTATACTGTCGCAAATTTTAAGTGCGCCAGGGATTGCCTTTTCTATAGTAAATTATTCAAAAAATAATTTTATACTGTCGCAAATTTTAATTGGCCAGGGATTGCCTTTTCTATAGTAAATTATTCAAAAAATAATTTTATACTGTCGCAAATTTTAAGTGCGCCAGGGATTGCCTTTTCTATAGTAAATTATTCAAAAAATAATTTTCTACTGTCGCAAATTTTAAGTGCGCCAGGGATTGCCTTTTCTATAGTAAACTTTTCAAAAAATTAATTTTCTACTGTCGCAAATTTTAATTACGCCAGGAATTGCCTTTTCTATAGTAAATTATTCAAAAAATAATTTTATACTGTCGCAAATTTTAATTACGCCAGGGATTGCCTTTTCTATAGTAAATTATTCAAAAAATAATTTTCTACTGTCGCAAATTTTAACTACGCCAGGGATTGCCTTTTCTATAGTAAATTATTCAAAAAATAATTTTTTACTGTCGCAAATTTTAATTGCGCCAGGGATTGCCTTTTCTATAGTAAATTATTCAAAAAATAATTTTATACTGTCGCAAATTTTAAGTGCGCCAGGGATTGCCTTTTCTATAGTAAATTATTCAAAAAATAATTTTATACTGTCGCAAATTTTAATTGGCCAGGGATTGCCTTTTCTATAGTAAATTATTCAAAAAATAATTTTATACTGTCGCAAATTTTAATTGCGCCAGGGATTGCCTTTTCTATAGTAAATTATTCAAAAAATAATTTTATACTGTCGCAAATTTTAATTACGCCAGGGATTGCCTTTTCTATAGTAAATTATTCAAAAAATATTTTTTTACTGTCCCAAATTTTAACTGCGCCAGGGATTGCCTTTTCTATAGTAAATTATTCAAAAAATAATTTTCTACTGTCGCAAATTTTAAATATCCCAGGGATTGCCTTTTCTATAGTAAATTTCTCACAAAATAATTTTTTATTGTCGCAAATTTTAAATACGGCAGGGATTGCCTTTTCTATAGTAAATTATTCAAAAAATAATTTTCTACTGTCGCAAATTTTAATTACGCCAGGGATTGCCTTTTCTATAGTAAATTTTTCAAAATATAATTTTCTACTGTCGCAAATTTTAATTACGCCAGGGATTGCCTTTTCAATAGTAAATTATTCAAAAAATAATTTTATACTGTCGCAAATTTTAATTACGCCAGGGATTGCCTTTTCTATAGTAAATTATTCAAAAAATAATTTTCTACTGTCGCAAATTTTAATTACGCCAGGGATTGCCTTTTCTATAGTAAATTATTCAAAAAATAATTTTATACTGTCCCAAATTTTAATTGCGCCAGGGATTGCCTTTTCTATAGTAAATTATTCAAAAAATAATTTTTTACTGTCGCAAATTTTAATTGCGCCAGGGATTGCCTTTTCTATAGTAAATTATTCAAAAAATAATTTTTTACTGTACAAATTTTAATTACGCCAGGGATTGCCCTTTCTATAGTAAATTTCTCAAAAATTAATTTTCTACTGTCGCAAATTTTAATTACGCCAGGGATTGCCTTTTCTATAGTAAATTATTCAAAAAATAATTTTCTACTGTCGCAAATTTTAACTACGCCAGGGATTGCCTTTTCTATAGTAAATTATTCAAAAAATAATTTTTTACTGTCGCAAATTTTAATTGCGCCAGGGATTGCCTTTTCTATAGTAAATTATTCAAAAAATAATTTTATACTGTCGCAAATTTTAAGTGCGCCAGGGATTGACTTTTCTATAGTAAATTATTCAAAAAATAATTTTATACTGTCGCAAATTTTAATTGGCCAGGGATTGCGTTTTCTATAGTAAATTATTCAAAAAATAATTTTATACTGTCGCAAATTTTAAGTGCGCCAGGGTTTGCCTTTTCTATAGTAAATTATTCAAAAAATAATTTTCTACTGTCGCAAATTTTAAGTGCGCCAGGGATTGCCTTTTCTATAGTAAACTTTTCAAAAAATAATTTTCTACTGTCGCAAATTTTAATTACGCCAGGGATTGCCTTTTCTATAGTAAATTATTCAAAAAATAATTTTATACTGTCGCAAATTTTAATTACGCCAGGGATTGCCTTTTCTATAGTAAATTATTCAAAAAATAATTTTCTACTGTCGCAAATTTTAACTACGCCAGGGATTGCCTTTTCTATAGTAAATTATTCAAAAAATAATTTTTACTGTCGCAAATTTTAATTGCGCCAGGGATTGCCTTTTCTATAGTAAATTATTCAAAAAATAATTTTATACTGTCGCAAATTTTAAGTGCGCCAGGGATTGCCTTTTCTATAGTAAATTATTCAAAAAATAATTTTATACTGTCGCAAATTTTAATTGGCCAGGGATTGCCTTTTCTATAGTAAATTATTCAAAAAATAATTTTATACTGTCGCAAATTTTAATTGCGCCAGGGATTGCCTTTTCTATAGTAAATTATTCAAAAAATAATTTTATACTGTCGCAAATTTTAATTACGCCAGGGATTGCCTTTTCTATAGTAAATTATTCAAAAAATAATTTTCTACTGTCGCAAATTTTAATTGCGCCAGGGATTGCCTTTTCTATAGTAAATTACTCAAAAAATAATTTTATACTGTCGCAAATTTTAATTACGCCAGGGATTGCCTTTTCTATAGTAAATTATTCAAAAAATAATTTTTTACCCGCGCAAATTTCAATTTCGCCAGGTAAATTTTTCACAAATTAATTTTCTACTGTCGCAAATTTTAATTACGCCAGGGATTGCCTTTTCTATAGTAAATTATTCAAAAAATAATTTTTTACTATCGCAAGTTTTAATTCCGCCAGGGATTGCCTTTTCTATAGTAAATTATTCAAAAAATAATTTTCTACTGTCGCAAATTTTAAATAACCCAGGGATTTCCTTTTCTATAGTAAATTATTCAAAAAATAATTTTCTACTGTCGCAAATTTTATATATCCCAGGGATTGCCTTTTCTATAGTAAATTTTGCAAAAAATAATTTTTTACTGTCGCAAATTTTAATTACGCCAGGGATTGCCTTTTCTATAGTAAATTTTTCAAAAAATAATTTTTTACTATCGCAAGTTTTAATTACGCCAGGGATTGCCTTTTCTATAGTAAATTATTCAAAAAATAATTTTTTACTATCGCAAGTTTTAATTGCGCCAGGGATTGCCTTTTCTACAGTAAATTTTGCAAAAAATAATTTTTTACTGTCGCAAATTTTAATTGCGCCAGGGATTGCCTTTTCTATAGTAAACTTTTCAAAAAATAATTTTCTACTGTCGCAAATTTTAATTGCGCCAGGGATTGCCTTTTCTATAGTAAATTATTCAAAAAATAATTTTTTACTGTCGCATATTTTAATTGCGCCAGGGATTGCCTTTTCTATAGTAAATTATTCAAAAAATAATTTTCTACTGTCGCAAATTTTAACTACGCCAGGGATTGCCTTTTCTATAGTAAATTATTCAAAAAATAATTTTTTACTGTCGCAAATTTTAATTGCGCCAGGGATTGCCTTTTCTATAGTAAATTATTCAAAAAATAATTTTATACTGTCGCAAATTTTAAGTGCGCCAGGGATTGCCTTTTCTATAGTAAATTATTCAAAAAATAATTTTATACTGTCGCAAATTTTAATTGGCCAGGGATTGCCTTTTCTATAGTAAATTATTCAAAAAATAATTTTATACTGTCGCAAATTTTATTTGCGCCAGGGATTGCCTTTTCTATAGTAAATTATTCAAAAAATAATTTTATACTGTCGCAAATTTTAATTACGCCAGGGATTGCCTTTTCTATAGTAAATTATTCAAAAAATAATTTTCTACTGTCGCAAATTTTAATTGCGCCAGGGATTGCCTTTTCTATAGTAAATTATTCAAAAAATAATTTTATACTGTCGCAAATTTTAATTACGCCAGGGATTGCCTTTTCTATAGTAAATTTTTCAAAAAATAATTTTCTACTGTCGCAAATTTTAATTACGCCAGGGATTGCCTTTTCAATAGTAAATTATTCAAAAAATAATTTTGTACTGTCGCAAATTTTAAGTACGCCAGGGATTGCCTTTTCAATAGTAAATTATTCAAAAAATAATTTTATACTGTCGCAAATTTTAATTACGCCAGGGATTGCCTTTTCAATAGTAAATTATTCAAAAAATAATTTTATACTGTCGCAAATTTTAATTACGCCAGGGATTGCCTTTTCTATAGTAAATTATTCAAAAAATAATTTTTTACTGTCGCAAATTTTAAGTGCGCCACAGATTGCCTTTTCTATAGTAAATTATTAAAAAAAATAATTTTATACTGTCGCAAATTTTAACTGCGCCAGAGATTGCCTTTTCTATAGTAAATTATTCAAAAAATATTTTTTTACTGTCCCAAATTTTAACTGCGCCAGGGATTGCCTTTTCTATAGTAAATTATTCAAAAAATAATTTTCTACTGTCGCAAATTTTAAATATCCCAGGGATTGCCTTTTCTATAGTAAATTTCTCACAAAATACTTTTTTTATTGTCGCAAATTTTAAATACGGCAGGGATTGCCTTTTCTATAGTAAATTATTCAAAAAATAATTTTCTACTGTCGCAAATTTTAATTACGCCAGGGATTGCCTTTTCTATAGTAAATTTTTCAAAAAATAATTTTCTACTGTCGCAAATTTTAATTACGCCAGGGATTGCCTTTTCAATAGTAAATTATTCAAAAAATAATTTTATACTGTCGCAAATTTTAATTACGCCAGGGATTGCCTTTTCTATAGTAAATTATTCAAAAAATAATTTTCTACTGTCGCAAATTTTAATTACGCCAGGGATTGCCTTTTCTATAGTAAATTATTCAAAAAATAATTTTATACTGTCCCAAATTTTAAGTGCGCCAGGGATTGCCTTTTCTATAGTAAATTATTCAAAAAATAATTTTTTACTGTCGCAAATTTTAATTGCGCCAGGGATTGCCTTTTCTATAGTAAATTATTCAAAAAATAATTTTTTACTGTACAAATTTTAATTACGCCAGGGATTGCCCTTTCTATAGTAAATTTCTCAAAAATTAATTTTCTACTGTCGCAAATTTTAATTACGCCAGGGATTGCCTTTTCTATAGTAAATTATTCAAAAAATAATTTTCTACTGTCGCAAATTTTAACTACGCCAGGGATTGCCTTTTCTATAGTAAATTATTCAAAAAATAATTTTTTAATGTCGCAAATTTTAATTGCGCCAGGGATTGCCTTTTCTATAGTAAATTATTCAAAAAATAATTTTATACTGTCGCAAATTTTAAGTGCGCCAGGGATTGCCTTTTCTATAGTAAATTATTCAAAAAATAATTTTATACTGTCGCAAATTTTAATTGGCCAGGGATTGCGTTTTCTATAGTAAATTATTCAAAAAATAATTTTATACTGTCGCAAATTTTAAGTGCGCCAGGGTTTGCCTTTTCTATAGTAAATTGTTCAAAAAATAATTTTCTACTGTCGCAAATTTTAAGTGCGCCAGGGATTGCCTTTTCTATAGTAAACTTTTCAAAAAATAATTTTCTACTGTCGCAAATTTTAATTACGCCAGGGATTGCCTTTTCTATAGTAAATTATTCAAAAAATAATTTTATACTGTCGCAAATTTTAATTACGCCAGGGATTGCCTTTTCTATAGTAAATTATTCAAAAAATAATTTTCTACTGTCGCAAATTTTAACTACGCCAGGGATTGCCTTTTCTATAGTAAATTATTCAAAAAATAATTTTTTATTGTCGCAAATTTTAATTGCGCCAGGGATTGCCTTTTCTATAGTAAATTATTCAAAAAATAATTTTATACTGTCGCAAATTTTAAGTGCGCCAGGGATTGCCTTTTCTATAGTAAATTATTCAAAAAATAATTTTATACTGTCGCAAATTTTAATTGGCCAGGGATTGCCTTTTCTATAGTAAATTATTCAAAAAATAATTTTATACTGTCGCAAATTTTAATTGCGCCAGGGATTGCCTTTTCTATAGTAAATTATTCAAAAAATAATTTTATACTGTCGCAAATTTTAATTACGCCAGGGATTGCCTTTTCTATAGTAAATTATTCAAAAAATAATTTTCTACTGTCGCAAATTTTAATTGCGCCAGGGATTGCCTTTTCTATAGTAAATTACTCAAAAAATAATTTTATACTGTCGCAAATTTTAATTACGCCAGGGATTGCCTTTTCTATAGTAAATTATTCAAAAAATAATTTTTTACTCTCGCAAATTTCAATTTCGCCAGGTAAATTTTTCACAAATTAATTTTCTACTGTCGCAAATTTTAATTACGCCAGGGATTGCCTTTTCTATAGTAAATTATTCAAAAAATAATTTTTTACTATCGCAAGTTTTAATTGCGCCAGGGATTGCCTTTTCTATAGTAAATTATTCAAAAAATAATTTTCTACTGTCGCAAATTTTAAATAACCCAGGGATTTCCTTTTCTATAGTAAATTATTCAAAAAATAATTTTCTACTGTCGCAAATTTTAAATATCCCAGGGATTGCCTTTTCTATAGTAAATTTTGCAAGAAATAATTTTTTACTGTCGCAAATTTTAATTACGCCAGGGATTGCCTTTTCTATAGTAAATTTTTCAAAAAATAATTTTTTACTATCGCAAGTTTTAATTACGCCAGGGATTGCCTTTTCTATAGTAAATTATTCAAAAAATAATTTGTTACTATCGCAAGTTTTAATTGCGCCAGGGATTGCCTTTTCTACAGTAAATTTTGCAAAAAATAATTTTTTACTGTCACAAATTTTAATTGCGCCAGGGATTGCCTTTTCTATAGTAAACTTTTCAAAAAATAATTTTCTACTGTCGCAAATTTTAATTACGCCAGGGATTGCCTTTTCTATAGTAAATTATTCAAAAAATAATTTTCTACTGTCGCAAATTTTAATCTCGCCAGGGATTGCCTTTTCTATAGTAAATTATTCAAAAAATAATTTTTTACTGTCCCAAATTTTAACTGCGCCAGGGATTGCCTTTTCTATAGTAAATTATTCAAAAAATAATTTTCTACTGTCGCAAATTTTAAATATCCCAGGGATTGCCTTTTCTATAGTAAATTTCTCACAAAATAATTTTTTATTGTCGCAAATTTTAAATACGGCAGGGATTGCCTTTTCTATAGTAAATTATTCAAAAAATAATTTTCTACTGTCGCAAATTTTAATTACGCCAGGGATTGCCTTTTCTATAGTAAATTTTTCAAAAAATAATTTTCTACTGTCGCAAATTTTAATTACGCCAGGGATTGCCTTTTCAATAGTAAATTATTCAAAAAATAATTTTATACTGTCGCAAATTTTAATTACGCCAGGGATTGCCTTTTCTATAGTAAATTATTCAAAAAATAATTTTCTACTGTCGCAAATTTTAATTACGCCAGGGATTGCCTTTTCTATAGTAAATTATTCAAAAAATAATTTTATACTGTCCCAAATTTTAATTGCGCCAGGGATTGCCTTTTCTATAGTAAATTATTCAAAAAATAATTTTTTACTGTCGCAAATTTTAATTGCGCCAGGGATTGCCTTTTCTATAGTAAATTATTCAAAAAATAATTTTTTACTGTACAAATTTTAATTACGCCAGGGATTGCCCTTTCTATAGTAAATTTCTCAAAAATTAATTTTCTACTGTCGCAAATTTTAATTACGCCAGGGATTGCCTTTTCTATAGTAAATTATTCAAAAAATAATTTTCTACTGTCGCAAATTTTAACTACGCCAGGGATTGCCTTTTCTATAGTAAATTATTCAAAAAATAATTTTTTACTGTCGCAAATTTTAATTGCGCCAGGGATTGCCTTTTCTATAGTAAATTATTCAAAAAATAATTTTATACTGTCGCAAATTTTAAGTGCGCCAGGGATTGCCTTTTCTATAGTAAATTATTCAAAAAATAATTTTATACTGTCGCAAATTTTAATTGGCCAGGGATTGCCTTTTCTATAGTAAATTATTCAAAAAATAATTTTATACTGTCGCAAATTTTAAGTGCGCCAGGGATTGCCTTTTCTATAGTAAATTATTCAAAAAATAATTTTCTACTGTCGCAAATTTTAAGTGCGCCAGGGATTGCCTTTTCTATAGTAAACTTTTCAAAAAATAATTTTCTACTGTCGCAAATTTTAATTACGCCAGGGATTGCCTCTTCTATAGTAAATTATTCAAAAAATAATTTTATACTGTCGCAAATTTTAATTACGCCAGGGATTGCCTTTTCTATAGTAAATTATTCAAAAAATAATTTTCTACTGTCGCAAATTTTAACTACGCCAGGGATTGCCTTTTCTATAGTAAATTATTCAAAAAATAATTTTTTACTGTCGCAAATTTTAATTGCGCCAGGGATTGCCTTTTCTATAGTAAATTATTCAAAAAATAATTTTATACTGTCGCAAATTTTAAGTGCGCCAGGGATTGCCTTTTCTATAGTAAATTATTCAAAAAATAATTTTATACTGTCGCAAATTTTAATTGGCCAGGGATTGCCTTTTCTATAGTAAATTATTCAAAAAATAATTTTATACTGTCGCAAATTTTAATTGCGCCAGGGATTGCCTTTTCTATAGTAAATTATTCAAAAAATAATTTTATACTGTCGCAAATTTTAATTACGCCAGGGATTGCCTTTTCTATAGTAAATTATTCAAAAAATAATTTTCTACTGTCGCAAATTTTAATTGCGCCAGGGATTGCCTTTTCTATAGTAAATTATTCAAAAAATAATTTTATACTGTCGCAAATTTTAATTACGCCAGGGATTGCCTTTTCTATAGTAAATTATTCAAAAAATAATTTTTTACTCTCGCAAATTTCAATTTCGCCAGGTAAATTTTTCACAAATTAATTTTCTACTGTCGCAAATTTTAATTACGCCAGGGATTGCCTTTTCTATAGTAAATTATTCAAAAAATAATTTTTTACTATCGCAAGTTTTAATTGCGCCAGGGATTGCCTTTTCTATAGTAAATTATTCAAAAAATAATTTTCTACTGTCGCAAATTTTAAATAACCCAGGGATTTTCTTTTCTATAGTAAATTATTCAAAAAATAATTTTCTAATGTCGCAAATTTTAAATATCCCAGGGATTGCCTTTTCTATAGTAAATTTTGCAAAAAATAATTTTTTACTGTCGCAAATTTTAATTACGCCAGGGATTGCCTTTTCTATAGTAAATTTTTCAAAAAATAATTTTTTACTATCGCAAGTTTTAATTACGCCAGGGATTGCCTTTTCTATAGTAAATTATTCAAAAAATAATTTTTTACTATCGCAAGTTTTAATTGCGCCAGGGATTGCCTTTTCTACAGTAAATTTTGCAAAAAATAATTTTTTACTGTCGCAAATTTTAATTGCGCCAGGGATTGCCTTTTCTATAGTAAACTTTTCAAAAAATTATTTTCTACTGTCGCAAATTTTAATTGCGCCAGGGATTGCCTTTTCTATAGTAAATTATTCAAAAAATAATTTTTTACTGTCGCATATTTTAATTGCGCCAGGGATTGCCTTTTCTATAGTAAATTATTCAAAAAATAATTTTCTACTGTCGCAAATTTTAACTACGCCAGGGATTGCCTTTTCTATAGTAAATTATTCAAAAAATAATTTTTTACTGTCGCAAATTTTAATTGCGCCAGGGATTGCCTTTTCTATAGTAAATTATTCAAAAAATAATTTTATACTGTCGCAAATTTTAAGTGCGCCAGGGATTGCCTTTTCTATAGTAAATTATTCAAAAAATAATTTTATACTGTCGCAAATTTTAATTGGCCAGGGATTGCCTTTTCTATAGTAAATTATTCAAAAAATAATTTTATACTGTCGCAAATTTTAATTGCGCCAGGGATTGCCTTTTCTATAGTAAATTATTCAAAAAATAATTTTATACTGTCGCAAATTTTAATTACGCCAGGGATTGCCTTTTCTATAGTAAATTATTCAAAAAATAATTTTCTACTGTCGCAAATTTTAATTGCGCCTAAATAGAGAATAGGATTGCCTTTTCTATAGTAAATTATTCAAAAAATAATTTTATACTGTCGCAAATTTTAATTACGCCAGGGATTGCCTTTTCTATAGTAAATTATTCCAAAAATAATTTTTTACTCTCGCAAATTTCAATTTCGCCAGGTAAATTTTTCACAAATTAATTTTCTACTGTCGCAAATTTTAATTACGCCAGGGATTGCCTTTTCTATAGTAAATTATTCAAAAAATAATTTTTTACTATCGCAAGTTTTAATTGCGCCAGGGATTGCCTTTTCTATAGTAAATTATTCAAAAAATAATTTTCTACTGTCGCAAATTTTAAATAACCCATGGATTTCCTTTTCTATAGTAAATTAATTTTCTACTGTCGCAAATTTTAAATATCCCAGGATTGCCTTTTCTATAGTAAATTTTGCAAAAAATTTTTTACTGTCGCAAATTTTAGTTACGCCAGGGATTGCCTTTTCTATAGTAAATTTTTCAAAAAATAATTTTTTACTATCGCAAGTTTTAATTACGCCAGGGATTGCCTTTTCTATAGTAAATTATTCAAAAAATAATTTTTTACTATCGCAAGTTTTAATTGCGCCAGGGATTGCCTTTTCTACAGTAAATTTTGCAAAAAATAATTTTTTACTGTCGCAAATTTTAATTGCGCCAGGGATTGCCTTTTCTATAGTAAACTTTTCAAAAAATAATTTTCTACTGTCGCAAATTTTAATTGCGCCAGGGATTGCCTTTTCTATAGTAAATTATTCAAAAAATAATTTTTTACTGTCGCATATTTTAATTGCGCCAGGGATTGCCTTTTCTATAGTAAATTATTCAAAAAATAATTTTCTACTGTCGCAAATTTTAATTACGCCTTTCTATAGTAAATTATTCAAAAAATAATTTTATACTGTCGCAAATTTTAATTACGCCAGGGATTGCCTTTTCTATAGTAAATTTTGCAAAAAATAATTTTTTACTGTCGCAAATTTTAATTGCGCCAGGCAAATTTTTCACAAATTAATTTTCTACTGTCGCAAATTTTAATTACGCCAGGGATTGCCTTTTCTATAGTAAATTATTCAAAAAATAATTTTATACTGTCGCAAATTGTAATTGCGCCAGGGATTGCCTTTTATATAGTAAATTATTCAAAAAATAATTTTCTACTGTCGCAAATTTTAATTACGCCAGGGATTGCCTTTTCTATAGTAAATTATTCAAAAAATAATTTTCAATTGTCGCAAATTTTAATTACGCCAGGGATTGCCTTTTCTATAGTAAATTATTCAAAAAATAATTTTATACTGTCGCAAATTTTAAGTGCGCCAGGGATTGCCTTTTCTATAGTAAATTATTCAAAAAATAATTTTATACTGTCGCAAATTTTAATTACGCCAGGGATTGCCTTTTCTATAGTAAATTATTCAAAAAATAATTTTCTACTGTCGCAAATTTTAATTACGCCAGGGATTGCCTTTTCTATAGTAAATTATTCATAAAATAATTTTATACTGTCGCACATTTTAATTACGCCAGGGATTGCCTTTTCTATAGTAAATTATTCAAAAAATAATTTTCTACTGTCGCAAATTTTAATTACGCCAGGGATTGCCTTTTCTATAGTAAATTATTCAAAAAATAATTTTATACTGTCGCAAATTTTAATTGCGCCAGGGATTGCCTTTTCTATAGTAAATTATTCAAAAAATAATTTTCAACTGTCGCAAATTTTAAATATCCCAGGGATTGCCTTTTCTATAGTAAATTATTCAAAAAATAATTTTTTACTGTCGCAAATTTTAAATATCCCAGGGATTGCCTTTCTATAGTAAATTATTCAAAAAATAATTTTCTACTGTCGCAAATTTTAAATATCCCAGGGATTGCCTTTTCTATAGTAAACTATTCAAAAAATAATTTTATACTGTCGCAAATTTTAGTTGCTCCAGGGATTGCCTTTTCTATAGTAAATTATTCAAAAAATAATTTTATAATGTCGCAAATTTTAATTACGCCAGGGATTGCCTTTTCTATAGTAAATTATTCAAAAAATAATTTTCTACTGTCGCAAATTTTAATTGCGCCAGGGATTGCCTTTTCTATAGTAAATTATTCAAAAAATAATTTTATACTGTCGCAAATTTTAATTACGCCAGGGATTGCCTTTTCTATAGTAAATTATTCAAAAAATAATTTTCTACTGTCGCAAATTTTAATTGCGCCAGGGATTGCCTTTTCTATAGTAAATTATTCAAAAAATAATTTTTTACTCTCGCAAATTTCAATTTCGCCAGGTAAATTTTCACAAATTAATTTTCTACTGTCGCAAATTTTAATTACGCCAGGAATTGCCTTTTCTATAGTAAATTATTCAAAAAATGGTTTTATACTGTCGCAAATTGTAATTGCGCCAGGGATTGCCTTTTCTATAGTAAATTATTCAAAAAATAATTTTCTACTGTCGCAAATTTTAATTACGATAGGGATTGCCTTTTCTATAGTAAATTATTCAAAAAATAATTTTCAACTGTCGCAAATTTTAATTACGCCAGGGATTGCCTTTTCTATAGTAAATTATTCAAAAAATAATTTTATACTGTCGCAAATTTTAAGTGCGCCAGGGATTCCCTTTTCTATAGTAAATTATTCAAAAAATAATTTTATACTGCCGCAAATTTTAATTACGCCAGGGATTGCCTTTTCTATAGTAAATTATTCAAAAATAATTTTCTACTGTCGCAAATTTTAATTGCGCCAGGGATTGCCTTTTCTATAGTAAATTATTCAAAAAATAATTTTCTACTGTCGCAAATTATAATTACGCCAGGGATTGCCTTTTCTATAGTAAATTATTCAAAAAATTATTTTCAACTGTCGCAAATTTTAATTACGCCAGGGATTGCCTTTTCTATAGTAAATAATTCAAAAAATAATTTTCAACTGTCGCAAATTTTAAATATCCCAGGGATTGCCTTTTCTATAGTAAATTATTCAAAAAATAATTTTCTACTGTCGCAAATTTTAAATATCCCAGGGATTGCCTTTTCTATAGTAAATAATTCAAAAAATAATTTTCTACTGTCGCAAATTTTAAATATCCCAGGGATTGCCTTTTCTATAGCAAATTTTGCAAAAAATAATTTTTTACTGTCGCAAATTTTAATTACGCCAGGGATTGCCTTTTCTATAGTAAATTTTTCAAAAAATAATTTTTTACTATCGCAAGTTTTAATTACGCCAGGGATTGCCTTTTCTATAGTAAATTATTCAAAAAATAATTTTTTACTATCGCAAGTTTTAATTGCGCCAGGGATTGCCTTTTCTACAGTAAATTTTGCAAAAAATTATTTTTATTGTCGCAAATTTTAATTGCGCCAGGGATTGCCTTTTCTATAGTAAACTTTTCGAAAAATAATTTTCTACTGTCGCAAATTTTAATTGCGCCAGGGATTGCCTTTTCTATAGTAAATTATTCAAAAAATAATTTTTTACTGTCGCAAATTTTAATTGCGCCAGGGATTGCCTTTTCTATAGTAAATTATTCAAAAAATAATTTTCTACTGTCGCAAATTTTAATTACGCCAGGGATTGCCTTTTCTATAGTAAATTATTCAAAAAATAATTTTCTACTGTCGCAAATTTTAATTACGCCAGGGATTGCCTTTTCTATAGTAAATTTTGCAAAAAATAATTTTTTACTGTCGCAAATTTTAATTGCGCCAGGGATTGCCTTTTCTATAGTAAATTATTCAAAAAATAATTTTCAACTGTCGCAAATTTTAATTACGCCAGGGATTGCCTTTTCTATAGTAAATTTTGCAAAAAATAATTTTCTACTGTCGCAAATTTTAATTACGCCAGGGATTGCCTTTTCTATAGTAAATTTTACAAAAAATAATTTTATACTGTCGCAAATTTTAATTACGCCAGGGATTGCCTTTTCTATAGTAAATTATTCAAAAAATAATTTTTTACTGTCGCAATTTATAATTGCGCCAGGGATTGCCTTTTCTGTAGTAAACTTTTCAAAAAATAATTTTCTACTGTCGCAAATTTTAATTACGCCAGGGATTGCCTTTTCTATAGTAAATTATTCAAAAAATAATTTTATACTGTCGCACATTTTAATTACGCCAGGGATTGCCTTTTCTATAGTAAATTATTCAAAAAATATTTTTCTACTGTCGCAAATTTTAATTACGTCAGGGATTGCCTTTTCTATAGTAAATTATTCAAAAAATAATTTTATACTGTTGCAAATTTTAATTGCGCCAGGGATTTCCTTTTCTATAGTAAATTATTCAAAAAATAATTTTCAACTGTTGCAAATTTTAAATATCCCAGGGATTGCCTTTTCTATAGTAAATTATTCAAAAAATAATTTTTTACTGTCGCAAATTTTAAATATCCCAGGGATTGCCTTTTCTATAGTAAATTATTCAAAAAATAATTTTCTACTGTCGCAAATTTTAAATATCCCAGGGATTGCCTTTTCTATAGTAAATTATTCAAAAAATAATTTTATACTGTCGCAAATTTTAATTACGCCAGGGATTGCCTTTTCTATAGTAAATTATTCAAAAAATAATTTTATACTGTCGCAAATTTTAATTACGCCAGGGATTGCATTTTCTATAGTAAATTATTCAAAAAATAATTTTCTACTGTCGCAAATTTTAATTGCGCCAGGGATTGCCTTTTCTTTAGTAAATTATTCAAAAAATAATTTATACTGTCGCAAATTTTAATTACGCCAGGGATTGCCTTTTCTATAGTAAGTTATTCAAAAAATAATTTTCTACTGTCGCAAATTTTAATTGCGCCAGGGATTGCCTTTTCTATAGTAAATTATTCAAAAAATAATTTTTTACTCTCGCAAATTTCAATTTCGCCAGGTAAATTTTTCACAAATTAATTTTCTACTGCCGCAAATTTTAATTACGCTAGGGATTGCCTTTTCTATAGTAAATTATTCAAAAAATAATTTTATACTGTCGCAAATTGTAATTGCGCCAGGGATTGCCTTTTCTATAGTAAATTATTCAAAAAATAATTTTCTACTGTCGCAAATTTTAATTACGCCAGGGATTGCCTTTTCTATAGTAAATTATTCAAAAAATAGTTTTCAACTGTTGAAAATTTTAATTACGCCAGGGATTGCCTTTTCTATAGTAAATTATTCAAAAAATAATTTTATACTGTCGCAAATTTTAAGTGCGCCAGGGATTGCCTTTTCTATAGTAAATTATTCAAAAAATAATTTTATACTCTCGCAAATTTTAATTACGCCAGGGATTGCCTTTTCTATAGTAAATTATTCAAAAAATAATTTTTTACTGTCGCAAATTTTAATTGCGCCAGGGATTGCCTTTTCTATAGTAAATTATTCAAAAAATAATTTTCTACTGTCGCAAATTTTAATTACGCCAGGGATTGCCTTTTCTATAGTAAATTTTGCAAAAAATAATTTTTTACTGTCGCAAATTTTAATTGCGCCAGGAATTGCCTTTTCTATAGTAAATTATTCAAAAAATAATTTTCAACTGTCGCAAATTTTAATTACGCCAGGGATTGCCTTTTCTATAGTAAATTTTGCAAAAAATAATTTTCTACTGTCGCAAATTTTCATTACGCCAGGGATTGCCTTTTCTATAGTAAATTATTCAAAAAATAATTTTCTACTGTCGCAAATTTTAATTGCGCCAGGGATTGCCTTTTCTATAGTAAATTATTCAAAAAATAATTTTCTACTGTCGCAAATTTTAATTACGCCAGGGATTGCCTTTTCTATAGTAAATTATTCAAAAAATTATTTTCAACTCTCGCAAATTTTAATTACGCCAGGGATTGCCTTTTCTATAGTAAATTATTCAAAAAATTATTTTCAACTGTCGCAAGTTTTAAATATCCCAGGGATTGCCTTTTCTATAGTAAATTTTGCAAAAAATAATTTTTTACTGTCGAAAATTTTAATTACGCCAGGGATTGCCTTTTCTATAGTAAATTATTCAAAAAATAATTTTCTACTGTCGCAAATTTTAATTACGCCAGGGATTGCCTTTTCTATAGTAAATTATTCAAAAAAGAATTTTTTACTATCGCAAGTTTTAATTGCGCCAGGGATTGCCTTTTCCACAGTAAATTTTCAAAAAAATAATTTTTTACTGTCGCAAATTTTAATTGCGCCAGGGATTGCCTTTTCTATAGTAAACTTTTCAAAAAATAATTTTCTACTGTCGCAAATTTTAATTGCGCCAGGGATTGCCTTTTCTATAGTAAATTATTCAAAAAATAATTTTTTACTGTCGCAAATTTTAATTGCGCCAGGGATTGCCTTTTCTATAGTAAATTATTCAAAAAATAATTTTCTACTGTCGCAAATTTTAATTACGCCAAGGATTGCCTTTTCTATAGTAAATTTTGCAAAAAATAATTTTTTACTGTCGCAAATTTTAATTGCGCCAGGGATTGCCTTTTCTATAGTAAATTATTCAAAAAATAATTTTCAATTGTCGCAAATTTTAATTACGCCAGGGATTGCCTTTTCTATAGTAAATTTTGCAAAAAATAATTTTCTACTGTCGCAAATTTTAATTACGCCAGGGATTGCCTTTTCTATAGTAAATTTTACAAAAAATAATTTTTTACTCTCGCAAATTTCAATTTCGCCAGGGATTGCCTTTTCTATAGTAAATTATTCAAAAAATCATTTTTTACTGTCGCAAATTTTAATTGCGCCAGGGATTGCCTTTTCTATAGTAAATTATTCAAAAAATAATTTTTTACTATCGCAAGTTTTAATTGCGCCAGGGATTGCCTTTTCTACAGTAAATTTTGCAAAAAATAATTTTTTACTGTCGCAAATTTTAATTGCGCCAGGGATTGCCATTTCTATAGTAAATTTTGCAAAAAATAATTTTCTACTGTCGCAAATTTTAATTACGCCAGGGATTGCCTTTTCTATAGTAAATTATTCAAAAAATTATTTTCTACTGTCGCAAATTTTAAGTGCGCCAGGGATTGCCTTTTCTATAGTAAATTATTCAAAAAATAATTTTCTACTGTCGCAAATTTTAATTGCGCCAGGGATTGCCTTTTCTATAGTAAATTATTCAAAAAATAATTTTCTACTGTCGCAAATTTTAATTGCGCCAGGGATTGCCTTTTCTATAGTAAATTATTCAAAAAATAATTTTCTACTGTCGCAAATTTTAAGTGCGCCAGGGATTGCCTTTTCTATAGTAAATTATTCAAAAAATAATTTTCTACTGTCGCAAATTTTAATTACGCCAGGGATTGCCTTTTCTATAGTAAATTATTCAAAAAATAATTTTTTACTATCGCAAGTTTTAATTGCGCCAGGGATTGCCTTTTCTATAGTAAATTATTCAAAAAATAATTTTATACTGTCGCAAATTTTAAGTGCGCCAGGCACTGCCTTTTCTATAGTAAATTATTCAAAAAATAATTTTATACTGTCGCAAATTTTAATTGCGCCAGGGATTGCCTTTTCTATAGTAAATTATTCAAAAAATAATTTTATACTGTCGCAAATTTTAATTACGCCAGGGATTGCCTTTTCTATAGTAAATTATTCAAAAAATAATTTTTTACTGTCGCAAATTTTAATTACGCCAGGGATTGCCTTTTCTATAGTAAATTATTCAAAAAATAATTTTTTACTATCGCAAGTTTTAATTGCGCCAGGGATTGCCTTTTCTATAGTAAATTATTCAAAAAATCATTTTTTACTGTCGCAAATTTTAATTGCGCCAGGGATTGCCTTTTCTATAGTAAATTATTCAAAAAATAATTTTTTACTATCGCAAGTTTTAATTGCGCCAGGGATTGCTTTTTCTACAGTAAATTTTGCAAAAAATAATTTTTTACTGTCGCAAATTTTAATTGCGCCAGGGATTGCCATTTCTATAGTAAATTTTGCAAAAAATAATTTTCTACTGTCGCAAATTTTAATTACGCCAGGGATTGCCTTTTCTATAGTAAATTATTCAAAAAATTATTTTCTACTGTCGCAAATTTTAAGTGCGCCAGGGATTGCCTTTTCTATAGTAAATTATTCAAAAAATAATTTTCTACTGTCGCAAATTTTAATTGCGCCAGGGATTGCCTTTTCTATAGTAAATTATTCAAAAAATAATTTTCTACTGTCGCAAATTTTAATTGCGCCAGGGATTGCCTTTTCTATAGTAAATTTTGCAAAAAATAATTTTTTACTGTCGCAAATTTTAATTGCGCCAGGGATTGCCTTTTCTATAGTAAACTTTTCAAAAAATAATTTTCTACTGTCGCAAATTTTAATTACGCCAGGGATTGCCTTTTCTATAGTAAATTATTCAAAAAATAATTTTTTACTGTCGCAAATTTTAAGTGCGCCAGGGATTGCCTTTTCTATAGTAAATTATTCAAAAAATAATTTTCTACGGTCGCAAATTTTAAGTGCGCCAGGGATTGCCTTTTCTATAGTAAATTATTCAAAAAATAATTTTCTACTGTCGCAAATTTTAATTACGCCAGGGATTGCCTTTTCTACAGTAAATTTTGCAAAAAATAATTTTTTACTGTCGCAAATTTTAATTGCGCCAGGGATTGCCTTTTCTATAGTAAACTTTTCAAAAAATAATTTTCTACTGTCGCAAATATTAACTACGCCAGGGATTGCCTTTTCTATAGTAAATTTCTCACAAAATAATTATATACTGTCGCAAATTTTAAGTGCGCCAGGGATTGCCTTTTCTATAGTAAATTATTCAAAAAATAATTTTTTACTGTCGCAAATTTTAAATACGCCAGGGATTGCCTTTTCTATAGTAAATTTTGCAACAAAATAATTTTCTACTGTAGCAAATTTTAATTACGCCAGGGATTGCCTTTTCTATAGTAAATTATTCAAAAAATAATTTTCTACTGTCGCAAATTTTAATTACGCCAGGGATTGACCTTTCTACAGTAAATTATTCAAAAAATAATTTTTTACTATCGCAAGTTTTAATTGCGCCAGGGATTGCCTTTTCTACAGTAAATTTTGCAAAAAATAATTTTCTAGTGTCGCAAATTTTTTTCTATAGTAAATTTTGCAATAAATAATTTTCTACTGTTGCAAATTTTAATTGCGCCAGGGATTGCCTTTTCTATAGTAAATTAATCAAAAAATAATTTTCTACTGTCGCAAATTTTAATTGCGCCAGGGATTGCCTTTTCTATAGTAAATTATTCAAAAAATAATTTTCAACTGTCGCAAATTTTAATTGCGCCAGGGATTGCCTTTTCTATAGTAAATTATTCAAAAAATAATTTTCAACTGTCGCAAATTGTAATTGCGCCAGGGATTGCCTTTTCTATAGTAAATTATTCAAAAAATAATTTTCAACTGTCGCAAATTTTAATTACGCCAGGGATTGCCTTTTCTATAGTAAATTATTCAAAAAATAATTTTTTACTGTCGCAAATTTTAAGTGCGCCAGGGATTGCCTTTTCTATAGTAAATTATTCAAAAAATAATTTTTTACTGTCGCAAATTTTAAGTGCGCCAGGGATTGCCTTTGCTATAGTAAATTATTCAAAAAATAATTTTCTACTGTCGCAAATTTTAATTGCGCCAGGGATTACCTTTTCTATAGTAAATTATTCAAAAAATAATTTTCTACTGTCGCAAATTTTAATTGCGCCAGGGATTGCCTTTTCTATAGTAAATTATTCAAAAAATAATTTTCAACTGTCGCAAATTTTAATTGCGCCAGGGATTGCCTTTTCTATAGTAAATTATTCAAAAAATAATTTTCAACTGTCGCAAATTGTAATTGCGCCAGGGATTGCCTTTTCTATAGTAAATTATTCAAAAAATAATTTTCAACTGTCGCAAATTTTAATTACGCCAGGGATTGCCTTTTCTATAGTAAATTATTCAAAAAATAATTTTCTACTGTCGCAAATTTTAATTACGCCAGGGATTGACTTTTCTACAGTAAATTATTCAAAAAATAATTTTTTACTATCGCAAGTTTCAATTGCGCCAGGGATTGCCTTTTCTACAGTAAATTTTGCAAAAAATAATTTTCTACTGTCGCAAATTTTAATTACGCCACGGATTGCCTTTTCTATAGTAAATTTTGCAAAAAATAATTTTCTATTGTTGCAAATTTTAATTGCGCCAGGGATTGCCTATTCTATAGTAAATTATTCAAAAAATAATTTTCTACTGTCGCAAATTTTAATTGCGCCAGGGATTGCCTTTTCTATAGTAAATAATTCAAAAAATAATTTTCAACTGTCGCAAGTTGTAATTGCGCCAGGGATTGCCTTTTCTATAGTAAATTATTCAAAAAATAATTTTCAACTGTCGCAAATTTTAATTACGCCAGGGATTGCCTTTTCTATAGTAAATTATTCAAAAAATAATTTTTTACTGTCGCAAATTTTAAGTGCGCCAGGGATTGCCTTTTCTATAGTAAATTATTCAAAAAATAATTTTATACTGTCGCAAATTTTAATTGCGCCAGGGATTGCCTTTTCTATATTAAATTATTCAAAAAATAATTTTATACTGTCGCAAATTTTAATAACGCCAGGGATTGCCTTTTCTATAGTAAATTATTCAAAAAATAATTTTCTACTGTCGCAAATTTTAATTGCGCCAGGGATTGCCTTTTCTATAGTAAATTATTCAAAAAATAATTTTCTACTGTCGCAAATTTTAATTGCACCAGGGATTGCCTTTTCTATAGTAAATTATTCAAAAAATAATTTTCTACTGTCGCAAATTTTAATTGCGCCAGGGATTGCCTTTTCTATAGTAAATTATTCAAAAAATAATTTTCTACTGTCGCAAATTTTAATTGCGCCAGGGATTGCCTTTTCTATAGTAAATTTTGCAAAAAATAATTTTTTACTGTCGCAAATTTTAATTGCGCCAGGGATTGCCTTTTCTATAGTAAACTTTTCAAAAAATAATTTTCTACTGTCGCAAATTTTAATTACGCCAGGGATTGCCTTTTCTATAGTAAATTATTCAAAAAATAATTTTTTACTGTCGCAAATTTTAAGTGCGCCAGGGATTGCCTTTTCTATAGTAAATTATTCAAAAAATAATTTTCTACGGTCGCAAGTTTTAATTGCGCCAGGGATTGCTTTTTCTACAGTAAATTTTGCAAAAAATAATTTTTTACTGTCGCAAATTTTAATTGCGCCAGGGATTGCCATTTCTATAGTAAATTTTGCAAAAAATAATTTTCTACTGTCGCAAATTTTAATTACGCCAGGGATTGCCTTTTCTATAGTAAATTATTCAAAAAATAATTTTCTACTGTCGCAAATTTTAATTACGCCAGGGATTGACCTTTCTACAGTAAATTATTCAAAAAATAATTTTTTACTATCGCAAGTTTTAATTGCGCCAGGGATTGCCTTTTCTATAGTAAATTATTCAAAAAATAATTTTCTACTGTCGCAAATTTTAATTACGCCAGGGATTGCCTTTTCTATAGTAAATTATTCAAAAAATAATTTTATACTGTCGCAAATTTTAAGTGCGCCAGGGATTGCCTTTTCTATAGTAAATTATTCAAAAAATAATTTTATACTCTCGCAAATTTTAATTACGCCAGGGATTGCCTTTTCTATAGTAAATTATTCAAAAAATAATTTTTTACTGTCGCAAATTTTAATTGCGCCAGGGATTGCCTTTTCTATAGTAAATTATTCAAAAAATAATTTTCTACTGTCGCAAATTTTAATTACGCCAGGGATTGCCTTTTCTATAGTAAATTTTGCAAAAAATAATTTTTTACTGTCGCAAATTTTAATTGCGCCAGGAATTGCCTTTTCTATAGTAAATTATTCAAAAAATAATTTTCAACTGTCGCAAATTTTAATTACGCCAGGGATTGCCTTTTCTATAGTAAATTTTGCAAAAAATAATTTTCTACTGTCGCAAATTTTCATTACGCCAGGGATTGCCTTTTCTATAGTAAATTATTCAAAAAATAATTTTCTACTGTCGCAAATTTTAATTGCGCCAGGGATTGCCTTTTCTATAGTAAATTATTCAAAAAATAATTTTCTACTGTCGCAAATTTTAATTACGCCAGGGATTGCCTTTTCTATAGTAAATTATTCAAAAAATTATTTTCAACTGTCGCAAATTTTAATTACGCCAGGGATTGCCTTTTCTATAGTAAATTATTCAAAAAATTATTTTCAACTGTCGCAAATTTTAATTACGCCAGGGATTGCCTTTTCTATAGTAAATTATTCAAAAAATAATTTTCTACTGTCGCAAGTTTTAAATATCCCAGGGATTGCCTTTTCTATAGTAAATTTTGCAAAAAATAATTTTTTACTGTCGAAAATTTTAATTACGCCAGGGATTGCCTTTTCTATAGTAAATTATTCAAAAAATAATTTTCTACTGTCGCAAATTTTAATTACGCCAGGGATTGCCTTTTCTATAGTAAATTATTCAAAAAAGAATTTTTTACTATCGCAAGTTTTAATTGCGCCAGGGATTGCCTTTTCCACAGTAAATTTTGCAAAAAATAATTTTTTACTGTCGCAAATTTTAATTGCGCCAGGGATTGCCTTTTCTATAGTAAACTTTTCAAAAAATAATTTTCTACTGTCGCAAATTTTAATTGCGCCAGGGATTGCCTTTTCTATAGTAAATTATTCAAAAAATAATTTTTTACTGTCGCAAATTTTAATTGCGCCAGGGATTGCCTTTTCTATAGTAAATTATTCAAAAAATAATTTTCTACTGTCGCAAATTTTAATTACGCCAAGGATTGCCTTTTCTATAGTAAATTTTGCAAAAAATAATTTTTTACTGTCGCAAATTTTAATTGCGCCAGGGATTGCCTTTTCTATAGTATATTATTCAAAAAATAATTTTCAATTGTCGCAAATTTTAATTACGCCAGGGATTGCCTTTTCTATAGTAAATTTTGCAAAAAATAATTTTCTACTGTCGCAAATTTTAATTACGCCAGGGATTGCCTTTTCTATAGTAAATTTTACAAAAAATAATTTTTTACTCTCGCAAATTTCAATTTCGCCAGGGATTGCCTTTTCTATAGTAAATTATTCAAAAAATCATTTTTTACTGTCGCAAATTTTAATTGCGCCAGGGATTGCCTTTTCTATAGTAAATTATTCAAAAAATAATTTTTTACTATCGCAAGTTTTAATTGCGCCAGGGATTGCCTTTTCTACAGTAAATTTTGCAAAAAATAATTTTTTACTGTCGCAAATTTTAATTGCGCCAGGGATTGCCATTTCTATAGTAAATTTTGCAAAAAATAATTTTCTACTGTCGCAAATTTTAATTACGCCAGGGATTGCCTTTTCTATAGTAAATTATTCAAAAAATTATTTTCTACTGTCGCAAATTTTAAGTGCGCCAGGGATTGCCTTTTCTATAGTAAATTATTCAAAAAATAATTTTCTACTGTCGCAAATTTTAATTGCGCCAGGGATTGCCTTTTCTATAGTAAATTATTCAAAAAATAATTTTCTACTGTCGCAAATTTTAATTGCGCCAGGGATTGCCTTTTCTATAGTAAATTAATCAAAAAATAATTTTCTACTGTCGCAAATTTTAAGTGCGCCAGGGATTGCCTTTTCTATAGTAAATTATTCAAAAAATAATTTTCTACTGTCGCAAATTTTAATTACGCCAGGGATTGCCTTTTCTATAGTAAATTATTCAAAAAATAATTTTTTACTATCGCAAGTTTTAATTGCGCCAGGGATTGCCTTTTCTATAGTAAATTATTCAAAAAATAATTTTATACTGTCGCAAATTTTAAGTGCGCCAGGCACTGTCTTTTCTATAGTAAATTATTCAAAAAATAATTTTATACTGTCGCAAATTTTAATTGCGCCAGGGATTGCCTTTTCTATAGTAAATTATTCAAAAAATAATTTTATACTGTCGCAAATTTTAATTACGCCAGGGATTGCCTTTTCTATAGTAAATTATTCAAAAAATAATTTTTTACTGTCGCAAATTTTAATTACGCCAGGGATTGCCTTTTCTATAGTAAATTATTCAAAAAATAATTTTTTACTATCGCAAGTTTTAATTGCGCCAGGGATTGCCTTTTCTATAGTAAATTATTCAAAAAATCATTTTTTACTGTCGCAAATTTTAATTGCGCCAGGGATTGCCTTTTCTATAGTAAATTATTCAAAAAATAATTTTTTACTATCGCAAGTTTTAATTGCGCCAGGGATTGCTTTTTCTACAGTAAATTTTGCAAAAAATAATTTTTTACTGTCGCAAATTTTAATTGCGCCAGGGATTGCCATTTCTATAGTAAATTTTGCAAAAAATAATTTTCTACTGTCGCAAATTTTAATTACGCCAGGGATTGCCTTTTCTATAGTAAATTATTCAAAAAATTATTTTCTACTGTCGCAAATTTTAAGTGCGCCAGGGATTGCCTTTTCTATAGTAAATTATTCAAAAAATAATTTTCTACTGTCGCAAATTTTAATTGCGCCAGGGATTGCCTTTTCTATAGTAAATTATTCAAAAAATAATTTTCTACTGTCGCAAATTTTAATTGCGCCAGGGATTGCCTTTTCTATAGTAAATTTTGCAAAAAATAATTTTTTACTGTCGCAAATTTTAATTGCGCCAGGGATTGCCTTTTCTATAGTAAACTTTTCAAAAAATAATTTTCTACTGTCGCAAATTTTAATTACGCCAGGGATTGCCTTTTCTATAGTAAATTATTCAAAAAATAATTTTTTACTGTCGCAAATTTTAAGTGCGCCAGGGATTGCCTTTTCTATAGTAAATTATTCAAAAAATAATTTTCTACGGTCGCAAATTTTAAGTGCGCCAGGGATTGCCTTTTCTATAGTAAATTATTCAAAAAATAATTTTCTACTGTCGCAAATTTTAATTACGCCAGGGATTGCCTTTTCTACAGTAAATTTTGCAAAAAATAATTTTTTACTGTCGCAAATTTTAATTGCGCCAGGGATTGCCTTTTCTATAGTAAACTTTTCAAAAATAATTTTCTACTGTCGCAAATATTAACTACGCCAGGGATTGCCTTTTCTATAGTAAATTTCTCACAAAATAATTATATACTGTCGCAAATTTTAAGTGCGCCAGGGATTGCCTTTTCTATAGTAAATTATTCAAAAAATAATTTTTTACTGTCGCAAATTTTAAATACGCCAGGGATTGCCTTTTCTATAGTAAATTTTGCAACAAAATAATTTTCTACTGTAGCAAATTTTAATTACGCCAGGGATTGCCTTTTCTATAGTAAATTATTCAAAAAATAATTTTCTACTGTCGCAAATTTTAATTACGCCAGGGATTGACCTTTCTACAGTAAATTATTCAAAAAATAATTTTTTACTATCGCAAGTTTTAATTGCGCCAGGGATTGCCTTTTCTACAGTAAATTTTGCAAAAAATAATTTTCTAGTGTCGCAAATTTTTTTCTATAGTAAATTTTGCAATAAATAATTTTCTACTGTTGCAAATTTTAATTGCGCCAGGGATTGCCTTTTCTATAGTAAATTAATCAAAAAATAATTTTCTACTGTCGCAAATTTTAATTGCGCCAGGGATTGCCTTTTCTATAGTAAATTATTCAAAAAATAATTTTCAACTGTCGCAAATTTTAATTGCGCCAGGGATTGCCTTTTCTATAGTAAATTATTCAAAAAATAATTTTCAACTGTCGCAAATTGTAATTGCGCCAGGGATTGCCTTTTCTATAGTAAATTATTCAAAAAATAATTTTCAACTGTCGCAAATTTTAATTACGCCAGGGATTGCCTTTTCTATAGTAAATTATTCAAAAAATAATTTTTTACTGTCGCAAATTTTAAGTGCGCCAGGGATTGCCTTTTCTATAGTAAATTATTCAAAAAATAATTTTTTACTGTCGCAAATTTTAAGTGCGCCAGGGATTGCCTTTGCTATAGTAAATTATTCAAAAAATAATTTTCTACTGTCGCAAATTTTAATTGCGCCAGGGATTACCTTTTCTATAGTAAATTATTCAAAAAATAATTTTCTACTGTCGCAAATTTTAATTGCGCCAGGGATTGCCTTTTCTATAGTAAATTATTCAAAAAATAATTTTCAACTGTCGCAAATTTTAATTGCGCCAGGGATTGCCTTTTCTATAGTAAATTATTCAAAAAATAATTTTCAACTGTCGCAAATTGTAATTGCGCCAGGGATTGCCTTTTCTATAGTAAATTATTCAAAAAATAATTTTCAACTGTCGCAAATTTTAATTACGCCAGGGATTGCCTTTTCTATAGTAAATTATTCAAAAAATAATTTTCTACTGTCGCAAATTTTAATTACGCCAGGGATTGACTTTTCTACAGTAAATTATTCAAAAAATAATTTTTTACTATCGCAAGTTTCAATTGCGCCAGGGATTGCCTTTTCTACAGTAAATT
Organism: Dioctria linearis; assembly: GCA_963930735.1. Classification (NCBI taxonomy): domain Eukaryota; kingdom Metazoa; phylum Arthropoda; class Insecta; order Diptera; family Asilidae; genus Dioctria; species Dioctria linearis. The sequence goes on from CAWVNZ010000774.1 coordinate 291,594, forward strand.
TTGCAAAAAATAATTTTCTACTGTCGCAAATTTTAATTACGCCACGGATTGCCTTTTCTATAGTAAATTTTGCAAAAAATAATTTTCTATTGTTGCAAATTTTAATTGCGCCAGGGATTGCCTATTCTATAGTAAATTATTCAAAAAATAATTTTCTACTGTCGCAAATTTTAATTGCGCCAGGGATTGCCTTTTCTATAGTAAATAATTCAAAAAATAATTTTCAACTGTCGCAAGTTGTAATTGCGCCAGGGATTGCCTTTTCTATAGTAAATTATTCAAAAAATAATTTTCAACTGTCGCAAATTTTAATTACGCCAGGGATTGCCTTTTCTATAGTAAATTATTCAAAAAATAATTTTTTACTGTCGCAAATTTTAAGTGCGCCAGGGATTGCCTTTTCTATAGTAAATTATTCAAAAAATAATTTTATACTGTCGCAAATTTTAATTGCGCCAGGGATTGCCTTTTCTATATTAAATTATTCAAAAAATAATTTTATACTGTCGCAAATTTTAATAACGCCAGGGATTGCCTTTTCTATAGTAAATTATTCAAAAAATAATTTTCTACTGTCGCAAATTTTAATTGCGCCAGGGATTGCCTTTTCTATAGTAAATTATTCAAAAAATAATTTTCTACTGTCGCAAATTTTAATTGCACCAGGGATTGCCTTTTCTATAGTAAATTATTCAAAAAATAATTTTTTACTGTCGCAAATTTCAAATCCGCCAGGGATTGCCTTTTCTATAGTAAATTATTCAAAAAATAATTTTCTACTGTCGCAAATTTTAATTACGCCAGGGATTGCCTTTTCTACAGTAAATTTTTCAAAATATTAATTTTTTACTGTCGAAAATTTAAATTACGCCAGGGATTGCCTTTTCTATAGTAAATTATTCAAAAAATAATTTTTTACTGTCGCAAATTTTAATTACGCCAGGGATTGCCTTTTCTATAGTAAATTATTCAAAAAATAATTTTCAACTGTCGCAAATTTTAATTACGCCAGGGATTGCCTTTTCTATAGTAAATTATTCAAAAAATAATTTTTTACTGTCGCAAATTTTAATTGCGCCAGGGATTGCCTTTTCTATAGTAAACTTTTCACAAAATAATTTTCTACTGTCGCAAATTTTAATTACGCCAGGGATTGCCTTTTCTATAGTAAATTATTCAAAAAATAATTTTATACTGTCGCAAATTTTAATTACGCCAAGGATTGCCTTTTCTATAGTAAATTATTCAAAAAATAATTTTCTACTGTCGCAAATTTTAATTACGCCAGGGATTGCCTTTTCTATAGTAAATTATTCAAAAAATAATTTTTTACTCTCGCAAATTTCAATTTCGCCAGGTAAATTTTTCACAAATTAATTTTTTACTGTCGCAAATTTTAAGTGCGCCAGGGATTGCCTTTTCTATAGTAAATTATTCAAAAAATAATTTTTTACTGTCGCAAATTTTAAGTGCGCCAGGGATTGCCTTTTCTATAGTAAATTATTCAAAAAATAATTTTCAACTGTCGCAAATTTTAAATACGCCAGGGATTGCCTTTTCTATAGTAAATTATTCAAAAAATTATTTTTTACTGTCGCAAATTTTTATTACGCCAGGGATTGCCTTTTCTATTGTAAATTATTCAAAAAATAATTTTATACTCTCGCAAATTTTAAGTGCGCCAGGGATTGCCTTTTCTATAGTAAATTATACAAAAAATAATTTTATTCTGTCGCAAATTTTAATTACGCCAGGGATTGCCTTTTCTATAGTAAATTATTCAAAAAATAATTTTTTACTGTCGCAAATTTTAATTACGCCAGGGATTGCCTTTTCTATAGTAAATTTCTCACAAATTAGTTTTCTACTGTCGCAAATTTTAATTACGCCAGGGATTGCCTTTTCTATAGTAAATTTTGCAAAAAATAATTTTCTACTGTCGCAAATTTTAATTGCGCCAGGGATTGCCTTTTCTATAGTAAATTATTCAAAAAATAATTTTTTACTGTCGCAAATTTTAAATACGCCAGGGATTGCCTTTTCTATAGTAAATTTTGCAAAAAAATTATTTTTTACTGTCGCAAATTTCAAATCCGCCAGGGATTGACTTTTCTACAGTAAATTTTGCAAAAAATAATTTTTTACTATCGCAAGTTTTAATTGCGCCAGGGATTGCCTCTTCTACAGTAAATTTTGCAAAAAATAATTTTTTACTGTCGCAAATTTTAATTGCGTCAGGGATTGCCTTTTCTATAGTAAACTTTTCAAAAAATAATTTTCTACTTTCGAAAATTTTAATTACGCCAGGGATTGCCTTTTCTATAGTAAATTTCTCACAAAATAATTTTCAATTGTCGCAAATTTTAATTACGCCAGGGATTGCCTTTTCTATAGTAAATTATTCAAAAAATAATTTTATACTGTCGCAAATTTTAATTACGCCAGGGATTGCCTTTTCTATAGTAAATTATTCAAAAAATAATTTTCAACTGTCGCAAATTTTAATTACGCCAGGGATTGCCTTTTCTATAGTAAATTTCTCACAAATTAATTTCTTACTGTCGCAAATTTTAAATACGCCAGGGATTGCCTTTTCTATAGTAAATTATTCAAAAAATAATTTTTTACTGTCGCAAATTTTAATTGCGCCAGGGATTGCCTTTTCTATACTAAATTATTCAAAAAATAATTTTCTACTGTCACAAATTTTAAATACGCCAGGGATTGCCTTTTCTATAGTAAATTATTCAAAAAATAATTTTTTACTGTCGCAAATTTTAATTGCACCAGGGATTGCCTTTTCTATAGTAAATTATTCAAAAAATAATTTTCAACTGTCCCAAATTGTAATTACGCCAGGGATTGCCTTTTCTATAGTAAATTATTCAAAAAATAATATTATACTGTCGCAAATTTTAATTACGCCAGGGATTGCCTTTTCTATAGTAAATTATTCAAAAAATAATTTTCTACTGTCGCAAATTTTAAATATCCCAGGGATTGCCTTTTCTATAGTAAATTTCTCACAAAATAATTTTTTACTGTCGCAAATTTTAAGTGCGCCAGGGATTGCCTTTTCTATAGTAAATTATTCAAAAAATAATTTTCTACTGTCGCAAATTTTAATTGCGCCAGGGATTGCCTTTTCTATAGTAAATTTTTCAAAAATAATTTTCAACTGTCCCAAATTTTAATTACGCCAGGGATTGCCTTTTCTATAGTAAATTTTTCAAAAAATAATTTTTACTGTCGCAAATTTTAAATATCCCAGGGATTGCCTTTTCTATAGTAAATTTCTCACAAATTAATTTCTTACTGTCGCAAATTTTAAATTTAAATTTTTCAAAAAGTAATTTTCAACTGTCCCAAATTTTAATTACGCCAGGGATTGCCTTTTCTATAGTAAATTTTTCAAAAAATAATTTTTTACTGTCGCAAATTTTAAATATCCCAGGGATTGCCTTTTCTATAGTAAATTTCTCACAAATTAATTTCTTACTGTCGCAAATTTTAAATACGCCAGGGATTGCCTTTTCTCTAGTAAATTATTCAAAAAATAATTTTTTACTGTCGCAAATTTTAATTACGCCAGGGATTGCCTTTTCTATAGTAAATTATTCAAAAAATAATTTTCTACTGTCGCAAATTTTAATTGCGCCAGGGATTGCCTTTTCTACAGTAAATTTTTCAAAAAATAATTTTTTACTGTCGCAAATTGTAATTGCGCCAGGGATTGCCTTTTCTATAGTAAATTATTCAAAAAATAATTTTCTACTGTCGCAAATTTTAAATATCCCAGGAATTGCCTTTTCTATAGTAAATTTCTCACAAAATAATTTTTTACTGTCGCAAATTTTAAGTGCGCCAGGGATTGCCTTTTCTATAGTAAATTTTGCAAAAAATAATTTTTTACTGTCGCAAATTTTAATTGCGCCAGGGATTGCCTTTTCTATAGTAAATTATTCAAAAAATAATTGTCTACTGTCGCAAATTTTAATTACGCCAGGGATTGCCTTTTCTATAGTAAATTATTCAAAAAATAATTTTTTACTGTCGCAAATTTTAAATACGCCAGGGATTGCCTTTTCTATAGTAAATTATTCAAAAAATAATTTTTTACTGTCGTAAATTTTAAGTGCGCCAGGGATTGCCTTTTCTATAGTAAATTATTCAAAAAATAATTTTTTACTGTCGCAAATTTTAATTACGCCAGGGATTGCTTTTCTATAGTAAATTATTCAAAAAATAATTTTTTACTCTCGCAAATTTCAATTTGGCCAGGTAAATTTTTCACAAATTAATTTTTTACTGTCGCAAATATTAAATACGCCAGGGATTGCCTTTTCTATAGTAAATTATTCAAAAAATAATTTTCTACTGTCGCAAATTTTAATTACGCCAGGGATTGACTTTTCTACAGTAAATTATTCAAAAAATAATTTTTTACTATCGCAAGTTTTAATTGCGCCAGGGATTGCCTTTTCTACAGTAAATTTTGCAAAAAATAATTTTCTACTGTCGCAAATTTTAATTACGCCACGGATTGCCTATTCTATAGTAAATTATTCAAAAAATAATTTTCTACTGTCGCAAATTTTAATTGCGCCAGGGATTGCCTTTTCTATAGTAAATTATTCAAAAAATAATTTTTTACTGTCGTAAATTTTAAGTGCGCCAGGGATTGCGTTTTCTATAGTAAATTATTCAAAAAATAATTTTTTACTGTCGCAAATTTTAATTACGCTAGGGATTGCTTTTCTATAGTAAATTATTCAAAAAATAATTTTTTACTCTCGCAAATTTCAATTTGGCCAGGTAAATTTTTCACAAATTAATTTTTTACTGTCGCAAATATTAAATACGCCAGGGATTGCCTTTTCTATAGTAAATTATTCAAAAAATAATTTTTTACTGTCGTAAATTTTAAGTGCGCCAGGGATTGCCTTTTCTATAATAAATTATTCAAAAAATAATTTTTTACTGTCGCAAATTTTAATTACGCCAGGGATTGCTTTTCTATAGTAAATTATTCAAAAAATAATTTTTTACTCTCGCAAATTTCAATTTGGCCAGGTAAATTTTTCACAAATTAATTTTTTACTGTCGCAAATATTAAATACGCCAGGGATTGCCTTTTCTATAGTAAATTATTCAAAAAATAATTTTCTACTGTCGCAAATTTTAATTACGCCAGGGATTGACTTTTCTACAGTAAATTATTCAAAAAATAATTTTTTACTATCGCAAATTTCAAATCCGCCAGGGATTGCCTTTTCTACAGTAAATTTTGCAAAAAATAATTTTTTACTATCGCAAGTTTTAATTGCGCCAGGGATTGCCTTTTCTACAGTAAATTTTGCAAAAAATAATTTTTTACTGTCGCAAATTTTAATTGCGTCAGGGATTGCCTTTTCTATAGTAAACTTTTCAAAAAATAATTTTCTACTTTCGCAAATTTTAATTACGCCAGGGATTGCCTTTTCTATAGTAAATTTCTCACAAAATAATTTTCAATTGTCGCAAATTTTAATTACGCCAGGGATTGCCTTTTCTATAGTAAATTATTCAAAAAATAATTTTATACTGTCGCAAATTTTAATTACGCCAGGGATTGCCTTTGCTATAGTAAATTATTCAAAAAATAATTTTCAACTGTCGCAAATTTTAATTACGCCAGGGATTGCCTTTTCTATAGTAAATTTCTCACAAATTAATTTCTTACTGTCGCAAATTTTAAATACGCCAGGGATTGCCTTTTCTATAGTAAATTATTCAAAAAATAATTTTTTACTGTCGCAAATTTTAATTGCGCCAGGGATTGCCTTTTCTATACTAAATTATTCAAAAAATAATTTTCTACTGTCACAAATTTTAAATACGCCAGGGATTGCCTTTTCTATAGTAAATTATTCAAAAAATAATTTTTTACTGTCGCAAATTTTAATTGCACCAGGCATTGCCTTTTCTATAGTAAATTATTCAAAAAATAATTTTCAACTGTCCCAAATTTTAATTACGCCAGGGATTGCCTTTTCTGTAGTAAATTATTCAAAAAATAATATTATACTGTCGCAAATTTTAATTACGCCAGGGATTGCCTTTTCTATAGTAAATTATTCAAAAAATAATTTTCTACTGTCGCAAATTTTAAATATCCCAGGGATTGCCTTTTCTATAGTAAATTTCTCACAAAATAATTTTTTACTGTCGCAAATTTTAAGTGCGCCAGGGATTGCCTTTTCTATAGTAAATTATTCAAAAAATAATTTTCTACTGTCGCAAATTTTAATTGCGCCAGGGATTGCCTTTTCTATAGTAAATTTTTCAAAAAATAATTTTCAACTGTCCCAAATTTTAATTACGCCAGGGATTGCCTTTTCTATAGTAAATTTTTCAAAAAATAATTTTTACTGTCGCAAATTTTAAATATCCCAGGGATTGCCTTTTCTATAGTAAATTTCTCACAAATTAATTTCTTACTGTCGCAAATTTTAAATTTAAATTTTTCAAAAAGTAATTTTCAACTGTCCCAAATTTTAATTACGCCAGGGATTGCCTTTTCTATAGTAAATTTTTCAAAAAATAATTTTTTACTGTCGCAAATTTTAAATATCCCAGGGATTGCCTTTTCTATAGTAAATTTCTCACAAATTAATTTCTTACTGTCGCAAATTTTAAATACGCCAGGGATTGCCTTTTCTCTAGTAAATTATTCAAAAAATAATTTTTTACTGTCGCAAATTTTAATTACGCCAGGGATTGCCTTTTCTATAGTAAATTATTCAAAAAATAATTTTCTACTGTCGCAAATTTTAAATATCCCAGGGATTGCCTTTTCTATAGTAAATTTCTCACAAAATAATTTTTTACTGTCGCAAATTTTAATTGCGCCAGGGATTGCCTTTTCTATAGTAAATTATTCAAAAAATAATTTTCTACTGTCGCAAATTTTAATTACGCCAGGGATTGCCTTTTCTATAGTAAATTATTCAAAAAATAATTTTTTACTGTCGCAAATTTTAAATACGCCAGGGATTGCCTTTTCTATAGTAAATTATTCAAAAAATAATTTTTTACTGTCGTAAATTTTAAGTGCGCCAGGGATTGCCTTTTCTATAGTAAATTATTCAAAAAATAATTTTTTACTGTCGCAAATTTTAATTACGCCAGGGATTGCTTTTCTATAGTAAATTATTCAAAAAATAATTTTTTACTCTCGCAAATTTCAATTTGGCCAGGTAAATTTTTCACAAATTAATTTTTTACTGTCGCAAATATTAAATACGCCAGGGATTGCCTTTTCTATAGTAAATTATTCAAAAAATAATTTTCTACTGTCGCAAATTTTAATTACGCCAGGGATTGACTTTTCTACAGTAAATTATTCAAAAAATAATTTTTTACTATCGCAAGTTTTAATTGCGCCAGGGATTGCCTTTTCTACAGTAAATTTTGCAAAAAATAATTTTCTACTGTCGCAAATTTTAATTACGCCACGGATTGCCTATTCTATAGTAAATTATTCAAAAAATAATTTTCTACTGTCGCAAATTTTAATTGCGCCAGGGATTGCCTTTTCTATAGTAAATTATTCAAAAAATAATTTTCAACTGTCGCAAATTTTAATTGCGCCAGGGATTGCCTTTTCTATAGTAAATTATTCAAAAAATAATTTTCAACTGTCGCAAATTGTAATTGCGCCAGGGATTGCCTTTTCTATAGTAAATTATTCAAAAAATAATTTTCAACTGTCGCAAATTTTAATTGCGCCAGGGATTGCCTTTTCTATAGTAAATTATTCAAAAAATAATTTTCAACTGTCGCAAATTGTAATTGCGCCAGGGATTGCCTTTTCTATAGTAAATTATTCAAAAAATAATTTTCAACTGTCGCAAATTTTAATTGCGCCAGGGATTGCCTATTCTATAGTAAATTATTCAAAAAATAATTTTCTACTGTCGCAAATTTTAATTGCGCCAGGGATTGCCTTTTCTATAGTAAATTATTCAAAAAATAATTTTCAACTGTCGCAAATTTTAATTGCGCCAGGGATTGCCTTTTCTATAGTAAATTATTCAAAAAATAATTTTTTACTGTCGCAAATTTTAAGTGCGCCAGGGATTGCCTTTTCTATAGTAAATTATTCAAAAAATAATTTTCTACTGTCGCAAATTTTAAGTGCGCCAGGGATTGCCTTTTCTATAGTAAATTATTCAAAAAATAATTTTCTACTGTCACAAATTTTAATTGCGCCAGGGATTGCCTTTTCTATAGTAAGTTATTCAAAAAATAATTTTCTACTGTCGCAAATTTTAATTACGCCAGGGATTGCCTTTTCTATAGTAAATTATTCAAAAAATAATTTTTTACTGTCGCAAATTTCAAATCCGCCAGGGATTGCCTTTTCTATAGTAAATTATTCAAAAAATAATTTTCTACTGTCGCAAATTTTAATTACGCCAGGGATTGCCTTTTCTACAGTAAATTTTTCAAAATATTAATTTTTTACTGTCGAAAATTTTAATTACGCCAGGGATTGCCTTTTCTATAGTAAATTATTCAAAAAATAATTTTTTACTGTCGCAAATTTTAATTACGCCAGGGATTGCCTTTTCTATAGTAAATTATTCAAAAAATAACTTTCAACTGTCGCAAATTTTAATTACGCCAGGGATTGCCTTTTCTATAGTAAATTATTCAAAAAATAATTTTTTACTGTCGCAAATTTTAATTGCGCCAGGGATTGCCTTTTCTATAGTAAACTTTTCACAAAATAATTTTCTACTGTCGCAAATTTTAATTACGCCAGGGATTGCCTTTTCTATAGTAAATTATTCAACAAATAATTTTATACTGTCGCAAATTTTAATTACGCCAAGGATTGCCTTTTCTATAGTAAATTATTCAAAAAATAATTTTCTACTGTCGCAAATTTTAATTACGCCAGGGATTGCCTTTTCTATAGTAAATTATTCAAAAAATAATTTTTTACTCTCGCAAATTTCAATTTCGCCAGGTAAATTTTTCACAAATTAATTTTTTACTGTCGCAAATTTTAAGTGCACCAGGGATTGCCTTTTCTATAGTAAATTATTCAAAAAATAATTTTCTACTGTCGCAAATTTTAATTGCGCCAGGGATTGCCTTTTCTATAGTAAATTATTCAAAAATAATTTTCTACTGTCGCAAATTTTAATTACGCCAGGGATTGCCTTTTCTATAGTATATAAGTATTCAAAAAATAATTTTTTACTGTCACAAATTTCAAATCCGCCAGGGATTGCCTTTTCTATAGTAAATTATTCAAAAAATAATTTTCTACTGTCGCAAATTTTAATTAAGCCAGGGTTGCCTTTTCTACAGTAAATTTTTCAAAATATTAATTTTTTACTGTCGAAAATTTTAATTACGCCAGGGATTGCCTTTTCTATAGTAAATTATTCAAAAAATAATTTTTTACTGTCGCAAATTTTAATTACGCCAGGGATTGCCTTTTCTATAGTAAATTATTCAAAAAATAATTTTCAACTGTCGCAAATTTTAATTACGCCAGGGATTGCCTTTTCTATAGTAAATTATTCAAAAAATAATTTTTTACTGTCGCAAATTTTAATTGCGCCAGGGATTGCCTTTTCTATAGTAAACTTTCCACAAAATAATTTTCTACTGTCGCAAATTTTAAGTGCGCCAGGGATTGCCTTTTCTATAGTAAATTATTCAAAAAATAATTTTCAACTGTCGCAAATTTTAAATACGCCAGGGATTGCCTTTTCTATAGTAAATTATTCAAAAAATAATTTTCTACTGTCGCAAATTTTAATTACGCCAGGGATTGCCTTTTCTATAGTAAATTATTCAAAAAATAATTTTTTACTGTCGCAAATTTCAAATCCGCCAGGGATTGCCTTTTCTATAGTAAATTATTCAAAAAATAATTTTCTACTGTCGCAAATTTTAATTACGCCAGGGATTGCCTTTTCTATAGTAAATTATTCAAAAAATAATTTTCTACTGTCGCAAATTTTAATTACGCCAGGGATTGCCTTTTCTACAGTAAATTTTTCAAAATATTAATTTTTTACTGTCGAAAATTTTAATTACGCCAGGGCTTGCCTTTTCTATAGTAAATTATTCAAAAAATAATTTTTTACTGTCGCAAATTTTAATTACGCCAGGGATTGCCTTTTCTATAGTAAATTATTCAAAAAATAATTTTCAACTGTCGCAAATTTTAATTACGCCAGGGATTGCCTTTTCTATAGTAAATTATTCAAAATATAATTTTCTACTGTCGCAAATTTTAATTACGCCAGGGATTGCCTTTTCTATAGTAAATTATTCAAAAAATAATTTTCTACCGTCGCAAATTTCAAATCCGCCAGGGATTGCCTTTTCTATAGTAAATTATTCAAAAAATAATTTTCTACTGTCGCAAATTTTAATTACGCCAGGGATTGCCTTTTCTATAGTAAATTATTCAAAAAATAATTTTCTACTGTCGCAAATTTTAATTACGCCAGGGATTGCCTTTTCTACAGTAAATTTTTCAAAATATTAATTTTTTACTGTCGAAAATTTTAATTACGCCAGGGATTGCCTTTTCTATAGTAAATTATTCAAAAAATAATTTTTTACTGTCGCAAATTTTAATTACGCCAGGGATTGCCTTTTCTATAGTAAATTATTCAAAAAATAATTTTCAACTGTCGCAAATTTTAATTACGCCAGGGATTGCCTTTTCTATAGTAAATTATTCAAAAAATAATTTTTTACTGTCGCAAATTTTAATTGCGCCAGGGATTGCCTTTTCTATAGTAAACTTTTCACAAAATAATTTTCTACTGTCGCAAATTTTAATTACGCCAGGGATTGCCTTTTCTATAGTAAATTATTCAAAAATAATTTTATACTGTCGCAAATTTTAATTACGCCAAGGATTGCCTTTTCTATAGTAAATTATTCAAAAAATAATTTTCTACTGTCGCAAATTTTAATTAAGCCAGGGATTGCCTTTTCTATAGTAAATTATTCAAAAAATAATTTTTTACTCTCGCAAATTTCAATTTCGCCAGGTAAATTTTTCACAAATTAATTTTTTACTGTCGCAAATTTTAAGTGCGCCAGGGATTGCCATTTCTATAGTAAATTATTCAAAAAATAATTTTTTACTGTCGCAAATTTTAAGTGCGCCAGGGATTGCCTTTTCTATAGTAAATTATTCAAAAAATAATTTTCAACTGTCGCAAATTTTAAATACGCCAGGGATTGCCTTTTCTATAGTAAATTATTCAAAAAATAATTTTCTACTGTCGCAAATTTTAATTGCGCCAGGGATTGCCTTTTCTATAGTAAATTATTCAAAAAATAATTTTTTACTGTCGCAAATTTTAAATACGCCAGGGATTGCCTTTTCTATAGTAAATTTTGCAAAAAAATTATTTTTTACTGTCGCAAATTTCAAATCCGCCAGGGATTGCCTTTTCTACAGTAAATTTTGCAAAAAATAATTTTTTACTATCGCAAGTTTTAATTGCGCCAGGGATTGCCTTTTCTACAGTAAATTTTGCAAAAAATAATTTTTTACTGTCGCAAATTTTAATTGCGTCAGGGATTGCCTTTTCTATAGTAAACTTTTCAAAAAATAATTTTCTACTGTCGCAAATTTTAATTACGCCAGGGATTGCCTTTTCTATAGTAAATTTCTCACAAAATAATTTTCAACTGTCGCAAATTTTAATTACGCCAGGGATTGCCTTTTCTATAGTAAATTATTCAAAAAATAATTTTATACTGTCGCAAATTTTAATTACGCCAGGGATTGCCTTTTCTATAGTAAATTATTCAAAAAATTATTTTCAACTGTCGCAAATTTTAATTACGCCAGGGATTGCCTTTTCTATAGTAAATTTCTCACAAATTAATTTCTTACTGTCGCAAATTTTAAATACGCCAGGGGTTGCCTTTTCTATAGTAAATTATTCAAAAAATAATTTTTTACTGTCGCAAATTTTAATTGCGCCAGGGATTGCCTTTTCTATACTAAATTATTCAAAAAATAATTTTCTACTGTCACAAATTTTAAATACGCCAGGGATTGCCTTTTCTATAGTAAATTATTCAAAAAATAATTTTTTACTGTCGCAAATTTTAATTGCGCCAGGGATTGCCTTTTCTATAGTAAATTATTCAAAAAATAATTTTCAACTGTCCCAAATTTTAATTACGCCAGGGATTGCCTTTTCTATAGTAAATTATTCAAAAAATAATATTATACTGTCGCAAATTTTAATTACGCCAGGGATTGCCTTTTCTATAGTAAATTATTCAAAAAATAATTTTCTACTGTCGCAAATTTTAAATATCCCAGGGATTGCCTTTTCTATAGTAAATTTCTCACAAAATAATTTTTTACTGTCGCAAATTTTAAGTGCGCCAGGGATTGCCTTTTCTATAGTAAATTATTCAAAAAATAATTTTCTACTGTCGCAAATTTTAATTGCGCCAGGGATTGCCTTTTCTATAGTAAATTTTTCAAAAAATAATTTTCAACTGTCCCAAATTTTAATTACGCCAGGGATTGCCTTTTCTATAGTAAATTTTTCAAAAAATAATTTTTTACTGTCGCAAATTTTAAATATCCCAGGGATTGCCTTTTCTATACTAAATTTCTCACAAATTAATTTCTTACTGTCGCAAATTTTAAATACGCCAGGGATTGCCTTTTCTCTAGTAAATTATTCAAAAAATAATTTTTTACTGTCGCAAATTTTAATTACGCCAGGGATTGCCTTTTCTATAGTAAATTATTCAAAAAATAATTTTCTACTGTCGCAAATTTTAATTGCGCCAGGGATTGCCTTTTCTACAGTAAATTTTTCAAAAAATAATTTTTTACTGTCGCAAATTGTAATTGCGCCATGGATTGCCTTTTCTATAGTAAATTATTCAAAAAATAATTTTCTACTGTCGCAAATTTTAAATATCCCAGGGATTGCCTTTTCTAAAGTAAATTTCTCACAAAATAATTTTTTACTGTCGCAAATTTTAATTGCGCCAGGGATTGCCTTTTCTATAGTAAATTTTGCAAAAAATAATTTTTTACTGTCGCAAATTTTAATTGCGCCAGGGATTGCCTTTTCTATAGTAAATTATTCAAAAAATAATTGTCTACTGTCGCAAATTTTAATTACGCCAGGGATTGCCTTTTCTATAGTAAATTATTCAAAAAATAATTTTTTACTCTCGCAAATTTCAATTTCGCCAGGTAAATTTTTCACAAATTAATTTTTTACTGTCGCAAATTTTAAGTGCGCCAGGGATTGCCTTTTCTATAGTAAATTATTCAAAAAATAATTTTCTACTGTCGCAAGTTTTAATTGCGCCAGGGATTGCCTTTTCTATAGTAAATTATTCAAAAAATAATTTTCTACTGTCGCAAATTTTAATTACGCCAGGGATTGCCTTTTCTATAGTAAATTATTCAAAAAATAATTTTCTACTGTCGCAAATTTTAATTGCGCCAGGGATTGCCTTTTCTACAGTAAATTTTTCAAAAAATAATTTTTTACTGTCGCAAATTGTAATTGCGCCAGGGATTGCCTTTTCTATAGTAAATTATTCAAAAAATAATTTTCTACTGTCGCAAATTTTAAATATCCCAGGGATTGCCTTTTCTAAAGTAAATTTCTCACAAAATAATTTTTTACTGTCGCAAATTTTAATTGCGCCAGGGATTGCCTTTTCTATAGTAAATTTTGCAAAAAATAATTTTTTACTGTCGCAAATTTTAATTGCGCCAGGGATTGCCTTTTCTATAGTAAATTATTCAAAAAATAATTGTCTACTGTCGCAAATTTTAATTACGCCAGGGATTGCCTTTTCTATAGTAAATTATTCAAAAAATAATTTTTTACTCTCGCAAATTTCAATTTCGCCAGGTATATTTTTCACAAATTAATTGTTTACTGTCGCAAATTTTAAGTGCACCAGGGATTGCCTTTTCTATAGTAAATTATTCAAAAAATAATTTTCTACTGTCGCAAATTTTAATTGCGCCAGGGATTGCCTTTTCTATAGTAAATTATTCAAAAAATAATTTTCTACTGTCGCAACTTTTAATTACGACAGGGATTGCCTTTTCTATAGTAAATTATTCAAAAAATAATTTTTTACTGTCGCAAATTTCAAATCCGCCAGGGATTGCCTTTTCTATAGTAAATTATTCAAAAAATAATTTTCTACTGTCGCAAATTTTAATTATGCCAGGGATTGCCTTTTCTACAGTAAATTTTTCAAAATATTAATTTTTTACTGTCGAAAATTTTAATTACGCCAGGGATTGCCTTTTCTATAGTAAATTATTCAAAAAATAATTTTTTACTGTCGCAAATTTTAATTACGCCAGGGATTGCCTTTTCTATAGTAAATTATTCAAAAAATAATTTTCAACTGTCGCAAATTTTAATTACGCCAGGGATTGCCTTTTCTATAGTAAATTATTCAAAAAATAATTTTTTACTGTCGCAAATTTTAATTGCGCCAGGGATTGCCTTTTCTATAGTAAACTTTTCAAAAAATAATTTTCTACTGTCGCAAATTTTAATTGCGCCAGGGATTGCCTTTTCTACAGTAAATTTTTCAAAAAATAATTTTTTACTGTCGCAAATTGTAATTGCGCCAGGGATTGCCTTTTCTATAGTAAATTATTCAAAAAATAATTTTCTACTGTCGCAAATTTTAAATATCCCAGGGATTGCCTTTTCTAAAGTAAATTTCTCACAAAATAATTTTTTACTGTCGCAGATTTTAATTGCGCCAGGGATTGCCTTTTCTATAGTAAATTTTGCAAAAAATAATTTTTTACTGTCGCAAATTTTAATTGCGCCAGGGATTGCCTTTTCTATAGTAAATTATTCAAAAAATAATTGTCTACTGTCGCAAATTTTAATTACGCCAGGGATTGCCTTTTCTATAGTAAATTATTCAAAAAATAATTTTTTACTCTCGCAAATTTCAATTTCGCCAGGTAAATTTTTCACAAATTAATTGTTTACTGTCGCAAATTTTAAGTGCACCAGGGATTGCCTTTTCTATAGTAAATTATTCAAAAAATAATTTTCTACTGTCGCAAATTTTAATTGCGCCAGGGATTGCCTTTTCTATAGTAAATTATTCAAAAAATAATTTTCTACTGTCGCAACTTTTAATTACGACAGGGATTGCCTTTTCTATAGTAAATTATTCAAAAAATAATTTTTTACTGTCGCAAATTTCAAATCCGCCAGGGATTGCCTTTTCTATAGTAAATTATTCAAAAAATAATTTTCTACTGTCGCAAATTTTAATTACGCCAGGGATTGCCTTTTCTACAGTAAATTTTTCAAAATATTAATTTTTTACTGTCGAAAATTTTAATTACGCCAGGGATTGCCTTTTCTATAGTAAATTATTCAAAAAATAATTTTTTACTGTCGCAAATTTTAATTACGCCAGGGATTGCCTTTTCTATAGTAAATTATTCAAAAAATAATTTTCAACTGTCGCAAATTTTAATTACGCCAGGGATTGCCTTTTCTATAGTAAATTATTCAAAAAATAATTTTTTACTGTCGCAAATTTTAATTGCGCCAGGGATTGCCTTTTCTATAGTAAACTTTTCACAAAATAATTTTCTACTGTCGCAAATTTTAAGTGCGCCAGGGATTCCCTTTTCTATAGTAAATTATTCAAAAAATAATTTTCAACTGTCGCAAATTTTAAATACGCCAGGGATTGCCTTTTCTATAGTAAATTATTCAAAAAATAATTTTCTACTGTCGCAAATTTTAATTACGCCAGGGATTGCCTTTTCTATAGTAAATTATTCAAAAAATAATTTTTTACTGTCGCAAATTTCAAATCCGCCAGGCATTGCCTTTTCTATAGTAAATTATTCAAAAAATAATTTTCTACTGTCGCAAATTTTAATTACGCCAGGGATTGCCTTTTCTATAGTAAATTATTCAAAAAATAATTTTCTACTGTCGCAAATTTTAATTACGCCAGGGATTGCCTTTTCTACAGTAAATTTTTCAAAATATTAATTTTTTACTGTCGAAAATTTTTAATTACGCCAGGGATTGCCTTTTCTATAGTAAATTATTCAAAAAATAATTTTTTACTGTCGCAAATTTTAATTACGCCAGGGATTGCCTTTTCTATAGTAAATTATTCAAAAAATAATTTTCAACTGTCGCAAATTTTAATTACGCCAGGGATTGCCTTTTCTATAGTAAATTATTCAAAAAATAATTTTCTACTGTCGCAAATTTTAATTACGCCAGGGATTGCCTTTTCTATAGTAAATTATTCAAAAAATAATTTTCTACTGTCGCAAATTTCAAATCCGCCAGGGATTGCCTTTTCTATAGTAAATTATTCAAAAAATAATTTTCTACTGTCGCAAATTTTAATTACGCCAGGGATTGCCTTTTCTATAGTAAATTATTCAAAAAATAATTTTCTACTGTCGCAAATTTTAATTACGCCAGGGATTGCCTTTTCTACAGTAAATTTTTCAAAATATTAATTTTTTACTGTCGAAAATTTTAATTACGCCAGGGATTGCCTTTTCTATAGTAAATTATTCAAAAAATAATTTTTTACTGTCGCAAATTTTAATTATGCCAGGGATTGCCTTTTCTATAGTAAATTATTCAAAAAATAATTTTCAACTGTCGCAAATTTTAATTACGCCAGGGATTGCCTTTTCTATAGTAAATTATTCAAAAAATAATTTTTTACTGTCGCAAATTTTAATTGCGCCAGGGATTGCCTTTTCTATAGTAAACTTTTCACAAAATAATTTTCTACTGTCGCAAATTTTAATTACGCCAGGGATTGCCTTTTCTATAGTAAATTATTCAAAAATAATTTTATACTGTCGCAAATTTTAATTACGCCAAGGATTGCCTTTTCTATAGTAAATTATTCAAAAAATAATTTTCTACTGTCGCAAATTTTAATTACGCCAGGGATTGCCTTTTCTATAGTAAATTATTCAAAAAATAATTTTTTACTCTCGCAAATTTCAATTTCGCCAGGTAAATTTTTCACAAATTAATATTTTACTGTCGCAAATTTTAAGTGCGCCAGGGATTGCCTTTTCTATAGTAAATTATTCAAAAAATAATTTTTTACTGTCGCAAATTTTAAGTGCGCCAGGGATTGCCTTTTCTATAGTAAATTATTCAAAAAATAATTTTCAACTGTCGCAAATTTTAAATACGCCAGGGATTGCCTTTTCTATAGTAAATTATTCAAAAAATAATTTTCTACTTTCGCAAATTTTAATTGCGCCAGGGATTGCCTTTTCTATAGTAAATTATTCAAAAAATAATTTTTTACTGTCGCAAATTTTAAATACGCCAGGGATTGCCTTTTCTATAGTAAATTTTGCAAAAAAATTATTTTTTACTGTCGCAAATTTCAAATCGGCCAGGGATTGCCTTTTCTACAGTAAATTTTGCAAAAAATAATTTTTTACTATCGCAAGTTTTAATTGCGCCAGGGATTGCCTTTTCTACAGTAAATTTTGCAAAAAATAATTTTTTACTGTCGCAAATTTTAATTGCGTCAGGGATTGCCTTTTCTATAGTAAACTTTTCAAAAAATAATTTTCTACTGTCGCAAATTTTAATTACGCCAGGGATTGCCTTTTCTATAGTAAATTTCTCACAAAATAATTTTCAACTGTCGCAAATTTTAATTACGCCAGGGATTGCCTTTTCTATAGTAAATTATTCAAAAAATAATTTTATACTGTCGCAAATTTTAATTACGCCAGGGATTGCCTTTTCTATAGTAAATTATTCAAAAAATTATTTTCAACTGTCGCAAATTTTAATTACGCCAGGGATTGCCTTTTCTATAGTAAATTTCTCACAAATTAATTTCTTACAGTCGCAAATTTTAAATACGCCAGGGGTTGCCTTTTCTATAGTAAATTATTCAAAAAATAATTTTTTACTGTCGCAAATTTTAATTGCGCCAGGGATTGCCTTTTCTATACTAAATTATTCAAAAAATAATTTTCTACTGTCACAAATTTTAAATACGCCAGGGTTTGCCTTTTCTATAGTAAATTATTCAAAAAATAATTTTATACTGTTGCAAATTTTAATTGCGCCAGGGATTGCCTTTTCTATAGTAAATTATTCAAAAAATAATTTTCAACTGTCCCAAATTTTAATTACGCCAGGGATTGCCTTTTCTATAGTAAATTATTCAAAAAATAATATTATACTGTCGCAAATTTTAATTACGCCAGGGATTGCCTTTTCTATAGTAAATTATTCAAAAAATAATTTTCTACTGTCGCAAATTTTAAATATCCCAGGGATTGCCTTTTCTATAGTAAATTTCTCACAAAATAATTTTTTACTGTCGCAAATTTTAAGTGCGCCAGGGATTGCCTTTTCTATAGTAAATTATTCAAAAAATAATTTTCTACTGTCGCAAATTTTAATTGCGCCAGGGATTGCCTTTTCTATAGTAAATTTTTCAAAAAATAATTTTCAACTGTCCCAAATTTTAATTACGCCAGGGATTGCCTTTTCTATAGTAAATTTTTCAAAAAATTATTTTTTACTGTCGCAAATTTTAAATATCCCAGGGATTGCCTTTTCTATACTAAATTTCTCACAAATTAATTTCTTACTGTCGCAAATTTTAAATACGCCAGGGATTGCCTTTTCTCTAGTAAATTATTCAAAAAATAATTTTTTACTGTCGCAAATTTTAATTACGCCAGGGATTGCCTTTTCTATAGTATATTATTCAAAAAATAATTTTCTACTGTCGCAAATTTTAATTGCGCCAGGGATTGCCTTTTCTACAGTAAATTTTTCAAAAAATAATTTTTTACTGTCGCAAATTGTAATTGCGCCAGGGATTGCCTTTTCTATAGTAAATTATTCAAAAAATAATTTTCTGCTGTCGCAAATTTTAAATATCCCAGGGATTGCCTTTTCTAAAGTTATTTTCTCACAAAATAATTTTTTACTGTCGCAAATTTTAATTGCGCCAGGGATTGCCTTTTCTATTGTAAATTTTGCAAAAAATAATTTTTTACTGTCGCTAATTTTAATTGCGCCACGGATTGCCTTTTCTATAGTAAATTATTCAAAAAATAATTGTCTACTGTCGCAAATTTTAATTACGCCAGGGATTGCCTTTTCTATAGTAAATTATTCAAAGAATAATTTTTTACTCTCGCAAATTTCAATTTCGCCAGGTAAATTTTTCACAAATTAATTTTTTACTGTCGCAAATTTTAAGTGCGCCAGGGATTGCCTTTTCTATAGTAAATTATTCAAAAAATAATTTTCTACTGTCGCAAATTTTAATTGCGCCAGGGATTGCCTTTTCTATAGTAAATTATTCAAAAAATAATTTTCTACTGTCGCAAATTTTAATTACGCCAGGGATTGCCTTTTCTATAGTAAATTATTCAAAAAATAATTTTTTACTGTCGCAAATTTTAATTGCGCCAGGGATTGCCTTTTCTATAGTAAATTTTGCAAAAAATAATTTTTTACTGTCGCAAATTTTAATTGCGCCAGGGATTGCCTTTTCTATAGTAAATTATTCAAAAATTAATTGTCTACTGTCGCAAATTTTAATTACGCCAGGGATTGCCTTTTCTATAGTAAATTATTCAAAAAATAATTTTTTACTCTCGCAAATTTCAATTTCGCCAGGTAAATTTTTCACAAATTAATTTTTTACTGTCGCAAATTTTAAGTGCACCAGGGATTGCCTTTTCTATAGTAAATTATTCAAAAAATAATTTTCTACTGTCGCAAATTTTAATTGCGCCAGGGATTGCCTTTTCTATAGTAAATTATTCAAAAAATATTTTTCTACTGTCGCAAATTTTAATTACGCCAGGGATTGCCTTTTCTATAGTAAATTATTCAAAAAATAATTTTTTACTGTCGCAAATTTCAAATCCGCCAGGGATTGCCTTTTCTATAGTAAATTATTCAAAAAATAATTTTCTACTGTCGCAAATTTTAATTACGCCAGGGATTGCCTTTTCTACAGTAAATTTTTCAAAATATTAATTTTTTACTGTCGAAAATTTTAATTACGCCAGGGATTGCCTTTTCTATAGTAAATTATTCAAAAAATAATTTTTTACTGTCGCAAATTTTAATTACGCCAGGGATTGCCTTTTCTATAGTAAATTATTCAAAAAATAATTTTCAACTGTCGCAAATTTTAATTACGCCAGGGATTGCCTTTTCAATAGTAAATTATTCAAAAAATAATTTTTTACTGTCGCAAATTTTAATTGCGCCAGGGATTGCCTTTTCTATAGTAAACTTTTCACAAAATAATTTTCTACTGTCGCAAATTTTAAGTGCGCCAGGGATTGCCTTTTCTATAGTAAATTATTCAAAAAATAATTTTCAAATGTCGCAAATTTTAAATACGCCAGGGATTGCCTTTTCTATAGTAAATTATTCAAAAAATAATTTTCTACTGTCGCAAATTTTAATTACGCCAGGGATTGCCTTTTCTATAGTAAATTATTCAAAAAATAATTTTTTACTGTCGCAAATTTCAAATCCGCCAGGGATTGCCTTTTCTATAGTAAATTATTCAAAAAATAATTTTCTACTGTCGCAAATTTTAATTACGCCAGGGATTGCCTTTTCTATAGTAAATTATTCAAAAAATAATTTTCTACTGTCGCAAATTTTAATTACGCCAGGGATTGCCTTTTCTACAGTAAATTTTTCAAAATATTAATTTTTTACTGTCGAAAATTTTAATTACGCCAGGGATTGCCTTTTCTATAGTAAATTATTCAAAAAATAATTTTTTACTGTCGCAAATTTTAATTACGCCAGGGATTGCCTTTTCTATAGTAAATTATTCAAAAAATAATTTTCAACTGTCGCAAATTTTAATTACGCCAGGGATTGCCTTTTCTATAGTAAATTATTCAAAAAATAATTTTCTACTGTCGCAAATTTTAATTACGCCAGGGATTGCCTTTTCTATAGTAAATTATTCAAAAAATAATTTTCTACTGTCGCAAATTTCAAATCCGCCAGGGATTGCCTTTTCTATAGTAAATTATTCAAAAAATAATTTTCTACTGTCGCAAATTTTAATTACGCCAGGGATTGCCTTTTCTATAGTAAATTATTCAAAAAATAATTTTCTACTGTCGCAAATTTTAATTACGCCAGGGATTGCCTTTTCTACAGTAAATTTTTCAAAATATTAATTTTTTACTGTCGAAAATTTTAATTACGCCAGGGATTGCCTTTTCTATAGTAAATTATTCAAAAAATAATTTTTTACTGTCGCAAATTTTAATTACGCCAGGGATTGCCTTTTCTATAGTAAATTATTCAAAAAATAATTTTCAACTGTCGCAAATTTTAATTACGCCAGGGATTGCCTTTTCTATAGTAAATTATTCAAAAAATAATTTTTTACTGTCGCAAATTTTAATTGCGCCAGGGATTGCCTTTTCTATAGTAAACTTTTCACAAAATAATTTTCTACTGTCGCAAATTTTAATTACGCCAGGGATTGCCTTTTCTATAGTAAATTATTCAAAAATAATTTTATACTGTCGCAAATTTTAATTACGCCAAGGATTGCCTTTTCTATAGTAAATTATTCAAAAAATAATTTTCTACTGTCGCAAATTTTAATTACGCCAGGGATTGCCTTTTCTATAGTAAATTATTCAAAAAATTATTTTTTACTCTCGCAAATTTCACTTTCGCCAGGTAAATTTTTCACAAATTAATATTTTACTGTCGCAAATTTTAAGTGCGCCAGGGATTGCCTTTTCTATAGTAAATTATTCAAAAAATAATTTTTTACTGTCGCAAATTTTAAGTGCGCCAGGGATTGCCTTTTCTATAGTAAATTATTCAAAAAATAATTTTCAACTGTCGCAAATTTTAAATACGCCAGGGATTGCCTTTTCTATAGTAAATTATTCAAAAAATAATTTTCTACTTTCGCAAATTTTAATTGCGCCAGGGATTGCCTTTTCTATAGTAAATTATTCAAAAAATAATTTTTTACTGTCGCAAATTTTAAATACGCCAGGGATTGCCTTTTCTATAGTAAATTTTGCAAAAAAATTATTTTTTACTGTCGCAAATTTCAAATCCGCCAGGGATTGCCTTTTCTACAGTAAATTTTGCAAAAAATAATTTTTTACTATCGCAAGTTTTAATTGCGCCAGGGATTGCCTTTTCTACAGTAAATTTTGCAAAAAATAATTTTTTACTGTCGCAAATTTTAATTGCGTCAGGGATTGCCTTTTCTATAGTAAACTTTTCAAAAAATAATTTTCTACTGTCACAAATTTTAATTACGCCAGGGATTGCCTTTTCTATAGTAAATTTCTCACAAAATAATTTTCAACTGTCGCAAATTTTAATTACGCCAGGGATTGCCTTTTCTATAGTAAATTATTCAAAAAATAATTTTATACTGTCGCAAATTTTAATTACGCCAGGGATTGCCTTTTCTATAGTAAATTATTCAAAAAATTATTTTCAACTGTCGCAAATTTTAATTACGCCAGGGATTGCCTTTTCTATAGTAAATTTCTCACAAACTAATTTCTTACTGTCGCAAATTTTAAATACGCCAGGGGTTGCCTTTTCTATAGTAAATTATTCAAAAAATAATTTTTTACTGTCGCAAATTTTAATTGCGCCAGGGATTGCCTTTTCTATACTAAATTATTCAAAAAATAATTTTCTACTGTCACAAATTTTAAATACGCCAGGGATTGCCTTTTCTATAGTAAATTATTCAAAAAATAATTTTATACTGTCGCAAATTTTAATTGCGCCAGGGATTTCCTTTTCTATAGTAAATTATTCAAAAAATAATTTTCAACTGTCCCAAATTTTAATTACGCCAGGGATTGCCTTTTCTATAGTAAATTATTCAAAAAATAATATTATACTGTCGCAAATTTTAATTACGCCAGGGATTGCCTTTTCTATAGTAAATTATTCAAAAAATAATTTTCTACTGTCGCAAATTTTAAATATCCCAGGGATTGCCTTTTCTATAGTAAATTTCTCACAAAATAATTTTTTACTGTCGCAAATTTTAAGTGCGCCAGGGATTGCCTTTTCTATAGTAAATTATTCAAAAAATAATTTTCTACTGTCGCAAATTTTAATTGCGCCAGGGATTGCCTTTTCTATAGTAAATTTTTCAAAAAATAATTTTCAACTGTCCCAAATTTTAATTACGCCAGGGATTGCCTTTTCTATAGTAAATTTTTCAAAAAATAATTTTTTACTGTCGCAAATTTTAAATATCCCAGGGATTGCCTTTTCTATACTAAATTTCTCACAAATTAATTTCTTACTGTCGCAAATTTTAAATACGCCAGGGATTGCCTTTTCTCTAGTAAATTATTCAAAAAATAATTTTTTACTGTCGCAAATTTTAATTACGCCAGGGATTGCCTTTTCTATAGTAAATTATTCAAAAAATAATTTTCTACTGTCGCAAATTTTAATTGGGCCAGGGATTGCCTTTTCTACAGTAAATTTTTCAAAATATAATTTTTTACTGTCGCAAATTGTAATTGCGCCAGGGATTGCCTTTTCTATAGTAAATTATTCAAAAAATAATTTTCTGCTGTCGCAAATTTTAAATATCCCAGGGATTGCCTTTTCTAAAGTAAATTTCTCACAAAATAATTTTTTACTGTCGCAAATTTTAATTGCGCCAGGGATTGCCTTTTCTATAGTAACTTTTGCAAAAAATAATTTTTTACTGTCGCAAATTTTAATTGCGCCAGGGATTGCCTTTTCTATAGTAAATTATTCAAAAAATAATTGTCTACTGTAGCAAATTTTAATTACGCCAGGGATTGCCTTTTCTATAGTAAATTATTCAAAAAATAATTTTTTACTCTCGCAAATTTCAATTTCGCCAGGTAAATTTTTCACAAATTAATTTTTTACTGTCGCAAATTTTAAGTGCGCCAGGGATTGCCTTTTCTATAGTAAATTATTCAAAAAATAATTTTCTACTGTCGCAAATTTTAATTGCGCCAGGGATTGCCTTTTCTATAGTAAATTATTCAAAAAATAATTTTCTACTGTCGCAAATTTTAATTACGCCAGGGATTGCCTTTTCTATAGTAAATTATTCAAAAAATAATTTTCTACTGTCGCAAATTTTAATTGCGCCAGGGATTGCCTTTTCTACAGTAAATTTTTCAAAAAATAATTTTTTACTGTCGCAAATTGTAATTGCGCCAGGGATTGCCTTTTCTATAGTAAATTATTCAAAAAATAATTTTCTACTGTCGCAAATTTTAAATATCCCAGGGATTGCCTTTTCTAAAGTAAATTTCTCACAAAATAATTTTTTACTGTCGCAAATTTTAATTGCGCCAGGGATTGCCTTTTCTATAGTAAATTTTGCAAAAAATAATTTTTTACTGTCGCAAATTTTAATTGCGCCAGGGATTGCCTTTTCTGTAGTAAATTATTCAAAAAATAATTGTCTACTGTCGCAAATTTTAATTACGCCAGGGATTGCCTTTTCTATAGTAAATTATTCAAAAAATAATTTTTTACTCTCGCAAATTTCAATTTCGCCAGGTAAATTTTTCACAAATTAATTTTTTACTGTCGCAAATTTTAAGTGCGCCAGGGATTGCCTTTTCTATAGTAAATTATTCAAAAAATAATTTTCTACTGTCGCAAATTTTAATTGCGCCAGGGATTGCCTTTTCTATAGTAAATTATTCAAAAAATAATTTTCTACTGTCGCAAATTTTAATTACGCCAGGGATTGCCTTTTCTATAGTAAATTATTCAAAAAATAATTTTTTACTGTCGCAAATTTCAAATCCGCCAGGGATTGCCTTTTCTATAGTAAATTATTCAAAAAATAATTTTCTACTGTCGCAAATTTTAATTACGCCAGGGATTGCCTTTTCTACAGTAAATTTTTCAAAATATTAATTTTTTACTGTCGAAAATTTTAATTACGCCAGGGATTGCCTTTTCTATAGTAAATTATTCAAAAAATAATTTTTTACTGTCGCAAATTTTAATTACGCCAGGGATTGCCTTTTCTATAGTAAATTATTCAAAAAATAATTTTCAACTGTCGCAAATTTTAATTACGCCAGGGATTGCCTTTTCTAAAGTAAATTATTCAAAAAATAATTTTTTACTGTCGCAAATTTTAATTGCGCCAGGGATTGCCTTTTCTATAGTAAACTTTTCACAAAATAATTTTCTACTGTCGCAAATTTTAAGTGCGCCAGGGATTGCCTTTTCTATAGTAAATTATTCAAAAAATAATTTTCAACTGTCGCAAATTTTAAATACGCCAGCGATTGCCTTTTCTATAGTAAATTATTCAAAAAATAATTTTCTACTGTCGCAAATTTTAATTACGCCAGGGATTGCCTTTTCTATAGTAAATTATTCAAAAAATAATTTTTTACTGTCGCAAATTTCAAATCCGCCAGGGATTGCCTTTTCTATAGTAAATTATTCAAAAAATAATTTTCTACTGTCGCAAATTTTAATTACGCCAGGGATTGCCTTTTCTATAGTAAATTATTCAAAAAATAATTTTCTACTGTCGCAAATTTTAATTACGCCAGGGATTGCCTTTTCTACAGTAAATTTTTCAAAATATTAATTTTTTACTGTCGAAAATTTTAATTACGGAAGGGATTGCCTTTTCTATAGTAAATTATTCAAAAAATAATTTTTTACTGTCGCAAATTTTAATTACGCCAGGGATTGCCTTTTCTATAGTAAATTATTCAAAAAATAATTTTCAACTGTCGCAAATTTTAATTACGCCAGGGATTGCCTTTTCTATAGTAAATTATTCAAAAAATAATTTTCTACTGTCGCAAATTTTAATTACGCCAGGGATTGCCTTTTCTATAGTAAATTATTCAAAAAATAATTTTCTACTGTCGCAAATTTCAAATCCGCCAGGGATTGCCTTTTCTATAGTAAATTATTCAAAAAATAATTTTCTACTGTCGCAAATTTTAATTACGCCAGGGATTGCCTTTTCTATAGTAAATTATTCAAAAAATAATTTTCTACTGTCGCAAATTTTAATTACGCCAGGGATTGCCTTTTCTACAGTAAATTTTTCAAAATATTAATTTTTTACTGTCGAAAATTTTAATTACGCCAGGGATTGCCTTTTCTATAGTAAATTATTCAAAAAATAATTTTTTACTGTCGCAAATTTTAATTACGCCAGGGATTGCCTTTTCTATAGTAAATTATTCAAAAAATAATTTTCAACTGTCGCAAATTTTAATTACGCCAGGGATTGCCTTTTCTATAGTAAATTATTCAAAAAATAATTTTTTACTGTCGCAAATTTTAATTGCGCCAGGGATTGCCTTTTCTATAGTAAACTTTTCACAAAATAATTTTCTACTGTCGCAAATTTTAATTACGCCAGGGATTGCCTTTTCTATAGTAAATAATTCAAAAAATAATTTTATACTGTGGCAAATTTTAATTACGCCAAGGATTGCCTTTTCTATAGTAAATTATTCAAAAAATAATTTTCTACTGTCGCAAATTTTAATTACGCCAGGGATTGCCTTTTCTATAGTAAATTATTCAAAAAATAATTTTTTACTCTCGCAAATTTCAATTTCGCCAGGTAAATTTTTCACAAATTAATTTTTTACTGTCGCAAATTTTAAGTGCGCCAGGGATTGCCTTTTCTATAGTAAATTATTCAAAAAATAATTTTTTACTGTCGCAAATTTTAAGTGCGCAGGGATTGCCTTTTCTATAGTAAATTTTGCAAAAAAATTATTTTTTACTGTCGCAAATTTCAAATCCGCCAGGGATTGCCTTTTCTACAGTAAATTTTGCAAAAAATAATTTTTTACTATCGCAAGTTTTAATTGCGCCAGGGATTGCCTTTTCTACAGTAAATTTTGCAAAAAATAATTTTTTACTGTCGCAAATTTTAATTGCGTCAGGGATTACCTTTTCTATAGTAAACTTTTCAAAAAATAATTTTCTACTGTCGCAAATTTTAATTACGCCAGGGATTGCCTTTTCTATAGTAAATTTCTCACAAAATAATTTTCAACTGTCGCAAATTTTAATTACGCCAGGGATTGCCTTTTCTATAGTAAATTATTCAAAAAATAATTTTATACTGTCGCAAATTTTAATTACGCCAGGGATTGCCTTTTCTATAGTAAATTATTCAAAAAATTATTTTCAACTGTCGCAAATTTTAATTACGCCAGGGATTGCCTTTTCTATAGTAAATTTCTCACAAATTCATTTCTTACTGTCGCAAATTTTAAATACGCCAGGTGTTGCCTTTTCTATAGTAAATTATTCAAAAAATAATTTTTTACTGTCGCAAATTTTAATTGCGCCAGGGATTGCCTTTTCTATACTAAATTATTCAAAAAATAATTTTCTACTGTCACAAATTTTAAATACGCCAGGGATTGCCTTTTCTATAGTAAATTATTCAAAAAATAATTTTTTACTGTCGCAAATTTTAATTGCGCCAGGGATTGCCTTTTTTATAGTAAATTATTCAAAAAATAATTTTCAACTGTCCCAAATTTTAATTACGCCAGGGATTGCCTTTTCTATAGTAAATTATTCAAAAAATAATATTATACTGTCGCAAATTTTAATTACGCCAGGGATTGCCTTTTCTATAGTAAATTATTCAAAAAATAATTTTCTACTGTCGCAAATTTTAAATATCCCAGGGATTGCCTTTTCTATAGTAAATTTCTCACAAAATAATTTTTTACTGTCGCAAATTTTAAGTGCGCCAGGGATTGCCTTTTCTATAGTAAATTATTCAAAAAATAATTTTCTAC